>OX104066.1:17691702-17712176 GCA_944474145.2 Dicrocoelium dendriticum | reverse complement strand
TTTGCCACTTTTTGGCGGAGAGAAATTCAGTCAGGCAAGAATTAGATGGCGAATTGCCTCCTTAAGAATTGTTTTTATACCTATTCACCAACATTTTGTTTCACTAGTTCTCCCTGTCCGTGGCTTGACTGACATCGATCGGACCACACCTGTGCGCGGACTATGGTGTAGTAAGTGCGGACAAGCTCACTCACCCCCAGTGTGGGCAGCCATAAGGCGATGCGTCCCTGATTCCGAATCCAGTGTCACGCGCGTGCGTACACATGGATGGCCACTCGATTGAGTTTGATGGCAAATGTGACGGGTGCAATCCGTCTCCCTGTCGTCATTCTCCCCCCCCCCCCGGTCTGACCCTAGTCAGGTGACCCGTAAACTCACCGCTGAGCAGCGATCCAAGTCACAGTATGAGAGTGCTCGAAGGCTGGACTCAGTCCAAACGGCGACCAATCGAAACGAAGATCCTTCCATCGTGTCATGCTTTATACGCCCACGGAGGAGGGATGACAATGGCCGACTGATGGAGCTGTCCCGGGTAAGTCTTTCAGGGTGTCCATTGATGTCTGGTTTCCTGAGTGAGTTTTGTCCACTCTGTGTCACGTGGTTGAGGTAATTCGATTCACATCCGAATTGTCGCGTTCCGCACACACTGGAGTCTCATTAAGAATTCGTGTGTAAGCCATGTGCTTCCCAGTATTTTTAGTTTCATCATTCTGTGAGAACCAGTCAGTACCTCTCATGCATCTATATTGATAATTCATAAATGTGCATACTTGTTGCGTGATTGTCAATGTTAGCTCAGGAAATTAGAACCAGGGAACACACGAGGTCCGGCATACATTGGAACGAAGTTTGAAGTAAATAAATGCTGTACGAACTGTTACTGTCAGTGAAATTGAATATAACTCCTATGGGATACAACCGTAGCTACTTAGAAGGAAAATTATGCTAGAGATATTCGTGTGGGGTCAGTGTAACAAACCAGCTCCTATTCGACGCTCTCTTACCAAGTGACTGATACCCTATCCCTTGGTGGCCGTGAAGGCAAATTAGTCCGATTGAGTGTCATTGTAACATTTATATGTAGTTCAATCCTTGGTGTGGGAAGGAATATGCGGCATCAATACGTTAATACTTCGTGTAAGCTGAAAGTCGAGTCATCAGCATTATGTGTGTGCGTGACTAAGAACATTCGGGGACGTCCGGGTAGCGTGGTTGTAGAGTTCGAAACACTTAGATTGTAATCCTATTCCGGACCTACATACGTATGGTAGTGAGTCTCTGGTGTTTATATCACTAGTCGGCATCATGATCGTGGGTATCATTAGATCCTTGCTTAAGCGTGTAGTTTGCTTTCACCCTGACAAAACACAGACAAGGAGGCGAATGGAAGACCTAGGTTGGAATGTGGAGCACCATGGAGTTTATCTGTGGCTTTGAAAAGTACGTAGGTTACCGCATTGCGTCCAAGTTTATTCTCGCCCCACTGGCCAGCATGTAATCCAGACGCATTATCTGGGTTGATCGAGCCCACATCTCGTTGTACCACGGATTTAGTTCTGGGTCTCGTCTAGCGCTGTCTGAAACGCAAACGAACTATCGAATCCGATCTTGAGGTGCGGTGTCTGTGGACGCAGCACAGCCTCTGGC
Source organism: Dicrocoelium dendriticum (assembly GCA_944474145.2). NCBI lineage: Eukaryota > Metazoa > Platyhelminthes > Trematoda > Plagiorchiida > Dicrocoeliidae > Dicrocoelium > Dicrocoelium dendriticum. Next base: position 17,710,529 of record OX104066.1, on the reverse strand, counting down.
TCCGTTAGGGTGACTAAGAAAGCCGCTTTTCTTCAATCATCCTTCTTCGACCGGCTTTCCTTGTCGTGACAAACGTTTGAAACCTTCCAAACGCCATTAGAACATAACTGGGTCCAGTCAAGAGTGCGACCATCTCCACTGATGTGAGATTGTACTCAGTGCGGTCGTTTGAGTTCCCCGGGATCCAATGGAACTACTCTGGGTGACGTTTCCCAATTGTCCCTAGGCCCCCTTATACAAATCGGCTCAAATTTGGAGCTTATTCACAATCACCGCTCAGTAAGCAGATGAGCAAGAATCGATGGCCCTCTCCACTCAACAAGGGTGTTGTATCGCCTCTACTGCTTCTTGAACCAACTTGGTACTAACCGGTAATGTGTTCACGACATCACACATCATGTAATTGACATCTATTCCCGCTGCGATTCGGAGATGACTGCGTCTTCGGGCTCACTTCGGATGGTATCGATTAGTCTTGATAGATCGTCTGCTTGCACGATAGAACCCAAGCACAAAGTCACCCATCGCTGCAATTGGTTAGCTGTGTGTACCGGGATACCCTTCTTTGATCCAAAAATTGCTAGAAGCGGCTTATGGTCCGTTAGCAATGTGAAGTGCCGTTCTTAAAACTTCTGAACAGCAACAACGACAGCCAATGTTTCTTTCTCCACCTGACTATATGCAGTAAAAGCTCACGCAGCGTGCACCACTGCTTTTTCTGAATCATCCGGAAAGCGATGGGAAATAACTATCCCAATTCCATAGATAATAGCATTCATAGCCACGACAATCTCTAGGCTTGGATTTTAATGTCTGAGCAGTAGGTCTGAGTTCAACAGAGACTTTAGTTCCTCGAATACTTGTTAGTATTGTTTTGACCACTTACACTCAGAAAAGGATTAAGCACACGATATAAAGGATATCTGTAAGGCAAAAATCACTGTAGTGACTCTCCATTCCCAGGAACTACCTGTGTTACGATATCCGCTGGTGCAGCTAACCTATCTATCGCTTCGATGTTATCTCTCTCTGATTCCCGGCTGTGCCGCTCACTCACGAATCCTATGAACTTGATGGACCTCTTCAAAAATTTGCATTTCTCCGCGCATAAATGGCAATCGTAATCTTTGATTATGGGCATCACCTCGTCCAGTCACTGAAGTGTTTCACCACATGTTCGGCCCCGTTCTCATAATGCCATCTGGAGAGGCTGCAGTTCTAGGTACGCCAGTTAGTATGGTGTTCACGACTGGTTGAAAAATACCAGGTACTGTTTTGAGTCCAAACGGAAGTCGGTTGGATTGATAGAGCCCACCATGCGTGTTTATCGTAAGAAGGTTCCTGCTTTCTGGTTCCAATTACAGTTGCAATCATGCATCTGCGAAATCAAGGATAGCAAAGTACTTTCCTCCATCCAGCTTCGCAACCACATCTTCGGGGTGTGAAAGTGGGTCTTGAGGAGACGCCAATGCAGCATTTAACCCAGTTGAGAAGTCGGCACACAAGCGAATAGTGCCGTTGTGTTTTTTGATCACAACAATAGGAGCAGCCCATGGTGAGAAGCGAATTTTCTCGATCAAGCTAGCGTGACGTAACCGCTCTTGTTCCTGTCTCACGAGTATTTGTGAAGCGTAAGGGACAGGATATCTGGGTCGAAGTACAACTTTTGTGTCAGAAAACACAATGAGTTTTGTCTACGCCTTTGTACGGCGTCCAAGCTGGGATCGGAAGACGCAACCGTATTTTGCTTAAAACTGTCCAGAGACATGGAGTGTTTCGGAGCTGTTATCCCCCAACATTGTTCGTAAGGTTGGCGGACCATAACATTGGTTTCAGAACATACAGGATTCAGTGGCTCGTTGAGTAAATTTAACTTATCAATCCAACCCATTACAGACAGATTAATGTCGGTACAGGCGATTCCTGCGTCTAGTGGCAAGGATTCTTCTGATGCACTTTGAGCGGTTAGATTTGTGGCTTTGATTAAAGCTCGCCAAGTTCTGCCCATGTTGATTGGGAAATAATCTTGTTATCAGACGCCGTATCTGGATGCAACGATACAGAAACATCGTTGAGTTTTACAGTCAAGTATTTTCTCTTGCTTGAGCATTCGGTGCGGAACACGGCGAGAGTCGTCTTCATTTTCGCACTCTAAAATCTGCTCCTTCTGAAATTGGAGCTTTTTCGCAACGTTGAAGTAAGCACATGTCCGAAGTTGTAAGCTGCCCGGCAGCGTGTTTCCTTATGGCCAAGTCGCTTACATTTTTTGACATCGATGTTTTCTGTCCACGCAGTCTCTCACGATGGGCCACTGGCTTAAATTCCAACATGCACTCGGGGGCTTCCGACCCAACAAAGGGTTGGCTGCGGATAACGGGTTTACGGGTTATAAGTTCTCATGTGTTAAAGGGGATAGCGAGAACCACGCAGCGCCTTCAATGCCGAATCCACAGTTGACGGTATTTGCAGCGTTACCATCGCGAAGGGACTGGACCTTAACGTGGTGTGAAGGTTTCTCTAGTACTGTGGATCATTTAGCTACGATAGGTGGCACTTTCCGAGTCAAGTCAAGTTAAGAATGCGCATTTATGCACCCGTGACAGGTGGAGTTTGAGCCGTGACGCATATGCTTCGATATGATATAAAAGCAATTCAAAAGCAACAGAAAAAGAGCAAAAGCAAATACGTACTGAAAAATGTAACCTCACTGGACGAATTTACCCGTCAGTCCTTGAATACTAGCGTTTTGTTCAAACAGAAATCTGACTAGATTTGGAATGACCGACTAACCATGAGCCCTCGTGCGGATATATCTTGCTCTATGCTTCTGTCTAGTCGATGAGGTAGATCTACATTTAAAGCATGCATTGTGAAGAGAGTGGCTGATGTCTGTAACAATTTTAGAGACGTTTATTGCACGAATTTAAGTGCATATACACCATTGTTTGAGCCAAAGTTGGCTTTGGAATGCCACTACAGCGAGACACGTGCTTCAGTGGCCTGACAAGCAGCTTGGAATGCTTCCGTAGTAGATCTGAAAAAGTCACAGGACAGCAGTAAGTCCAGTGTGGTACAATGCACGGAGTGTGAGATTCAGAATCAAATGGGATGGTACACAGGATGATGGAAATCTAGTGACGTAAAATGAAGTCGCCTGACTCTGCTGAATATTTGATTCTCATGGAATGACTACTACACATCGTGGCTCAGCTAACTCCAAGAGACTGCACTGACGCACAGAAGCTCAAACCGTCACCTGCAATCGGAAGTTTGGGACATTTCGTGACCATTTCCTGGTAGCGAGTTGTTTTATAGAGTGAAAAAAGGGCATTACACGTTTTGCGTTAAGCAGCGAGAGTTTGACCATCGCACTAATCCGTCCAAACAACTTTGCAGCTTGCTTGAGGAGGCCGAGGTTTGATGACTCAAGCCAATGCTAACTTCATCAGTGTATTTTAGCGGAATGGTCTCTTCTGGGACAGGTATAGAGTTAATATACGTAGAGAACAAGGATGGGGACAAAGTAACTCCTTGAAGGGCACGGGAAGTTGTGGTAAATGATGAGGAGCTTTGTCCGCCAAACCTGGTGATATGACTGCGGTTGGCGACATAAGCATTAGGCAGGAAAACCAGGTAAGGTTAAATACTAGACGTATGTGGATCTTGCAACAGCATTTTACGGTTAACAACGCCGAATGTGTTGATGTGGCCAAGGAATCAGACATAGATAGATATGCTCTTACTTTCTAGCAACGACAAAACTGAATGCACTACACAAGCCACTGAGTTTTGTGCGCCAACTGGTATGGGTCATCCAAACGGGACTGGGCCAGCCATGTTTCAAGAATTATTTTCTCGTAAACCTTCAGAGCTGCAGAGATGGATGCAACAGGTCGATATTTACCCGTCCCTTTCGTCGGTACCCGTGTTATGCTTACAATCATTCAACTATCCGCGGTTTTTCCTTGTTTTAGGCCCATTCAGCCAGAGGCTGGGCTAAGAATTGGTACACTGTTTGAGGACGACAGGAGACAACCTGTCAGGTCAGCACACCTTGCCTCGCTGCAACCGGGTTAGCTTCTTGTGCAGGGATTCAACATCGACAGGAGATGGTGAATCCGCATGCCACTCACACCAGACAGGTCAATAGTTAAGGTCAGGCTAACTCAATCCGCCTAGGAGATTTGGGAGAACTTGATGATCCCCTTCCTTAGAAACAGATATGGGAAAAACGGGTTACGAATTGCAAGCCCACAGCTCGATTGACGTAGAGAACGATTGTCACACGGTGGCTCCGACGCTTTGAAAGCACAATCAGTGCACATGTTTTTCCAATGCCCGTCTCATGCCGGCCAGTACTTGTTGAGAAAGGGTATCAATCACGCAACTTCCAAGCGCTGTCGAAAAAATGTGAGTTGTTCTAATTCCTCAAAGATTGTGTGTGACAGGCCTTAGGTAGATCCTCACGGGGCCGTCGAGCTGAACTTGCTCCCCTCACTTGTGCATTAGGCTGTTGGATCAAAGTCGAACAAAGTCCATCGGGATAGGCAGCCGGAAAGTATCATCTGACGTCTCGACCCCCCGATACCACCATTTCTTCTCCCTATCTTTCCTCTTGCGACTCCATTTCTCTCCGTTTATTGAGCAGGGGATTACCGCCGACTTCGAAACTGGTGCTACCCACTAGGGGTGTCATTTCACTTTGGTCCGTTTAACACCGCATCGTGGGTCAGATCGGTCAGCAGGTAGCACTAATCACACTTCACGTTTTCGGAATCGTTGTGTACTCTGTCTCTGAAACATGGAAGGTATCGGCAGTACGCCGGTACGCAGTACCGACTCTTCACTGCCGCGCAACCACCACCGGTTGCACATGGGTTATGGATACTGCGAGGGTCACCCTGCCCCTACACAGGCTCGAACTCGCGCCATCAGATTACAAGACAGGCTTGTTAGCTTTAGGCCACGGCCAGAACATACACATTAGACAACAGTGTCGTAACGCATCTCCAACCCCCAGGTTCCAAATCTGTGGACAATGACTATAACGCTCACCTTCCTAGTGACACTGAACTAGTGGGTCGAGGTATTTATGGCATCCGTACTGTCTTATGCAAACATGCTGAAGGCAAGCTACTCGGTAGGACACCAGTGAACAGCTGCATGTGTGCGGCTCGATTTCAAGGTCCTATTGGTGTTAATAAGCATTATGCAGGTCGGAGAGTCTGAAAGACGAATTGTACCGTCAGTTATTATCTCTTATCCATGTGGCGAGGAATATTATCATCGTGACCCGTTGCTTGTGACATAAGTGACACAATACGCAGCCGTTCGGACTTGAAACCAAGCATGGGAGGTCGCTTAGGGCTTGATACCCCGCTGAACGGATTACAGAAACCGGTATCTTCAACTATATATTGATCACAATTCCTTTGTTAGTAGCCTTATTTTCCAGCACGAACGTTTGCACCGCGTCGCCTGGCACTCACCGAATTCCTCATTGAAGTGGACCCTAATTGACCACATCGTCCTCAGATACAGATGCAACCCATCAGTTCGAAACAGCCGGTCGAATTGAAGTCCGCCTCTACATTTTGATCATGCCTTAATGCGACATACATGGCACTCCTTTTCCGGCTCCAGGGAAGCGGCAAATTTATAAGCATCTCAAGGTGAACTGATCTGCCAGTTCTCCCTGACGAATGGGGTTGGTGGGCCGAATGCCTAAACTTTTCTTCGCGTATCTGACAAGTAGTATTCCTTTGAAGCCTGCTGTACGCCCAGCTGTAATTGGATTCCCAAGGTTCCATAAGTTTTGACTGAGGTTCTGTTAGGTACTAGATTCAACTGACCAGGAGTTCTATACTTGGCCGCAAGGGATGGTGAGGGACAAAAGCCTGTAAGACGGGGAAAGCCATAGCTATGGGGAGCAGCTCAGCGCTGTTACGGCCCATCCGGAACACCGACTCAAGAAATCCGTCAGTTAGTGACAAAATAGCTGAGAAGAGTGGATTGTTGCTCCATTCTCAGCCGCGTCGATTGCTCCATTTTGTATAGCAGGGAGACTGCTGCGCCACTAGATATGCTACATGAAGCTGGAACAAGGATCATGAACCAAACAATCTTCCTCCAGATGGAATTTGGGGGTACCCTCCAAGTTGGGAAACACACTCTGCTAAGTGAAGTGTGACATTCCCCAACTCATCTCAGCAAAAGGATTTGTTCAAAACACCGAGGATACAGTAAATGTAAGATTACAATATGCTCAAATATGCCGACGCTCCTCCAGGATGTGTAACATACCTGCCCCAGTCCCCCCGGATGCCAGGATGTACTAACGTCACTTGTAATTCGACGAATGTTTTGAGGAAACAGCTTTCGTTGCACACCCACCGTTCCCCCAGAGTTGACAACATCCACCCGAACGCACTGCAGGTGGCCACTGAGAGGATATTTCGGTTACCGACCCGATTCTTTCAAAGGTGATTAGATGAACAGCAGGTTACTACTATATAGAAACTGGGTATGCTTATTCCAATTTATGAGGGTGGTGGCCGTTCGAAACCCACCAACTACCGCCCAGTGATTCTCCTCCCACTGCGCTCCAAGGCGGTGGGGCAATTGGACCGAAACAGCTGTTAGGGGGACGGGAATTGATGTCATCTCTCCTGACTTTCCTAAGGGCCTTGACCATTTAGATTGCCGAAGCCTTCTCCAAAAGTTGCAAACATACGTACTTGGGAACGTTGTTCTTGGATAGATCGGAAACTTCCTTCCGCAGAGGAGGCTGTAAGTGCAGGTTTGGTGCTCACTGCCCGATTCTATTGAGGTTGGATACGCTATTTCACAAGGATCAGTGTTGGGGCCACGCTTATTCTTAGTGTTCATTAACGACCTCGCATGTGTCGTCGAGTCGAATTGCCGGCTTTTTGCTGATGACAACAAGATATAGTGAGGGATCGGTGATTAAGAAGATCATCAGCTGCTGCAACGAGATTCAGCTCGTGCTTTTGCATGATTAAAAACCAATCCATTTAGGTTAAAAACCGATAAGTATAAAATCTTACCTGTACGCCACAAGCCAACTAACACATATACGCTGAGAGACCACATCTTGCAGACTATCTCACAAGAGCGCGCCGTTGGAGTGGTGATACAAGATGATCGAAGCTGTTCGGAGCAATTCGTGAAGGTGTCAAAAATGCAGACCGACATGATGTCCTTCTAGGGAGGGCGTTCGAGCAGTTGGACCCTTCTATTTTTCCACAAATGCTCAATCCATATGTGAGGCGCGATTCTGGTCCGGTAAACCTGGCTAACACGTGATCTGGCCGTACTAAATACCCACGGCGAAGGGCAAATAAAAACATTAAGAGATTGTTCCGCCCACCGTGCCAACAACGACTGAAAGCCCTATGAGTATACAGCGGAAGTTATCGTCGTTTGCGGGACGACCTCATTCTGACCAATCAGCTTTTGAATGCCCTCGTCACTTTTGCCGCCAGCTCCTTAAACTTAGATGCAACACACAACTGAGGGGCTACCAGCTTATAATGGTCACCCAATATCGCCGTTTGGAATGCCACCGGAAGTATTTATCTCTCAGAATTTGTTGACCGTGGAAAGCTCTTCCGGCTTTCGTCATTTCTGCGCCCACACTACTGTTTTTTAAAACTACTCGACAATGCATCGCACCACCCGCATTACTTTCTTTGCTTTCAATTGATTGAGTGACGATAAGACTCAAATATTATGCTCATCAGTCCCCACGAAATCGGGATTGACACTTGTAGATGTATGTAACCTGGACAATGTGATGCCTCCTCAGACGTGCGGTTTATTTGCCGCCAGATTTTTTTAAACTTACATATTTCATACAGACCACTCCACGCGACTTGTCAAGTCTTGGTTTTCACCATTATTATATCACTGTTCCATTGAGCTAAAACCGTTTGACAGACCATACTCGAGGAGTCACCTTTACCTCTCCAGACCCTCCGAGAAAACGGTGCCCCAGGTTTTGACAAGATTTGTCCAAAGTTTCTCACAATCTCAACATATCAGTACCAACTGCGACTATTTCCCAGTGTCGACTGAAATCCCATTGACTTCCGTGTGAGTAGGAAAATAGAGTTAGCGCTCCGATTTACAAATGAGGTAAGCGAGCGGATCCTGCAAACTATCGACCGATTACCCTTCACTCTGTTATAGCAACGTTATAGTGTCCACAACCTTAGACGAACTGACGCGCTATTTTGAAAGTATGCGAACCGGTTCATATCTCTAACATGGTTTTAGGGGCAGATCTTGTCTCACTAATCTGCCTTGCCTCCTCACACCGGCCTCAGGGCGGCCGAGGAAGGAGTTCCCCACGACGTGACAAATTCAGACCTTTTCAAAGTATATGACAGAGTCAGTCACTCGGTTTTTCTCCAAAAGATTAATATCTGCGGAATAATTGACCCCCTGCTCAGTTCGTCGGAACCTTATTTACACGGGAGAACAATCACACTAAGAATCTCCGGGACACACTCCGACAGCCATAACGTCTCTAGTGGTGTGCCCCAAGAATCTGTCCATGGCCCCTTACTGTTTTTAGTCCATATCAATGATCTCCTAGTATGTATTCGGTCCCAAAGTAAACATTTGAGGACGACGCCAAGATCTGGAGAGCAGTTCTCTCAACATCTCACCGTGCCTATCTCCAGAATGATCTGAACCGGATTTATAAAAATAGTCGGAACTGAACCAGCTTCCACAGGACTCTACAAAGTGCTAGTTGCCAACGCTGCGTGGTAAATTCGCTTACCCATACCGAAGGGAACAGAGCGTTCCACAGCCCGTAAGCAGGGAAAGGGACCTAGGTATCATCACTGAAGGAAGCTTAAGAAATTCGTTCCAATGTTTGAAACCAGCAAAGGTGGCGAGCTCTTGGTAGCTTTACTCAACAGCTACTACTCCTATTGCTCAACTGGTATTTTCCTCCCCCCGTTGAATATGCGATTCAATGGTTAACACGAGCAATCGTCTTCTGGAGCAATCCCATAGAAGGGTTACCAATGCAACATGGAGGTTAGCTGGTCGAAACTACGAACTGCGCCTCTGTCCAATCGATGCATATCCTACAGAATACGGTCAACTTCACGGGTAATGATAGAGTGAGCATCCATCTAAAGCATTGTTGATCCCAGCTCCGTACAACCGATGCCGCGGCCAACACTCGCGCTTGAACAGTTTCGTTCGTGATACCAGGTACACTGCATCTCGGTACTTGGACGGTGAGTGATCACTGGTTCAAACCTAAATAGTTCGAGTAGTTCTTTGAAAACGCCATCCAGGGTAGCCCAATCAGTCACAGCAGCGTACACGTCATCGCAATACGCTAAGGTCCAGCCCGTCGTGACAGCATCCGATAAACTAGGACAGATATTTTTAGAACAGAACTCAGAGTATCAAAGGCATAAAGATGCCCACGTAGTTCAACTCTGTAACCGTTATTTACAGTGATTATATATATATATATACTTAAAAGTTTACGTGCGACGGACTTCAAGCACATCCTAATCTGTCTCTGTAATCACATTACCGATCTGGATCTGCTCCACACTGTCTTGTGAGTCAGGCTGTTCAATCATATATATATATATATATATATATATATATATATATATATATATATATATATATATATATATATATATATAACCGGTATGCTTGTATGGGGTCTGTCAGTTTGACATGCCTAGCCTAGACCATCTCAAAGCATCGGGGTTGGAGAGGCCGACTACCGTTGGTTGCTATTAATGAATATGTTTTTGTAAGGGCTTGTCAGTTTCTTTTGTACTGCGTTAATCCAGTGTGTTTTTTAGCATGTCAGTCACACGGAGAACGATGGTTGAGGAATTTTGTGACTATGGAAACGACGACGAAGACAGCGAGTGGAACGAAATTGCAGAAGCCTTACATGTGAGTTCAATTGATTACACGACGTACATTGAAACATTGCTCTCATGCAGAATACCTATAGACACCTACTATACTTGCTTCACGTGTAGACAGGTTGTTTTAATGTGCCTAAAACGCCTAAGCAGACGCTGAGCATTCTGTCAAGCCTGCTAAGCAGCTCAAGCACAAAGTACCATCAGATCATGCGAAGGCGTGCTTCGCTTTGTCAGGAATATACCATTTATTTATTTAATAGCTTAGACTGTCCAGGTGCTACCAGAGGGGTAGCATAGGGGGACGGTTCGCCCCGAGTGGCATGTGACAGGGGGCGGCATGTTTAGCACCATTGCTAGTTCCTTAGTAACTAAAAGGGCTAACTATCCGGATAAGCTGAGGATTGAAGGTGTTAATGTTACTCTGTATGACCGACAACACATTTACGCCATGAGTCACACCTGTGCAAACGATTTTCACAGCAGTCTCTTAACTTGTCCCACTGTGGTCACTTTCGCCACATTTATCTCAGTGTCCAAAACGATTATACATTTCACCGAAAACCAGTGTGCCGATTTGGGCCGATTTCGAGGGTTACAGGTTTCCAACTACCAGGAGGGGAGGGGGAGCGAAAAGTTTACCACCTCCTCGGGCGGCAAATCTAATTGCTACGCCACTGAGTGCTACAACCTGCGTACCTTAAGTGGTCTTGCATGCGCGTTAAAAGATCCCCATGTTTACCACGTTCCATAGATAGCCTTCTTCGTTTGAACGGCAGTGGAGTAGGTTGAAGTTGCGTAGCGCAGTTTCTTCGTGTGAGCCTCGATTACTTTCAGAAACGAATGAAGGGTCAAACATTTCCTTCAAGTACTGTGCATGTCCTTATCTTGACAGGAAACGATAAAATACTCCATCTCTAGTGAGTAGATTTAGGTTGCATCCGTAAGTTATAATCGTCTATCTCTTTCAAGAACCCTCCTGAATCACCTGGGTGAAAATGGTTACAAAGCTACGAATCAACCCGAGATATATTTCTATTCATTGTGAAGCGCCAATGTACGAGCAACCGGAACAGTGTGAACCAAAGCGGATGAAGCCGACGTGTGATGTAACCGGGAATTATTGAAAGCAACCGTATAATTCAAATGCTGGACCTTCAAATACTGGACATGTCGTATCGATTGTCTTCTTCTACACGGAACCTTTGCTTATCCCTTAAGAAGGCCACACTTTGGTATCGACAGGGCGAGATACTCCAAGTGATTGATGACACCATAGCGTTCAGTTTTATGATCTGATCTAAACATCATATACCCAGGCAATCCAGTTCGACCCATTGTTGTTTTCTGACTTTTTTTGATTCAGACTATTAACCTACAACGAAAGACTGCATAACCGGTGAGTCTGGTTTTGGACCAAAGTGAAGCCAACGAAGTTTACGAACCGTTCACTCAAAAAGTCACCTATTTTAATGTGGCACGATTTATGACCAAAGCTTCGAGCAATCAAATTGTTTGTACTAAGCTCTTAGAAGGATTACTTGACAGATATCTTCCCATGAATCCGAGCTGTGCACGTAGATCCAAGATAGAAAGCTGAAGATCTATACGCCAGGTCCAGTGCGAACATTCGTTGATGAGCCTGAAACTTCTTTATCGATTCATCTATATTCACACGAGACAACATAAGCCCCAGTAAGCTCTGGTGTATGGGCTGTCACTGAACCGGACTAGACGGCCGATAACTAGTTGTTCCTGTATGACGTATTCATGCAATCGTTATGGGAGCAGATTCCTCATCGTGACGGCGCAATCACTGTTCCGTTTAGAGCCTAACATACTAATTCTGATCAACCTGATAAGGAATGAGCAAAAATTTAAGAGTGATTTGGAATCAATTTTCATTCAAAATGAAGAGTTTTTGGATACCAAACTCGAACTGATGAGTATACTGTGAAACTGGCCGTTTAAAAAGGACAGACCCTTGGACAACAAGAAGTTCAATCAGCCAAAATGTTGGTGGAGATTAAGAAGATTTGGTTGAATTCACTTCAGTTGACAAAGTATGGTATATATACGGAGGTGCGGTCACCTTGGCTCATATCACAAACTTCTTAATAATAATAACATGCCAATGCAGTTAATACAGGAATAAATTGATAGTCCGGAGTAAGGGGCCGAATTTGTGGCCACCCCCTACGCGACGGGTTTCTAGCCCTTACGATGATCAATTCCGGGCACTCCACTCATGATGACTGAAAAGCGAGTCTAAGTAGCCTCTCGGCAGTCTAATTCGTGGTTTTTTGCCATGCCCTTGTTTGACCACTTCGGGGTTTCACCCAACTGAACGTGGTATAGCCCAACATTGGGTACCGATACAGCAAGCCTGCAGGCATGCGAAGCCCATGACCTGGTTCGGCATCAACTGACACTTCAGTGAGACGTCAAACGGCCTGTTACTAAACACCGAGTGAGGTACACTAAACCGGCACCCATGTACAACCCCAAATGGTGCACAACGTTATTCTCCGGAGCAACAAACGTCCATGAGATGTAGTAGACATTACCTATTAAGCTACCACTCCGGGTCACCCCGGTTGTCTTCTTCGAACTTTGGTTCTTCCTGTGTTACGCCTGTATCTGTGGTCACTGGGTGTGAACCTTGTGGTCGACGCTTAGAATGATTCATAGCTGCTCTGCTCCCACTGATTTTACTGTTCGTATCCCAGCCCTAATTCCCGGAGCAATAACAGGTATTGGTGGCGCTCCAAACCCCGGCAAATATGAGCAGTGCTCTTCAGTCATCGGTGGATAACCCACTGAGGCTCTAACTGTTCTCAGTGTGTGATGGCCGTAGCCCTAGTTCATACGGCAACAGTGGTTGTAGTGTAGTGTTGTCCATGTGGGCTTTAACCTACATCTTCAAGAGTGACAGAGGTCATGGAAGACCACGACAGCTTTAGTAATGCGTGAGGTTCTCTCAGCAGTGCTGTGACCGTCATAAGAGGTATAATTGATTAGGTAAGCAGACAATCAACCACTTGGAATGGTTGTTCGGTGTTCTGTTGAACTTCGTAAAGTAAGGATTTTTTGGGTTCTTTGAATTTCTCCAGTGGGGTTTTATGAGTTATTAGTAAAAGTATCATCTGAATGGTTAGTTTGATGGTATAAATTAAAACGTGATTGAAAAACTGGGAATGTACTTCTCTCAAATTTCCACGACACCAAGTCACTGGAGCCATTACAACTTTGTATAACCTTCAGCACCAGCACGCTCCGAAAACATCTACATCATAGTCGCGAGTATCTGCGACTGTGCCTTCTATACGTGCAAAGGAGAAATCGACGGAAACGAGGGACACTTCGAGGGGGAAATAATTTTTACCTTCTTCCTAAATAGCTGTGATGTGTCGTTACTTTCCTTTCGTGACTTGCTAGGTTGGTGTTTTACCGAGCTTCACCAGCTGGCACAGTGGTTGGTCCACCACCATGGGATAGACGTGCAACACGGACCAGTATCCACTAGAGAATTCCTTTATCTTTTAGTGCTTTGTATGTTTGACGCTATTACAAGCATCGGAGAGGTGAAATTACGTTTTCTCTGATTCCATTTATCAACCCACCTCAATAGTGCGGCAGATAAGGCACGTGTACTGCGTCGTCACCATCGTTGAACTGCAATTGCGCTAGCGAGCTCGTGTCATTGCATGTGTGACGGCGTTTACTGATTAATTTCCCAAGGCCGGCTGCGCTTGTTGCAAAGGTTGATAAGGCGCTGCCTGTCGAATACCGCCATCTCTATCACTGGGGCTCAAAGGATGGTTCCATCCAGTATTGAGCGACCTACGGCCCAGTCACTGCTCAGCGTACGCTCGAAACGCATGTTTATCCCACCACATTGGCGATGCACATGTTGAAGTAGTATGGACCAACTCCGAGTCAATCGTGACTCCTATCCACGCACCCATAGGCTTGTTCCTTCAGGCCAACACTGGGTACGGGTATGTGGATTGCGCAACGCAAGTACCGTTAGTCCCTCAACAACCGCGGGTGTCTTTTGGCTGTTAACAGTTATAGAGAAAGGTAAATTCGGAAACGCATGCCACCAGCCATATTCGACCTCACCAGTTTCTGGTTCGCCTTGGGCCATGACTGTGGGCAGCCGCATACAGATCAAGCACCTGTGTCTTATGTTACACATCCCACCGTTCCAAACGGACGCGCTATATCCAGCGTGCTCCCAAAGGACTGGGGACTCCCACGATAGATTGTATATGGTCCGCACTTTTCTAATTTGGATATCAGTGACGGAGCATTTGGAGATTCGTGTGTGCCACACGTGGGTATGGTGGTAGTTAGGTTCCAGTCCGTCCCACATTAATGGAACCACTAGTTGTACTTAGCATAATTATGAAGACAATGTAGAGTGCCGCCCTCCGAAAGAATAGCGACATCCTGGAATCAACAACTGAGGCGACGATAACGGATGTACAAGCGCCTTTTTAACCCTACTATCAAACGGAACCAGATCAAACAAACTTCAACTTTTGGACACGACTGAAGGGACAACATAAACATGCATGTCAAACCCCAGCACCCAGGCAAAATATAGTGTGACACCAGTGTAGTTTTCCGGAGCAGTAGCACAAGTAGTCACACTTGCATACCTACCGGCTTACCTATGAACTCAACCAGAACAGTAACGGAGACGGGTGAATATGTCAGCAATATTTAGAAGGTGAGTGGTCTAACCCACACACGGACTTTGCACATTCACGTACGCAGACATGTGACTGTTGTATCGTCACAAACTGTTCGCACTCCACGACCAAGGAAGAACACGAAAGATGGGCCGCGACAGACCAGTATGCATGAAAATACTGCTTTCCTTAACAGGGTACAATAGTGACCGTAGCAAAACTACTAGAACACATGGGAGCAAACCAGCGATATAGGAGACATGGAATGACGCGGGCGAGTGAGAAGTAATAAAACGAAGAAAGTGTGTCGGGGAAAACGGCAGTACCGTAATATAACGGTTTAGTCGCTGCCATTGTCGCAGTCGGCTTGAACGATACAATCGGCATGAACGATACGGACCCCCTCGTAACTTTTACCCCGAATGAGACGGAACACAAGTGTCGGTACTCGCGAACTACACCATTTCCCGATTGCTTGCACCCATAGTGCAATTGAGTTGCTCCGTATGGATCAGACTTGCATCTTTAAGACGATTGAACTTGGTCCTTAACGCATCTGAATTGCATCCAGTGTCTGCGACGCAATATGCGTGTACATGGTGCTCATGCGCTGACGTACCCCGGCACGCCGAATTGCCAACTGTCCAATGGCGCAAATTGTTTTGCTGAACGTGTAGGCAAGTGTGAGATGGAACACGGAGGCGCAACCTGTGTCCACGATCACACCAAGGGAACCGAACCGTTAGGCTGTGAGAAATGAGTGTCAACCAAACAGCGAAGCCGCACTGGACACGTGCTGCTTCGATCGATTGGTAGCCGGCTTTCACGTAGGTGAAAAAGTCAGCAAAAGGGATCGCTGCGAAATGGCTAGTGGCTCGCTGTTCTTGCAATTGAGAAGGACAGCCTGGCCCTATACAATGACCGATGGGCGCCGGTTGCCATCACAATACATGTCAAAAGACAATCACGACAAAATCTGTTATAGTCTCATGACTAGCTTTTAGCAAACCCGAAGCTTTTATTAGGCCGCTTTCGCTGCTAAGGTGCATCATAATGCCAGGAGCAATTTCTAAGATTACAGTATTGTTCGTTTTACCGTTTCGATCGCGTGTGTGCCACAGCTGAAAATGCACCCTTCATGGGTGCATAAAAGCGAATACTTGACTTGACAATGCCCTTAGATTTCAGTCTGCCCCGACGCACTAGTGACACCATTAGACAGCACATCAATTTAGTCATGAATGCAACTATTGCTCTCACAGTCAGACAGTTGCTTGGTGTACAAATTGATCATGCTAACAGAACAATGCGACACCCGATCAGCGATTCTAAGGCTAGCATAGCACTGTGTTTGAGCGCACAAATTGCGCAGCCTAAAGAATAGGATGACCTACTAGCGCTTAGGTTAACAAGAGACACACGGCTGCACACGTTCGGGGTATCCGAATCTGATGACAGTCACACGTGCATTACTGCGAATGATCGGGGCTAGGGGTGCCAAAGCGTTATGACGGGCTTGCGAGTAAGGCGACAAAAGGGGTCTGCGCAACTAGCGACTGAAACACAGGTTGGAACCTTACCGCCTTGGGCAGCGATCTATTGAGAGGGCGAATGTCCAAATACGACTGCGGCAATTTCCTTACAAAGCGCGTAGACATTGCTTTGTTATAGCAGGCGTCACTTACCGTTAGGGTGGGTGTAGTATACCTACTTAATGGTTCTTGAAGCAACTGAGAAACTGCGACGCGGCTGTCGGCAGTTTGTATCGGCCGATCTGCACTCACATGCATGGGTGGCTGTACATCCATCGAATGACAGCCTGCAAACTACCGACTAGTACAGACCTAACGTAAGGGCAATTAACATGAAGCTCGGTGCGCATTAATTGAATTCATAAGCGGTACCCGTTAAAGATGTGGTAGATATCCCAGCTGTGTAGTGTGTTTGCACCTTGGAAGCACGCTGTCTTTGTCTGGCAGCTTTGTGTGCCCATTTCATCGCCCCCTGCTTCAGCAACGGTGCATGGTTCGAAGGTGCAAACCACCTCGTTCCGGATGCATTTAGTTTGGCAACACACCATACAGAGGAACAATGCCTCCGTTCCTACCAACGGTAGTTGTACCTGCACGTCATGATTACACACGCTCGATACCACCCAATTCCTTATCTAACCGCCTGTGAACACATAGTTCACAATCGCCGCTGGCAGTACAATGGTATATAACGGGTAGAGAAGATAACGCTTGCCATGTCCCGTATGGATGGCCGTAATGAAGGGTGAAAACTTAAATAAGGAACATATCAATAAACTGGAGTGTGCGATGGTGATTTAGCAGGGATATTTGCATGATAACTGGTATAGGTCTATTTGCTTGCTACTAATTGCTCGCCATAAATTTACCACATCGTCGCGAATTGAGAAATGCGAGAAAACAATTTTACAATAATTTTATAATCCCCATGATAATTGAAAATTAGTACATCAGAAGACGAGGGTCGTGGGATGACACCGTTAGGACGACATCCCAACGCTTAGGCTTGAAAGGAGCTACTACTGGGCAAGTTCAGTGTGTCCGGGTATCAGGACAGTTACAGGTGCATGACTGCTAATGATTGGGGCCTGTGATGCTAAAATGTAGTGACACGCTTGCGAATAAAACGACAAAGGAGACCTGCTCAACTTGCAACTGAACTAGGGCTTTTAAGGTGGCCGCCTAATTGACCGCCATACTATGTGCAGTGCGGTACTGCACCGAATATGAAGCGGGCTAATGAGATAGCATCGGTTCTCGTTTGCTGGTCTGCACGCTATCTCATGGGGCGGGAAATTAACTGATTGGGCGGCGCGCAAACTGCGGACTTGTGCAGCCCCTGTGCAAGCCCGATTGCCCTTCGGGTCGGTATGCATTAATGACACAAGCACGCCGAAATCGTTAATGGGGTTACGGCAAATCACACAACCGTTTGGTGTGTTCGACCCTAGGTTGTACAAAGTTAATACCCGTGACGAAATGGCTCATAGTAGACCGCCGGCAGCTTTGACTACCTTTCTCATCACCCTCTTCTCCCGCAAAGATGTTTCCTCCGAAATGTTCAACCTTTGGATAACAAAGGAAGGTACGGATTTCGCGAAAAGAATACTAGACAAAGCAAAGTAGTCCATGGTGTAGTTAGAGGCTAATGTTTCGCTTTTGTCACGAAAACTTCGTCAGGCCAAGTGAACCAGCAAGTTATATGGCAAAATGAGACAACAATCGCTACGACCTAGATGCAAGCAGGATGATAATCACGTTACAACTGAAAGTGTCATATCAAGTGGCACATTGGGGATGATAACATCCCAAGTGTTTCATCGTACGTGGTCATCACATCTAAGTCTCCGCCAGATATGGGGATAGGAGTGGTGTGATTTTCGCGCTCTACCCCAGATCCGTCCGCCAGCTCCTCTCAGAGTGGCCGGATTAAGACAACCCGCCACACACTCGATAAGTCCACTCCACCCATCCAGTCTACGTAGCTATTGGCTTTGACAATATCCAAAGCCTCAGCAGTCAGCGTTTGGGGTGTGAATCGTAAACCCCTTCTAATGATTTCGACATTATCCAAGTCGATCGCCTACACATTTACCACCTGGAGATACCACTTATCCCTCGAATGCCAGGACCTGATGTCAAATTGAGCGGCTCACCTTTGCTCTGGGATGAATGGTATGGGATACCGCGTTCGGTTTAGAGTGAACAGATCTTCCGCTGTCTACACGCCTCGTAACAAAAATGCCGCACTCGTATTTCGGCATTAATCCTCTCAGCAGAGCACCGCTTAAGACGTTCCACTCTTACCCAAAAAGGCCACCTACCCACCCGTGTTTCAGTGGCAATTTGCGCAGGTCTATTTTGTTTTTTTACCCGCAAGCACGTCATAACGCTTTGGCATCACAGGTTCTGATCATTCGCAGTCGTACATCTGTGAGTCTTGATGGCTGGACACACCGAAGTTGTGCACTCGTATGCCCGTGTCAAGCCCCAGCGAAGGTAACATAAAGATTGAAGCAAAGCTACTAAAGCACATCACGGCCAACCAGAAACACAGGAGGCGCTTGTGGGCGAAGTTTATGCCTTCTAATTATCGTGGTACTCCGAAGATGTTCGATAGAGTATGTTTTACAAGTGATGTTCTCACTGGCTCAAGC
>OX104066.1:17668559-17691206 GCA_944474145.2 Dicrocoelium dendriticum | reverse complement strand
CAGTAAACACGAGCGGCAAATTTTCCCCCCGCATCCCTAGAACAAATGCGCTCTTAGCTTTAAAAGAACATCCGGGCTTCCTTGATTCCAGATCAGCGATTAGAAATAGTTCGCAGCTTCTTTCTAATCTGTCACATTCACAGCCTTTCTCTCGGGTTAGTACACAGCTATGCCTAAAATAATATGAGTAATTTCGTTCGCTGCTATGTACGCAAGTCACCGAGGCTTTAGCCTTCTTTCTATCACCACCACTTCTCGTGTGAGCCATATTGTGGAAAGCCAGGCTGGACGCCGCCCTGGTCATGGTTACACCAACGACTGTTAGAACTGGTACACTTATAGGCGACTGGCTGTGTTGACTTTCTTTGACTTGAAAGCCACCTACTCTGTTGATCGCACTAGCTTGTAGCACTGCCTGTTTGTGATGGGTGCGCCAGCTAAACTCTGTCAATCTGAAGTCTACCACGACTCCTGAGGTCGTAAAGCTGTCACCTGAGTTCTGCACGAGTGGTGGGATTCCCCGAAGTTGTCCTATATCTCCTTTCCAATTTTGTGTTTGAAATGATCATGCTTGCCTTTGTACTTTCAGACTCTTCCGGAGTGGACGTTATGCCAGGTAACCGACTGACAAACCTGGAGTATGAAGACAATCTAGCTCTCTTTAGGTCTGACGCATTGACTATGCAAGCATTACTATATAGACTGACGCGCAGCTCTGTACACTCGGGCATGTGCTTTATACCTTCAAAGTGCAAAGTATTTTGCATACCTGGACCGATACGTCGGTTTCAATTATCAGTGGACGACTACTGGAAAGGGTGGATCAGTTACTATGTCGTCTCTTATGGTCACGTTACTGAGGAACATACTTTACGTATCAGCAAGGTCTGCGTGGCTTTCCAGTGGCTCAACTATTTGTGGGGATGGCGGGACATAAGCTTATCAGTGAAAGGTACATTGTATACAGCCATGAGAAGACCCGTCTTATTGTATGGACCAGAGATCTGATCAATTCCCAGTGACGACATTAAACGCTTGGCCGTGTTTGACTACCGGTGCTTGCGGAATGTTGCTCACATCTGGTCGAAATACTGGGTGAGCAATACTGTGGTCCTCTAGCTGGTTTTTGGCAAAGAACCCTCTGGCATTTCATTAGTGTGTCTGTTATACTTGAACTGCTCACGTTGGCTAGGCCGTGTCCTCCGTATGCCCGTTGCCTGGCATACATTCTTCCGAGCACATTGTGCGCCGCGGCTACAGCAAGCTGGGCGTAACCTCGAGGAGGCTAGTCGAGGACGTGGCATAGAGGCATGTTGCAAGTAACTAATAGACTTGGCCAGGCTGGAGCGCACTATCTTCGTGGGTAGGAGTCCAGGAATGGTCCACACCAGTGGTTGGTATCAGACATGGCGCAGTCACGCAGTCAGTGGCGTCCCTGCATTCCGCTTCTTGTATCTGATTGTTAACTTGCATTTCATCCCAGTTCCTTTAACCCATTATTGAATTCCGTGTTCCTTGCAAACCACTCGCGTTCCGCCTCATTTTCTTGTTGTTAGTTCTGCGATGCGAACCGTGGCAACTTGATCCGCTGTACTTCAGTGTCCGGATCATAGTTACTTAACTGAACTGAACTAAACACAAACGGCGGTTGCTGCCCAAGGATACTCCGTTTCTTTAGTTTCATTCCGCTATCGAAGACCTTGGCGTCGGGATACTATCTCTGTCAATCATGATTCCCCTACGGAAATCTTGTCCAAAGCGCCATGTCATCATCATTGTACACGTTAGCTCGAGGTAGAAAGCACCTCAGCCAATGTGCCGTAATACATAAAAGAAAAACATACAATAGATGCATGTCCGCTGAACTACCTGTAACGATGCGCATCGTTCCGGAAAGCTACAAGCCGGCTACTATGCTGCAAAAAAATTATTACGCGAAATTAGATTACGCTAAGGAGTGATAGCGTGGTTGGAGAGGAAGACTAAGAGGGATGAGAAGCGACAAGGAAACTCACAGCACAAACGCCATTGAGGTCGGCTCCTAGTCATGTCAGCAAGTGTCTCTAGCCAAACGTGTTCATTGACTTTAAGACACCAACCAGGGAGCCGAGACGCTGCAACCGAGCCCAGCTTCGAAATGAAAGCCTTCATTACTATCGACAAACGCATGGCTTGGCCATCTCTCCTCCTCTTCCATCCACACCCCCGGCGCGCAAACAACGCACATTGCAGGAGCCGGTAGACTAGCATGCTAACACGTAGCCGAGCCATCGGAGCATGGTGCCTGAAACAACCGTGCTGAACGGTTCATCTCCTTTTCCTGTGCCATACACAAGACGTCGAACACGCTCATTGCTCACGCGGTGTTCCCACCAGACGTGAACCAAACTGCGAAGGCATCGTTGGTCGAACATAACTAGCCTCTTTCTGTCGGCTGGTCTAAGGGGCCAGCTTTCACAAGCGCACAGTAGGGTCGAATGTACCGCTGCATTGTACACTATTCTCCTCAAGGCGAGAGTGATGTCGCGCAGGCGCCATAGGTGGCGAACGCTGGCAAAATCTCGAGGAGCTTTTGTTATACGGTTCGTGATCTTTGATCCCAACGCCGTTGATACAACTTCCCAGGTCGTTGAATTTTTGAACAACTTCCAGCTGATCCCCACTAAGGGTCAGTGCAGGAGGCTGACCCTGCCCATCTTGGAGGAGTGCCTTGCGCTTCGAAGGGGCAAAACAAAGCCCGAGGCGGCTGACAGTTAGTGCTAATTTGTCCAGTGCTACTTGGCACGTTTGTGTGCTTTCATGGACTAGGGCAATATTGGGAGCATACTCCAATTCAAGAGTTCATTCACGTTGGAGCAGCTCCACACCTTCTAAGTCGTGTCTTGTGAACGGGATCTCTTTGATTTCGCCAGTGACGAAGTTGAAGAGGAAAGGTGATAGCGGGCATCCTCGTCCCACACCACTGGACGTATTAAATGGCAGCGAAAGCCGTAAGCTCTCACTCTGTCCGAGCTACGAGCATATCATTTCCGAGTATAACGTCCATATTTCTCGAGCACAGTTTTCCTGAGTAGACAGTCCCAAAGAGTACATCGATCAACCGAATTTAAGGCACCTTTGATGTCGAGGAACAGGACAACGGCTGGCCGCCAATATATGTGACGGTGCTCCAGCTGTTAACACGTAGTGGCAATGTGGTCGGTGAACCCATGACCTCGAGCAAACCCGGCTTGCTCTTCAGGAATCTGGCTTTCACGAGTGTCAGTTAGTAGGTGAAGGATGACAGGCGAGCAATTTGGAGGCGATGGAGGGTAAACTGAATCCTCTCTGGTTAACGCATTCCGATCCTCCGCTTCCCTTGAAAATTGGGACTATTATGCAACAGCTGCCGTCTGTTGGGACGGTATCCTGCTCCCACAGTTTCACTAGTAACTGGTGTAAATCATCCACAAGAGTAGATCCCTCGAATTTGAACTGGACTTGGGGAAGATCATCTGATCTTGCGCCTTTATTCAACTTCAACAGTCCAGTCTCACGCTTGATTTCTGGGCGTGAGGGCGGATCCAAAGTGACAGCCCATGGAGCAGGGCGGAACGGGACCAGCGATAAATCTGACAATCCCGGCCGATTAAATTGCATTTCAAAGTGCTCTGCCCAACGCTCCAAGGGTTTTGACAAGTTGTGGTTAGGCTGTCCACTCTCGTCACGTATAGTTTCTCTAGCACCAGGTCTCCTGCTGCCTGTTTCCCGTATCAGACGAGATAACTTCCGATGGTTACCAAGGGCAGCGACCACTTCCATCTCTGACACACGATGAGACCATTAAGATTCACGGTCTCTCTTCCGGCTAGCACGGAGTTTTGCCAGGTTTATGCGAGTCTCATTGTGTTCGCTTCCAGCCGGAATGTGCCGATGAGCATCGATAAGTTCCAGGAACAGCGAGGAGAACTAATGTCCATGTTGGCTTTTAGGCTTACCATATGTATTATACTCTTATCCTGTAAACATTCTGGTGATCTACGACTCCTATGCGGCATTTATCTATCGCATTGCCATAGCTTTTGTTTTTGTGTGCGGACCGGCCGTGCTCGTAAAGGCTTCTGCACAGGAGGCCTAGAGAACGGTGTTTTGTATGTCGATGTTTCACCGGTCAGGTCCGTTACAACTGCATCTTCAGCTCAGACAACCGGCTACGGGCAGGGATCATCTCAAAGAAGACACGCCTAGCCAGAGTTAGACCACCTCCTCCCTCAAGATCCTTTCTTCATTACCGTGTATCTTGTAGCTCTGGGAAGCGCTGTCACATACACTTTAGTCATGTGTAGTCACACACGGTACCCATTGTAAAAAAACATAACGATCGCCAAAATAGCCTTTGACTGCAATCCGCCATCAGATTCTTCGGATTACTCGAGAACCCAGGATATCTACTTTGTGCTCCTTCATCAAACCAAACCTGCTCACTGTCAAGGAGACTGCTGTAGTTACTAGTTGTGACGAGGACCTACAAACTGAAAGTGGGCAAATATGATGTCGGACCTCATGCAGATGCATTTTCAAGATTTGTGCGGTCACAGCTTCCGCAAGTGACAACTATTATCTACAACCTGGGGTTTATTTTTCCTGCCACATCGAATTCTATCAATACTCTGCGCCTTTCACTGTATGGCATTCCTGATGTGTGTGCTCCACGGTTCGCGGGGCACAGTGTGTATGATACTCCCCTACAGCTTACACACAACGCGCAAACACTCACCAACTTGGTTTGTGCTCTCCTCGGTTTATGGCACTTTTTTACTCCGTAGTCTGCGGGGCATTACCTGGTATTGGTATGTCACTGTAAGCGCGGACCTCGGTTTATGCACACAAATCGTCACATAATAAGTGTCATTGGTTCACGCACTGCAAAGGTAGAACCACCTACTTGAATATGTGACATCTGTGACCTCAATAGGGGTTTCTCACGGTCCGAGATGCGTGTATACAAGGCCACAGTGAGGGCCGTCCTACTTTATGGGACTGAGACTTGGCCAATTTGATCGGAGAATCTGAGGCACCTTCAAGCCTTTGATCATAGTCGTATACGGAGCATTACTGGCACCAGCGTGTCCACCACGATTATGTGCGTAGGCGAGTGGTAATCAAGCTAGTTTCTCCGAACAACAGAAAGCACCGAATAAGTTGCGTTGGCTTAAGCACATGCTACTTAAATTCGGTCAACGCTTACCGAGGATGGCCTTGTTTTTTACCAGATGTAGAATGGTGCAGGACTCTAGGTAGGCGCAAAACGAAGTCACTGACGACCAAAGTGTGTTCCGTTGGTCTGTTCCGCTTTCCAGCTCGGAGTCCACGTGATCCACCTTGTTCTTGACTTGAGACGTTACCGGACATGGCTCGTAGTCGGCAACAATAGCGCCTCTGCTGTCGTCGACCACTGGACGCAAATTGATCAAACTGGGATTAGGTAGCGTTGGAGTGGCTGCGTTCAAAACTGCCGTTAAGTTTGGGGCACAAGCAGAGACTCTGATCATGCACTTTGTATGTGTTGCGCTGTGCTTGCGCTTCGTTGGACGCGTGCGAAGTTGTTGAGAGGCCGGTTGCTCTGATTGGTTATCAGCTCTCTATCATTCTGGCTGAGTAACAACTACACACTGAGCATATTTGAATTTCTATTGTCACGTGTTCGTCTGGCGTGTTATTAGAAACAACTATGTCTTCACATGGCAAATCCAATTACCAGTATGGACGAAATCCAAGTCGTATTGATCACATCTCTACTCTACGTCAGTTATTAGCGTCCCATCACATATATCGAAGCCTATCCCAGTCGCACTTCTCGATATCATAAGTGCATTTGATTCGCTGGATCGATTTTCCATTTGGGACTGGCTTAGCAGTAATGGTGTGCTAGAGAAGAAGCATCTAAGTACTGTTATAGCGCTTTAGGCGAATATTTCCTATTGAGTCGAGGCTGATACTGTCGTCCCCCAGAATCTCCATTTTTGTAAAACGAGATTACCCGCTCTTACCTCTTTTTCAAGTTCTCTATTGGCAAGATTGCAGAGGTTGCATTCACCGGACTCGACTTAGATGTGCAATTGCTCACCGTTGATGTAATTCTCCATTTGGAGTACGCTGGCGATATTGTACTTATATGACAAGCTACAAGGGTTCCAGTCAGCAATGGACAGATTGACACTGGCTGTTTTGAGTATTTCAGTCCATGTTTTGTGCCTCCAGGGTTGGCAAAGACCTAACACTGTGCTGCATTTTAATGGGTATCAACTTAAAAAGGTACCAAGATACAGCGCCTTTGGGACAACAGATATGGTCACAAAACACCTAGCAAAATATCGGGTTTTTGATAGTGCTCGTAGCTTATGACACTGGCATAACCTGCTGCCCCTAGATGGTGGAGTCTGTAACGCTTCCCTCTGTTCCATCTAACTGTACAGTTGCGAAACCTGGCGCATCAGATTGGCAAACATAGAGGAGCTAGTTGCGTTTTATCACCGGTTCCATAGCGGTTAGCCTTATATCTAATGGGATCACGATATGAATAATAGGCATGTGCACCATCTTGTTTTGGCACTAGGAGAACAAGTGGACCGCTAAGCACCGTTATTTCACGCACCAAGGTTTCTTAGCTGGGCCACGTGTTGCAGATAATTGTCGCCGACTCTCGCGAAATGCGTTGTTTGCATGACAGCCGTGGATAGGAGAAGGGCAGGACAGACCGACGGATGATTCGGTCAAGAGGATTGATAGCTCCCACTTCAAACTCGTCCTAGGTCTTTGCCTCGAGACTTACGGGTCGGAATCCCGAAGATGATAAACTCTTCTGGTTGAAAGCACTTATGGGCATAATTAAAAATGCGTCAAAGGTGAGTCCATCTGCCTGCAAATGTTGCAGCCAGTTTTCCTCAGCGGCAGTTTTCAGCGACATGGATAGATCGGAGAGGTTGTTGTAAATCTTATGGGTTGCCGGAGAATGTGATTCGGCAGTTTTCAGGTGACGGATAATCTTCTCCTCAACAGTCGTAATGCAACGAACTTGCCATCTCAAAGCTTTCTGTGTTGTTCCCTTGATTAGAATATCCACTAGTTCACAAACAACAGCTGAGTCTCCAAACTCGTGTTGTACAGCTTGTAATATGGCTGGGTAATGATGGAAATACTTGCTGTGTTGTGCGACAGCTTCCAGCCAGAAGTTCCAGCGGGTGATGACCGATGCAGGTGGGCCGGTTGGGTTATCCACGCCCTCCGTAGTTAGATACTCCATGCAGACACGCCTCTTTCTTCCCAAAAGACGAAAAGCACTTTTCATTTTTGCAATGAATTCCTCGACTTCCGGAGCGAATTTGCATTTTCACTGGGCAACACATCTGATGTGAACGGAATCCTCACAACCAGGATTAGTGACATCTCGGTAATATGGTGTCAAATGTCTACCGCCATTGGACACAAAGGCTGTCACACGACTGAACTATATACCCATCATTGTCAAGCTGCGCAGAATGGCTTCTCCAACTGTGGCAGAATTGACTCTCCATATTGATCGTGTCGATGAGATATGCTCGGAGACTGTCCTTGTTGGACTTCAATGGTGCGCATAACAGGATGTGTAGTTCCGTCTTCCCGCGATCATCAGTTCTTTCGTCTGTTATAACGCTGACAAAGGTATCATGGAACATCTGTTTCAACATCCGCTCATCTTTCCCGTAGATTTGGGGAATTTTCAAACGTAGCGCGTCAGAATCGACAATGCTTCCACCATTTCGTAGGTGTCTGTGAAGAAATTTCCTCAACGAGTTATCGGCCTATTCTAGAGGGATATTCGCAGATACCATAGGAAGTAGAAAGTCAGATACCACTGTGTCGCAGACTTCCTGGGCAGCATTCGCAACAGCGATGGAACTAACGATGCTTGCTTGTCGAGCTTCCTTCGGAGCTGGTTCCCTTTTGGCTACTTGCTCCATGCAAACTTTTTTTCTGAAGATGCTTCGGGTTGCGAATGTGATCAAACACCGCTGGTTTTCGAGATGGATCCACAGTTACTTCATACGATGAACAAAACAGTAATTTTTTTATCCGCTTTATTGACGTATTCTCCACGGAATTCCTTCTCTCTGTCCAGGGCACTTTTTCCTCTTACATGCTGTTTCCTTTTCTGAGATGACATCTGCAAAAGATAAAACTTGTTGATTATTGTAAGCACCAGATTCGCTTAGTCAAAAGAAAACGAATCTGAGACTGAACTACGGTACTATTCAAAGGAAGATGAATATTCAGTAATGACAAACCGCAACAGTAACTGCTCAATACTGGCACAACAGTATCTTCACGAAGTACTCAACGAGGGTACAAATCACCGTTCTCGCCACTATAGTGACAGATGACGATGACTTCCGTCTTTCAGCGAATTAACACGGTTGCTTATATTGCACCACCGAGTCCTATGCAATGATGTGGCCGCTGTTCAACACCTAAGAGGCGACAGCGCATCACGTCCACGGGTGACCGTAATGGGTGATGGTGTGTGCCGGCTAGGCATGCGCAAAAGGTGTGACCGAACAGATGTCGAACAGATTTAATGTACATGTGGACAAAGAGTCTTTGTATACTGGATAACGGAATGAGTGCACAGCGTGGGCAAACCGCTGGGACACGGTTGCTTACTGGCTAGATGCATGGGTGACACTCGGGTCTGGGGACAAGCGGACTTGGATAGCAGATGGCGGTGATGATACTCCAGAGGAATGTTTCAAAAGTCAGCTGGATGCTTTGGCATTTCTTCCGAATACAAATATATTGATTACAACGAAAACGAATTCAAAGTAGCTTTCTTTATGAATTTCTCAATTTTTATCGCGATTCCGCGAAATTTTTTATTTTTCATGACAATTAGAAAATTCCACGGTTTTTCTGCGTTTCGCGGAATCGCGGAAAATCCGGATCTTTGCCGATATCCGATCATTTCTATTAGCACTCTAACCTTGTTCTCTAACCGTAGGAGCATAATTCCGTTCACTGTTCGAATATGTTCAGCCGGACAGATAAACTTGCAAGGAAGCGATGCAACTGGCCAGTCTATCTGTTGACTGTTTCAGTTCATGCTGTCACGTCATTTTTACGGATTGCGCGTTTCTGGTGTCAAGCCCCTTATGAGCCTCTTGTGACTTGTTCAAGTTCCCCGTCACTGAGCTCTTTTTAATATTTCCGGAGCACTGCAGGAATATATGAAGAGCCGAGCTATGACGCAACGAGATCCGGACTTTCTTCTTCCCAAGAGCGGTTGGTAGATTCCTTCCCTGGAGTAGTCGATTTTGGCATCCTCATGGCCCCCTACCGCTTTGCCCTTCCTACTGATTGTTCACATTTGCCATGCGTGTGCCCGTCCACCGCTCAATTCCACGATAATTGATCTACTCAAAAATGCGTGATCGGGGCATTGTACGCACATCGATTATAGTGTAATTTGTCTCCCTTTGGTCTGGTGAATTTTGTTTCGCTGAATTCGGCTCGGTCCAGCTACTGAGCATTAGGTCTGCGCTTGCCAGACTCTAACAGTGGGGTCAGAGGCACAAGCCTGTGTGGCATGGAATTATCATTTGAAAATGATCCCACACGTAAGATTGAGTTGTACTGATGCTGTGCGCTCCTGAGATCCTTAAACCATCTCGATATAGTCAAGATACTTCATTGTATCATGAAGCGATTTCTTTTACATGCTCCGCTTGATTGCCACTCAGATGCACCACGGTCTCCACACGCGAGTGCTGAAAGCTCATTTTGACTTGACTTTGGTGGGGACATGATCATATCGTGTATTGACTGAATTACGGACTAATCTACTTAGAAAATGGTTATGCTCTCAATCATTTGCGTGGAGACTGAGTCCTAGTTTGTTGTCACAGCTTCTCTACATCAGTGGTCCATTCAGTTACACCGGATGGCACTTTCCAGACGTCCTCATAACCACTCATACCGAGTAGGTCAACAGTAAAGAGCCATACAGCGTTCTCTTCATCCGAGACTGATGAGAGCTTAATGGTTCTCTTCCCTTAACATTTAGACCTGTAAGTTCATTTTTCATATGGTACAGCATGAACGCCATACGCTGTATCTGGCTATGGAAGAGTGTAACACCTTTCCACCGGTTTACTGCCACTTATCCTAAGCCAGAGCGCCCCTGCCACAACGCATCTGAGGTGGCAATTATTAGTTGTAGCTTTTTATTGATAGAATTGATGAGCACCTCACTGACGGTTAGTGCACCCTATTCTTCACAGGGTCGATTGCTTCACATTTTGCCTGGAGAGGAGCCCTTGCTAGGAAAGCACTCTTCTAGCAAGGCGGGGGATCTACCCGATGGACAGTCCGGGAATCGCCTCGAATCGTCTGAATTTCAAAAAACCAAATTCAAGCGGCTCAAAGACTCCGCTGGTGTGGCTCACAATTGGAACACCTTGTTCATTCAACCGGACGCGGTTGCGACGTATCTTGCTGCAAAATTCAATTTGACTAAGGTTAGCGACTGTCCTTCTAACCATCTAACCCTGTCCATACTCTTCGATTTTCTTATCGAACCATCTCCTCCTGTCGTGTTGGAGTTCTTTTAGCCACACATTTAATCGTTAAGATGATCGTTCCCCTGTAGTAGTTTTGAGGTTCTTCGGTCTTCAAACATGCTGTTTGTATTCAGCTGGTAAGCAGTGCAGATTGTTACCCAGTCAACAACTCCACAAGCCTTGCTCTAGAGCAACTGGTTGCTGACTCACTCGACTTGCAATTTGCTCTCTTTTATCCTCTTTCTTGTGTGCTACAGTTCGTCAGCTTGTACGTCGGGCAGATGTTTTAAGCAGCGGTTTAAAGGACCACCTGTGCCAGTGGGCTCTTTCATGCATCCAAGATTTCAATGTGTTGGCCCTTCACTATCACCTAAATCGGAGTTTTTATGAGCTTTGTCTCCTGAAACACAACTCCTACTGAGACGAACTCTGATTCTTTTCATCGCGATCCATCGGTTACTTGAGTGCCGCCAAACGCTCGGCCATCTTTGTCTCTCCAGACATATTATCGGCATTCCGCTAAGTCAGCAGTTGCGCTTTGGAATTACCCCGTTGAGTTGGGGAGTGCGCGGGACGTACGTTAACTTACTCAAAAATATTTATTTTTAAATCTTGGTCCGCCTCTCTCTCTGCACCATTTGTGTATGACATGGTCACCCTACTTCACTTTTCTGTTTCAGTTTCGTTATGGGTGACATGCTGGGAAACTACGGGTTTAGTGGCTTCTACATATTTCCGGGTGACTGACCTAGCTTTGGGTCCGCTGACGATATCACTGTACTTCGTGACAGGCTGCTCGATATATATTACACAGGCCTTAAACATCTGTCTCACTACTCAACTTGACCTTTAACTCCCCGTAGCACATTGGTCTTTCTGCTGGACAGGGTATTGGATCACTCTGGAAGTGAAGCTCAAGTTGCCACTAATCCATACGTCATTTTTGATGATTCAGCCAACTTGCCTGGAGCCTACTTCACTCGAAGTAACAGAACATCGCGAAGAATAATCTGCTAGACCTGTTCCATTCAAAATATCTGACAACCGCATAGCGCAGTTTCATGCTCGGCCGCTCATGCATCACCAACCTGCTGGTGACGCGACATGAACGGTTGTAGGTAATAAACCATGTGAAGTTTGTCGACGAGATCTACATCAATTTCAGCAAAGCGTTCTACAGGATAAACCACAAGATCCTTCTCTACAGGCAAGGACTGGGCTGTGTAGGTGGCCCACTATATCTGCGGATTCACGAGTTTCTCAGTAAAAAACAGTGGAAGGTGCCGCTCGACGGTCATTTAACCGGCTGTGTATCCGTCGACCAGTACATCGTATTCTAAGGCAAAGTACTGGTCCGACTCTGTTTCTGATTATTGAGTTCTCTCTTTTCGGGTGACTTAAAGATATTGTGAGTGCTTAGCACATCCGAAGACTGCGGCCCACTTCAGCAGACCTCAACCGCCTGTCCATATGGTTTGTAGAAGTCTGACTCTCGGCCAACAACTTTTAGTCTGTATTCATGAGCATGGAGAAAGGTGGTGACGGCTGAACCTGCACCCACAAAGGCCAACCGCTTCATCTCACCCCTTTTGGAAGTCCATAGACAACACAAAGACTATACCGAAACGGACTGCGCATGTTTTGGACGCCGATTCGCACTAAGTCTGAAGAGGTTATAACTAGCCTCTCCTCCATAGTCAATGTTAGGATAAGGCTGGCCAGCCTAATGTCCGATCACCCGAGACGAAGCGTAGAAGATCTGAGGGATCCAACTCGTCGCTACCAGGCTTATTCCCCGGTTGCGGGGTTTACTCTACTGAGGTCAGTGCAAGAAACGAGGACTCTGTACCTTATTGTTGGATGCGAATCTCTGTCTCAGCATAACCCACTACGTTTCGCACCTCGATGCCTTCCCCATGTTGAGACCGCTGCTCTACTTGCGAACTTCGTGCAGCACACACGAACACCGGTACAAGCTTGTGATCCCAGATCCGAAGCAAGTCACCCACTACGTGTGATTCAACCATATAGTGGTCACTGCTTGGAACAGTCAGCCAAAGTACATAGTGGAGGCCAGCTCGGTGCAGCTGTTAAAAACATTTTCTGGATTTATATTTCGTCACCATTAAGTTCAGGGGATAATTACCTACTGATAATAACATTTCACACGGTGCTGTGCGGTAGAACTACGATATCACACGACATATTGAATAACGATCAGCGTATTGACAGGTAGCAGACATGTTTTGACGTTTTTGGTCATATTTCAATAATTTAGTTAACTTTCTGATTGCTCCCATAATACAGTATTAAGCATATCCAAACTCTCCAAACCTTTTACACCTAGGAACAAGTCCTCGCTCCTTCAGGACGCGGTTCAGTTGCTGTGCGGTTGGCTCATAGCGAAACCCAACTGGTTGCGGAAATGCGCGAATTTCTACAGAAAAATGGCGTAGATCTGGATGCTTTCAGGGGACTAGAAGCAGAGGCCCTTCCCGGAGCCGGTCGTCGTGATCGTTTGGAAGCCACGGCAACCTCCACTCTCCATCAGCTATCCGGCACCGCATTCCTCATCAAAAACCTCCCAGTGGGGACGACGGAAGCTGAAGTGAGGGAACTGTTGTCCCGTTACACTAAACGGGCAACCCAGGATGACTCCGAACCTCGTGTCATAGGGGCCGATCCACGCCGTGTTATCGTCCCCCCACTTGGCATCACCGCCATCGTCCAGTACGCCTTGCCACAGCAGGCGCGCTTTGTGTACCGAACTCTCGCCTACGAGCCGGTATGTCATATTCTCTGTTGCATTTTAACACCTTTGATGAGTCAAATATTTCAATTTTTACCACCTCATATCGTGTTAAAGCAATAACCATCATTTCCTCTTGCCATCCACGTGCCTCGGAGTCACGCAGGCGTCCGACTACTCAGTTTTACCGCAACCATTCATGCTTTGGCGTTCCTTGTGGTCACAACGAATGGTCACCTGACTTATGTGTGCCTTCTGTGTAGCGTACACGCTCGCTTTTTGACACCGTAGCAACACTACGCATTGGGGCCACGGTTGGTCACGATGGACTCGAGTGCCAGAACCGGTCCGCCTCTCCGCATCGACATGGCACTCCACGACCGGTTTCATTCGCGTTCGGACAGGAATTTTAACGCTGGTGTCACTTTATGTCGTATACTCCGAGC
The DNA here is from genome assembly GCA_944474145.2 of Dicrocoelium dendriticum. NCBI lineage: Eukaryota > Metazoa > Platyhelminthes > Trematoda > Plagiorchiida > Dicrocoeliidae > Dicrocoelium > Dicrocoelium dendriticum. Next base: position 17,677,440 of record OX104066.1, on the reverse strand, counting down.
CTCTCTCACGTAAAGTCAAATTTCGGACTTCTTTGAGAAGACGGAGCACTTGTTGCTTTTATTCTTGCTACTCAACCTTATTGACTACGATGCAAACCGTATGGGATGTCCCTACCATTGGTTATTTGCGCAGCTTCGTCTAATTTTGCATGCTCTTTTGCATCTCTTTCTTATTTGTCTTGCAGTTGGTTTCCTTTCCATTGTTGTGACTTGGATAGACAAGAACTGCCGATTTTACGCAATGACACTGTCGATAATTTAATGTATTTTTGCTACAGATGTTGCAGGGAAGTATAAAAACATTTATTTTCTCTTTCTGTATGTGGTAACAAGTTGACTTGTCGAAACAGAACATGTGCGTAATTGAACTAAAGACGACAAGATAGAAAATGGCTTTATTCAGCCAGATGCAAGAATATCAATACTGGCATTGCTTTTCCAGGCTTGCATACTGTCAGCTGGCAGTCCTCACCCGTACCTACTTTTGTCATTCGGCCCTTGTTCCAAAAATAGCAAGCTCGGATTTTACTTGGTCCCTGGGGCTCCACCCATTCCAACACACTCTCGACACTGAACTAGATTGTGTTCGGAGGACGCAGCACAGCTTGCTATGATAGCGTGGGCACATAGAAAAGACACTCTACCAAACTCCGCTGAACGAGCCTCTATGTTAGTGCCTAGTTTGCAACGTCAAATATGAACAGCGCCTCACAGACCCCTATAAACGACACACCCAGTTCTCATCACTGTTCTTTGCAGTTGTCGAATTGTAGCGTCAGATGCTCTTCTATCACCGATAAACTAATAATGCTTACAGATAGCTATGTCTCTGAAGACTCATGTCAGCCTGCAGAGTCCATCCAACTGCTTTGCGTGGCTGTTCCGTATTGCTTAGGATAGCCGACTGTCGTTTGGCAGTATTTTACATTTTAAGATATATACCCAGACATGTAGCGTCCTGAATCGGGTCACTTAGCAGCACTTATATCTATCTCAGACTATATCGCCCACACATGTAAATCAGTCTTACTCACCAAAACTCCCACTTCAATTGATGTAGAACTCGCTGTGTTTCTGGTGCTTTCGAAACGATATAGTTTTTCCCACTCTACCTCTTGTGTTTAATCCAAAGGAAACATTCTATTGCTTCTGTGACTTAAACTTACAATCCCTTCCTAGTGAGAATCAGTAAACGTCAGATCGCTAGTTGTTCTCTCTTGCTCCATTGCCTGTTGTTGGACCATCCGACCATTTTAAAGATTGGTTGAAGTTTATTGTATCAGTAGCTAGTTGTAGCCTTCTTCTAGCATCCATTGCAGTCATCAAGGTCACAAACCGGACTTGCTCATCTCAACTCTTGACGTGGATGATACAGTGACCCTTCGTGTGGCTTTCACCTGCTACAGAAGTCGACTTGAACCCCTCCGCTTTTGGGGAGAAATGCTTTTTCTGATTTTCGTAATGAAACTGAAGAAATGGGATATACGTGGGCATAGTGAGGGCCTCAGGGAGGCGAATTCACCGATACCACTTTGTCGGCGCATGATTACTGGTTGCTTGTGACCCTATGGTGTTATCGAGACTTATGCACCGCTGCTTTGGATGCTTGCTTGGTGCTGTCAAGTGTCACCTTGGGCTACACCCACTGGCTGAATCTGCTCCCGTCTGCCATGGGGATCTGACGGTCAAGTTAAAGGTTCCGGGTCAGCCCAGCGAACTTGACTCCATTCGTTCGCTCGCCTAGTAGGTTGGACTCTTGCTTCAAAAATCATAGATGGGACTCCTCTAACTGAACCCTATCGAAATGGACAGTCGGAGCACTGGCCAAAGAACTTTCACTGGGGTCCATTTATCTTACTCTCTGCCTCTTTCTCGCTTCATGCTTTTTCTTTCCAATTTATACAGCTAATTAATGTCTGCGTCAATTTAATTGCTAACGATCCACCGAAACCATGTTTCAAGTTGTGGTCCCCATTTCGAAGTGTGTTCTGATTGTCTTTCCTAACTTGTTGTTGGGCCGCGAAACACCAGGGCATGTCACTTATTTACTACCATTGTCGTTGGTTAGGATAATGAAATTTATCGGATCCCCGCAATTTTGAATCGCGAGCGCTCTCTTCTGGTCATCCCAAGCATGATAGCGTCCCGTTTCTGCCATTTTGCTTTCAGTTTCGGGATAACATATTATATCTGCAATGGCTCCCGCACGGAGCTCTAAAAACTGAACCCGCCTCGACTCCAGAAGAACAAGACCCAGCCACCACCCCACGAAAAAAGAGGAAGTGAGTTTTTTCCAGTAATTACTTTATGTTTCAGCACCCGTACAACGTAATCCACCATTCATCATCGTCATCATTACACGCTAGTGAGAAACATCAATTATTTTGCCTCAGTGCAAAAGATACATGAACAAGCGAGATGCTCAGCATGACAGAATGCTAAAATCTAAAAAGCAAGGAGTATAATGCTAAGTATTATATTAAGCCTAGAGTGAGGTGGTTGATGGAAATAATTGAGTAGGAGGGGGAAGGGAGACGTCATTGAGGTCGGTTCTTCGCGATGTCAACAGATCTATGTAACCAAACATATTTATCGTCCTTAAGACTCGAGCCCTGCAGTCGGGAGACAACAACCGAGGCGAAGTTCGATGTGAGGGTCTTCATACCTCTTAACTAAGTGATCCTTTGCCCTCCCCTCTTCCATCCACACCCCGGACGCGCAAACTGTGCACGTCGCATGAGTCTTTGTTCTGGCATGCGCAACGTGTGACTCAGTCGTGGGAGACTGGAGCGTGATATGACGGTGCTGAGCGGCTCACTCGCGCCTCCTGCACCAACAACACCATGCCGGACATATTCATTACTCACGCGGTGTTCGCACCGGACATGAGCTAAACTGCAGAGACAGCGATGGTCGAACGTAACTGGCCTGCTGAGGTCTGTCGATCTGATGGGCCAGGTTTCACAACCGTACAGGACGGTTGAACGGACGGCTGCATTATAAACTCTACCTTTCAAGGCGAGAGCGATGTCACACCGGCGCAACTGGTAGCGGAGATTGCAGAAGCGTCTTGAGCTTTTGCTACACGGTCTTTGATTATTTCATCTAGTCCACAAGCACCGATATAGTGGTCTACATACTTGAGTTTCTGAACAATTTATAATCAATACCCACCAGGAGTCAGCGCATGGGTGGTTCCCTGCCAGTATTGATGAAATACTGCGCAATTCATAGCCTGAAATGACTGACGGTCAGGTGCTAATCTGTCCAGTACTGCTGGACAGATTTGGGAGCTATAAAAATGAGGGTATTGTCGGTGGAGTAATCCATATGGAGCAGTTGATCACTTGGAAGCATGTCCGCACCTTGCAGGTCATGCACAATGGACGTAGTTTCCATTACTTCGTCGATGTCAAAGTTTATAGGAAAGGTGACAGCTGGCATCCTTGAAGGGTGGCAACAGTTTGCCGTAAGCCCTCGCTCTCCGTGAACTACGCGCTCTTATGATATTTGCAAACGAGGGCATAGCAATACGTTTACGGATACGCAGTACACAGATTAGGTGCAGATGACCTAGAAGGAAAAACGTGAACTGTAATCCATTCTGAACATTATTCAGTGATTTCAACCCACAGAACCCTATATCAGCAGCCCAGCACAACTCCCAATTTATAAAGGGTCGGTGTACTCTGACTCGGCGTATGAAACTCAGTCGATGTCACTGGAGGGCGATGATTTTTTATGATTACAAGTGTGGTTTAAAGCTCACCAGTGTTGAGCGATTGTGTGCTGTGTTTGGTTACGATGCGCCTTCAAGAACCAGCTTGTTTGAGTGGTTTGCGAAATTCAAGAGTGGCAGACGGTCCCTGGATGATGAGGCACGATGTGGTTAACCTGTGGAGGCCACCACCGCGGACAATATTGGTACTGTGCAAGCGATGCTCTAGTAGTATGTGCGGTGATTATGGCACAGCTGGGGAACGCCATCAAGATATCCTCGGGATCAATCCGCACCATCCTACTTGAGAACCTCGCTGTCAGAAAGGTTTACGCACGCTCGGTACCCCATCAGCTCAGTGAGGACCAAAAAGCAGCTCGGGCGAATTGGTGCCGCAACATACTTGCAAGGTTAACTGGTGGACCTTCCGATGCTGTTTGGCAGATCCTCAATAGTGATGATACATGGTGTACCGTTTCGACCGAGAGACCCAGCAACGACCGGCTCAGTGGACGGCCGTTGTTGGGGCACTACATCGGAAACTCCGGCGTGAGCGAAATGTGGCCAAGCAAATGATGGCTGTGCTCGTGGCCAAGACCATGCCATGTGGCTACTGTACCGCTTGTACTGCAACGCACAGTCATCGAAGACTGGTATGCCGCCCACTGACTGCCATAAGTGTTGGGAGCTAAAGCCAGGCGTTGTCCAAGGACTCGAGCAGAGAAGGCGACGAAAACCGGAAATCAACACTTCGGCCTTCTTCGCAGAGCCTTCGGTCGGTATGAACCCTCAATATTTCCCCAAATGTTTAACGCCTACGTGCGACCTCACGTGGAATATGCTATTCAGGCGTGGCAGCCGTGGCAGAAACAGCATCTCGTTGCTCTCGAGACTCCTCAACGACGGGCAACCAAGAACGTCAGGGGCCTCCTTCATCTGCCCTATCAGCTTAGACTGAAATCTCTAAGAATCTACAGCAGTCGATATCGGCTTTTGCGGGGGATCTCATAATGGTTTACCAGATTCTGAAGTACCCAAACCACATTTGCCGCCCGCTGCTGGAATTGAACCCCAACATTAAACTAAGAGGTCACCCTCTGAAACTGACAATTCATTATAGCCGGCTTGAATGCCGTAGAAATTTCTTTTCTCTCCACGTGTGCCAGCCTTGGAACGCCCTCCCTAATTATGTCGTCTCTGCTCCCAATCTGGCGATATTTAAAAAAAGTGTTGACGATGCATTGTCTCACTTACATTTCATTTTATGACTTGTTAGCCAGGGGCTACAAAACGCAATCAAACGGTGTCTTGCCAAACGCCTAACCAATGGATTGATGGATTTATACGTTTAATACGCGAACATCTCCGCTATTCCACATAAGTCTATGGTGAGTCCACCACAACGCTTTTCACTTTATTGTGCAATTGATTTTCGCAATAATTTCCACCCCACGGGACTTGTTAAGCGATGCTTTTTTACCCGTAATAAACCATTGTTCCATTGTTCCATTGAGCACGAGGGGCCTTGTCGCATCATCACAAGGCATCTGCACACAGGTCCCATGTCGTCGTAGACTTTCTGAAGATTGGTCACCCACCCTGCAGTCCGGACCAGGTTCCTGGGGAATTTTTTGTGTTCCCAAGTGTCAGGCGCATGATGCGTGGAATCCAGAAGTTGTAGTAAAGGCCTTTATTGAACTGCTTGAAGGGTTACTCGCTTCGGCATGGTCTAGCTGCTTCGCCAAATGGTTTGAGCGCATGAACGCTAGTGGAGAGTACTTCGAGATAATTTAGTGCTTATTTATTTTGTGCATCCAGAAGCTTATTGTTCTACCCTCGTATTTATCGGGCACATGTCCTGAGTGGATAATCCTAAAGCGCACATCGACCTATCGAGTTTAAGGCAGCTTTGATGGCGTGGAACACGACTACGGTGGGCGGCCAGTAAGTATTGCGGCGTTCCAACAATTAACGTAAAGGAAAGATGTGGTCAAGGCAGTCTCAATTTCGACGAATGCCGGCTTGTTCTTCGCGAATCTGGCTTCCGTGGATGCTAGTCAGTCTATGGAGAGTGACGGATGCAGGTGACTTAGAGGCGTTTAAGATCAGAATGATCCCTCTATGGTTACTGTATTCCTAAAGTGAGTCTTTCTTAAATATTTGGACTATAACGGAGCGGCTTGAAACACGAGCCCAATTCAGTAAGTGAGTATCAAACTTTCCTATTTGTTGTGCTCTTAGCCGCACAATTCGTTTTCTAGTTGGATTGTCTTCGTACCAGATGCCGCAGAGCTTTGCCACAGCGTTTACCGTGTTCGTCTTGGTTGCTGCCACTGGTTTGCGTGACGACGTTATCGGATCACCCTACAGAACCAATTAATTAGTTTGCGTGATTCGACTTTCAGTCGCCATCATAGTGCGCAGTAGTATGCTAACTGTTCAACAGCCTGGTTTCTCATCCTCATCATCGATACCGTCATTTCCCAATCTTCCGCTTATTGGTGGTGATCTTTTCCTTTTCCATGGAGATCAATTCGTTCACTATAGGCTTATATCGCCTTCGGCATCAATCTATCATATGGTCTTTCTAATCAGAAGGACTCGACACACTTGGGTCTTGGATTGGTTATTCAAATGGTCATATGCTCACCGAACGTGACAATCACTCTGCAAACATTTCATCACCAAAACGGGTGCCACTGTAATTGGGTGACTGCATCTTTTAGTTTCCGTGGCACTTCGCGCAGAATTGACTCCCATTCCTTCCCAGTGTCGACGATTACAGTCTACTCGGGATGATTTCAACATAGCTTATATCCGGCACGAGACATATTGACATTGATTAATTTCTGCTTATCAGCCTCATTCTACACTGGCGCATGTGCTCGAAGTAAACGACTCTGAGTGCACCGACCGCCGTATCAACTGGGTTGCAAAGGGATGCATTGAAGTACACTGGAGTTCAACTCTGTCTGCAAAATCCTGCAACCCAGTCACTTTTCTCTCCGGTGACATGAGTTTGCAAGGTTAAATGGCATTGCAGCAAGCGTAACCCAATTTTCTGCACCCGTGGATAGCAGCTACCCCTACTGACATATGTTCCGATCGGTTAACTTCGACCCAGAGAAGTTGTCCACAACAGCTGTTGCGTTATCACTGCTCTTATTTTCTGCAAGTAACACTTTGCGTTGATGCTCTCCCTTTGGTCTAATTCGGCTACCCCATGATCTCCTGCTCTCCGCAATCTTTTCGCTGAGCGCGACGGTCTTCTAGGCGTCGTCGGGGCGGTGAGTGATCGGGGTTTCATTTCACCTGTCGAATATCGTGTCGATGAAGATGGTACATGTCCCGTAGCCATAGTCATCCTCCACAATATCCGTTTAGACCACATGTTCTGCCGCTGGTGTTAATTTGCACTCGCTTCGTACCCACATTTTAGACCAAGCAGCTACACACCCTCTTTTATGCAATGCTGCCGAGAGACACTTTCTTAACGTGAAATGCCCGGGCTATCTTTTTATGTTCCTCCGCTCTCGTCACTTTTGCTTAGCTCTTACACATAGGTACCATACCTGTCTCATTCCAAGATGATCAATGAAATGACATTCGTCGCTTATTCCACTTACCTTATCACTTTCACAGACACAAAGCGTCCTTCAACGACGACTTCAGATTGGGCTACGTTTTTCCTTAAATGACTTTCTAGTGATTCGGTCCACTCAGTTCATACTGACTTCGTTTCTTTTTGGACTTATGATGCTCTGTGGTTCTATGGTCGTCTCTCAACTGTACAGCTAATTTCAGATCCCCTCTCCGCTGGGTTGTCGCTTGTCCGAGGTCAGGGACAGTCCAGACGAGCGTATTCATAGGTGATCTGTCTATTTGACGATACCATGCTCCGACAGGACCAGCATCGAAAATTAGTGGTTCCATGTTTAAACTCAATGTGGTTACCGGCAATGTTCTGCCAGTCTGTATTACAATTGGATATAAGAAAGTACTTTTTGTACAAAAGTTTTGCTGTGAACACATTTAACTAATATTTCGAATATGGGCAACAGCTTAATACAGTAATTTTTCTTCGAGTTACTGCGGAAACCTTATTTGTTACTTTAATGAACGTTTCCTGAGGTTTTGTATATAAGGGATAATTTTCTGTTTTCGGCCGTGATTTCTAACTGTTGCCTGTGGGAACACATCACGTACGCTTATTAAGTGGTTTGCAGCCATATAAACCCACATCTTTTACGTCGACAACTGTTCACTTAACAAAAGCATCCTCTATTATCATTTACATCCATAGCAACAGACCACTTATTTGCTTTCACACACAAAATTGTGTTCGCTTATTTAACTGCATACTGAACAATTGTAAGGGTAGAAAATCCCGTAAAGTAACATTAGCTAATTATTTATAGCAGGAAATGGGACATCAAACCCTTAGGTTAAGGGAGCCATTCTTTCCCGTCTATTATTTGAATTTTCGCTCTACAGACTGGTGTAACGCCACCATGTTTACCATCCTCTATTCCCCTCATTCCTGTGTTCTCATCAGATTTGGGGAGTAATCTAATCGGTGAAACCCACGCTATCCCACCAATCTAACCTAATTTGGCCCGTTTTACGCCTAACCTTTCTCTGAGCATCACACACCACATCAGTCTTCTCTTTGGCTAACGAGTCCATCGCGACTGGACCTTAACGTAGTGTGATGGTTTGTGTGTCTCAGTGATCCATTGAGCTATACTGTATGGTGCCTTTTGCACTTTCAGAGCCACTCACCAGGGTGGTCAATGGTCTTCTGGCCCTCCAGGTTGAATTGAGGGTGGCTCCTTACTTCCTGGAACGGACTCTCTGTAACTCAGTGTCAAAACCCCGCTGCCTTGCGGTAAGGTTTTTGAACCAAAGACTTTGGTTAAGAACCCCAATCCTTCTCCTGTCTAGGCCTGGGCAACCTGACAGTATCCTGCCCGCGCAATACAGCATTATGACTTTTTCTTCAAACAATCTCTTGATGCTCTGGCCGTCGCATAGGATAATCAACGGCGCCCTACTTGCTACATCGAACAGGGTGAATAGGATTTTGGATGCGATTGCCCAAGCCTTCTCGTCTTCTTATTCCCCTTCTTGCGCTTCTTCGTCTTTATCGTCCTGTTCCAACTG
>OX104066.1:17644353-17668146 GCA_944474145.2 Dicrocoelium dendriticum | reverse complement strand
GATGCGATTGCCCAAACCTTCTCGTCTTCTTATTCCCCTTCTTGCGCTTCTTCGTCTTTATCGTCCTGTTCCAACTGTATGGATTATCCAAAATACCCAACTCACAGGTCCCTCTACGCCTGATTATTGACGTGTCTGCTTCCTCCTTCCAATCGGTCGCCAAATGGATTGTGGAACTGTTAGAACCAGTACGTAAAGTGTACTCACACGTTAAAATATTCTGTTGATTTTGTTACACTGGTGGAAGATCTTAGAGTAGATGGGAAATTAATGCTGTCGTTCGAAGTCGAGTCACTTTATACAAACATTCCCTTGCTATCAACTGTCGATTTCACCTGTGATTACAGGACGGAAGTCCATATAGATATTGGTATCCTAGTATTTAAATTGCAAGAACTGATCTTACGATGCACTTTCGGCAGGCAGTTCATTTTTGAATGATGTTCTTATAGACAGATAGATAGAATTGCGATGGAGTCGCTTCCTAGGGCCATTGCTTGTCGATATTTTCCTTGCCAAACTAGTGTGCCCATTCATGAAGCGGAATGCTGCCCATCCGCTACCGAGTGAACGTCTGCTCTTAACATTTTCCAACTTTTTCCTTTCATTGGCAACCAGAGGGCGAGGAACGCATTGCTACGTGAATAGCGTTTTGGATGCCTCTTCAGTCTGATCCGAACAGCCAAGGTCGGCCTGGATCAAAACGCCCAGATCCTTCTCGAACGTCTGCCAGAGTAAAGTATATGGGCCATTTGACCCAGGCCGTCGTTGGTCGCTCGGACCAGATTGAAAAGGCATCATGAAGTGGCATACAAAATATGGGCTTCCTGCGATATGCATTTGCACGCTTCAACCTGTCGATGCTTTAGCCGTTTCTCGGTTCATACATATGTTCACATGTGGAATACGCAATACAGGTTTGGCATCCATGGCTGAGGAGAGATTCCGCCAATTTGGGAAAATCTCAACATCATTTGCCGTATGAACAAAGGCTGGGTGCGCTCGGGATCTTCAGCGAGCAATACCGCCAATTGCGTGGAGACCTTATTCTGACTTACCCCACGTGCCGCCATTCGCTAGAGCTCAGTCATAACAGTTATCTGAGAGGTCACTATAACAAGCTGGCAAAGCAACAATGGTATGGAGGGCCGTCGGAATTTATTTTCCATTTGTGTTTGTCCTGCCGGAATATCTTATCTGTGATCCTACGCTGGTAGAGTTCCAAGCCCGAGTTGACCGTGCACTCATCTCGTCACGCTATATCACATTACTCATTGCCTATGGCCAAACACGAGCGTCTACTAGAATTCATTGTCGATCAGATCCCAGAATACGCATTACGTTTTCCCCTCATGCACGACGTGTTTAACAGGTGACACTGTTTGTATAGACATCGCATTTATCATCACTCCTTATGGATTGACAATTTTTAATACGTATAATTCGGCAAGTCCGTCGGTGTGAACCAATTTTGGCTGACGTCTTGTCCCCATTTGTAATGTTCACCATGACCATCTTATGAGATCTGTTAAGCTTTAACTTTCTTACTCGTAGTAAACCATTGTTCCATCTTCCATCCCAACGAGCTGATATAACTGTGCGGTGCAGCCGGGTGATTAATCTGCCAACTTTTGATTTTATACGTGGTGAGCGAGATGGGATCAGTCGTAAAGAAACCGTACCCTCTTCTCACCCGTTACATGATCTCAGCCGGGATACGCGAAGTGTGAGCTGAAACCTGTTAACAACATTCCGCTGTGAATGCACATTGGGGCATGCATACCGAGAAATGTGACATACGTAGGCCAGAGGATGCAGAACGCCGCGCTCGAAGAGGGCCAAATTGGACCGAGTTGCTCCCAGTAGAAGAGACGAAAAACGCACGAGTACCTTCGCTTTAAATGTGAACCGTTTTGTAAATAGAATTGGACTTCGGCCCAAAGACACCCTAACTGTCTCGGATTATTGCAAGGCAGGGCAGTCTACTGGAGAGCAGTAGAAGTGTGGGGTCGTTTGGAACACCCGGGATGCATCCACTTCACAGCCCTATTGATAACATTTAGTGCTTAACATCACGGTAAATATGCAACTGTGTATTTTATTACAAGAGCATATGCGGCTGTAAGGCCAAGGCAGACTGGTAACTGAATGCAGTGAACAGTGGCTACGACGCTTTAGGTCGGAGAGTGGGTCGTAACACGGATCCCTCGAAGAGTACACCATTCCGTTCATATTCAGTGAAGGAATGACTGAGATTCAGAAAGTCCATTGCTCCAAGTTGATGTTCTTCCGAAGACGACAAGATATCGTTTGGTATGAGTACCAATCCCAGCGTCTACAAAACAGAACAGATTGGCCAAAGAAAGGCAGGAAACGCAGCAGCACAAGGTCATTTTGATAAAGAAAACAAAGCCTCATGAATAAGGGAACATGGGAACAAAGTGTTTATCACTGGATGCTACAGAATACTGACTACCAGTCCAGTAAAGCAAGGGGGACTAATTTCGGTACGAAACAACAGGATGAGGTATGAAAATTAGCTTGTGTCTCTACTGTGCGATGACATTCTCTGGGCTGTCGTACTTCGTCCAGATTTAGGAGAGAACATCGAGATCTGGAACGGTCTGTACTGCCATACAGCCCATCTGAAATTCAAGAATCAAGCAGCTTCAAAGAAAACCATTAGTGGCCGATCACAAAATGGTCGGCTTAAAACCAACCCCGAATTTGCCGTTCACCAATGCACCCCTAACCTCCAAAACGCTATCCTGCTTGTACACTAATGCCCAAGGCCATGTTAGTAATTTGCTCGAACTTAGAGGGCACCGGGCCTCACAACCCCTCCCCAGCACTTCTCCCAAGCATCATCAAATACTCCCATTAGTCAACACAATGAATGTGTGAGGTTGATATGAGCTTACCACCCAGTTCAACAGCGTTACAACGCACACCATTACCTGCATACATGCAAACTCCAAATGCTGAAGTGAATTCTCTCCAATCCTACGTTAGATGACCTCATTTGGGAAAATCACGAATGTGCCCACATGTGGGAACAGTCTCGCACCGTCGAGAAGCAAAACATTTATATGTTTTGATGTAGTCATGAGTAGAGGCTTTTATGAGGTAATTACTTGAGAGTTCATCATAGCAAGTTCCAAATCAGGTAGTCGTCCACATGCCCAGAAAAGCACTAGATTGCAGTTTCAGCCGCTCAGGTACCATCATTAGCGCGAAACATCGAATCCATCAGGATTCGAACTGATGATGCCCAACAGGTTGAAACTGCCGTCGAATGCTTTTCCGCGCGCGTAGACGGCTAGCATGATTTGGAACCTGCTGCGACGACTCCCATTTAATCAATTTTTGTATTCACAACCGCGGGAGCTCATCCTGCTTATAGAGACCTGGGTAAGCCCGGGGATAACTGATTTTGAGATCAGTTCATTCGGTAGATCGTCACTTCAGGACGACAGAACTGGATGGGAAGGTGGGGTAATTCCATAATACAAGCTTCCCAGTACAGATTCAAGCCGTTCCGTCTATAGTGGTCTTATTTTACACCACTATACCTTTTCTCAGTCAATGGCACCCATAGGGCTTTCAAATCCCCCTTAAGGTAATAAGGTTCATCCATAGATCTCTCAAGATGGTTCTTAACGCTACCAAATAGCATTCAACGGGCGCCAACGTCCCTAAAGGCTACGGCCCTTTGAGTGACCAATGCTAAATCCGCCAATAGAACCCCACTCTGCTGTACTTTCGGTCGATTTCGAACCCGTCACTTAACAAACAGGACACATTTTTAGGAGCCTTTGCGCTCGTTGGATGCAACTGGATAGCGTTATGGACCGTCTTGAGAGATCTATGGAGGACGATGAATGACTGGGAGGAATTTGGTGGTGCTATGGATGCAATTGACTGAAGAAAGGTATGGAATTCCCTTCCGCTGAATTTGGACTACAAGCCCGGATTGACCGACATGCACAGGGAATGGGGTTATTGCACACGCAGTGTCAACCATTATCGCGCGGACTTGTCGGATGAGTGACCTTGCAGTCTTCACACAGACGACAGGCAATATTCCAGTGGCCCCGACACGCGTCACCCGCTCACAAACAAAACACGCGTGAACATGACCCCAGAAGTACGTATGAACCATCGGACCATGGGACGATGCAGGTGGTTAACGGGACCTCGAATGTACAAAAAACCCAGGTTAGTTGTAGATCAGACACGCGGGTCATCGCAGGGAACATGTTCATGTGCTTTGAAGGACAAGTCGCGAATCAACAGGGGGACGGCAAAAGCAATGTACTCATAAGTAGTTTGCGGTTTTGTGACGCATGCTTGGATAGTCCTATGGTTAAGATTATTCAGATCCATATGTAGAGGTGTGAAACAGAGGAGCAATGCGTACTGGTCGCGGACTTGGGAGGAAAAATCGCTGAAGTTCAGCTGTAGATTAGGGTACTAGGTAACCCAAATCCCAGTCTAGTCAGAAACGCCGCACAGTCCAAAGAAAAATGTACTCCATTAGTGATGAACAGGAGTGAAAACAGATCGGTTGAACGGTCTCCCAAATATCGGTAAGTGGCGCAAGAGATGGAGAGTTATACACACATTGCGCGATCATAACCAGTATCTGTTATTGGCTGGGCAATGACACTTAACTCCAACAAACAGCTTGATCAACCGTGTAGCACGTGAGCAGTTTTGTTGTAACGTATGGCTGTCTCGCACACAACGCAATACAACCTGTTCAACAAGATAAACCTCCGCTCAAAAGAAGCTGTAGAATAAGCACTTACCGCGAACTCAAACGACGTCCAAACGTCCCAGAACCTACTAGCCAATCGGTAAAAGGTAGACAAGCCGAGCAGCAAAACGACTAGGCGGTTAGACTGAATACCATCCCAATTTATGTTACTTGTCGCTTACGAAACACACCTTCACTACAGACAGGGGAAGCTCGGCTACTGCGAGTATCATTTAGCAGCACACGGGACCTGGGCGGTGTATTCCTAATAAGTTACATTCTAGTGAAATCTTATGTCGGCACTCGTATTTTATCAAACATGCGAAGCGGAAATGAACAATGAATTACAACGAGGCAAAAAGCATGGCTTTTCAAGTCCCTAGGATGACCAGAACGGGGATTGTAAAGTGCTTTCTTAAAATGATAGGAAAATGAAAAATGCTGGTTTGAGGTGATTCACCATATCGATGGAGACGGACTGTGTAGTGTAATATATACGGGATACAGTGTGATTTAATCGTTCTTTAACAAGCGTTAACGTGGAGGGGAAAATAGCGTGAGAAGGAAGAGCGTTCCAAGGTCTGGATACCCGAAGGGAGAAAAAAATTTATTGGCAATCAAGCTGACCGTGGTGTGTGGTCAGTTTGAGCTGGTAGCCTCTCAGGTCAGTAAGATGGCTGACTTGGAACAGATCAAGAAAGAGGTGATTTCGTTTAGTCAGTAGTTGGCACATTATAATGTAGCCTCCTCACAGGTGTCTGTATTTGCTGCTGTACAAGCTTAGGGATTGCAGTCTACCTTGGTAGAAGAGGTGAAACAGTACGCTAACGATTTCGGCACCCTGGGTTATGAGATTTCCAGCGCAGCAACATCGTGTTTACTCCAACGTCTCCAGGCCTGCATAGCGTATTCCATATGGAGGCGCAGGTAAGCGTTCAGCAGTTGTGGAAAGATGGATGACTCCAACCCCGAGCGCCCTTCGTAGGAGTCCAAGGTGCTGACTGGCTCATCTCGATGCCTTCTCGGCCTGTTTTGAGCAGCCAAGATCGTCCTGCAGGACTTCTCTGAGATCGCTTTCTTGCGTAACATTTTGCAGCAGCTGCTCTCCCAATCGATATTCGTGAGTACACTGACGGCGTACGTGCAGAAGTTTGCATTTCGTCAGGTTAAACTGGATCCAATTTTTGGAGGATCATGTGTAGGCCTTGTAGTGATCTCTTTGTAGTGCCGCATGGTTGCGCATTGTCGATCCTATGCCAGCTCTTGACGTCGTTCGCAAATAGTCAGAAGTCCAACTCGAGGATCCTAGCGAGATCGTTGATGAATATCAGTACCGATCCTTGGAGGACATCATACTGCACTTTAATTGGGTCGCAGATAGGTCTGCAGACTCTCACATCGAGCTGAGGCTTAATGAGAAAGTTGCTTATTCTAGCCACTACAGAGTTATCGAGACAATAGCATCGAAATTTGTGAAAGAGAATTCGATGGTAGAGGGGACAGAATGCATTAGAGACGTCCAGGTGTTCGACGTCAACTCCTTGTATGGCATCGGACGACTTCGTCAAACTAGCTAGAGCTCGTAGCAAGCTTTTGCGCAGTACGGATTTCGGCGGAATCCATGCTGCTGTGACACTATGATGTTGTTGCTCGCAATGTATCCCATGAGCGCCTCTGTGATTATGCCTTCCATCACTTTGGATAACACTGGGAGAAGGGTGCTTGGACGGTAGTCGGAAGGTTCTGCACGATTCTCACACTTGAAAACAGGAGTAACTTGTCCACGTTTCCATGCGCTCAGAACCTGCATTTCCTCAAGACTTCGTTAGAAGTACCGGCATGGCTCATGGCTACTATTTTTAATGCCTTCGGTCTGATATTGTCCACATCAAGAGAGTTGTGCACGGGCAAGCACAGTAGCCGTTTCATCACATTTGTAACGGTGAGGAATATGCGGCTCAATCCTGGGAGCGGAGTAAACTGTTATGAACGGGTGAAATGACGATTCACTTTGGAAAGTGCGGGTAAACAGTTGCCGAAGCGCGTTTGCCGCATCTTGTGTAATGTGCATCATACTGTCTACTGTACGTAGAACTGGGATTCCGCACTGAACTCTCCGGAGCCTCTGTAAGTGCCTGTAGAACATTTGAAGATTAGTTGTGAAGTGCGTCGCTAAGACATGGTGGCCTTTTTGTCGTCGCAGACTAATTTGACATTGTGATTTCGTTGAGTTATATAGGCATCCCAGATCTGCACATCCGGACAGGCTTTATAACAGCGCCAGGCCGAATCTCTTAACACCATGCATTTTCGTGTCTGGCTCCTCAGGAAGGACTTCATTTGATCCGGGCGGAAGACTTCGGTTTCAGACGCGGTTGCGACTATTCCGTAAAACAGGATGACAAATAACTTCCAGGCGACTTCGGGAGTTGCTCAGTGAGGAAAGACCAGTTAATTTGTTGAAGGAGGTCATAGAATGTACCGTAATGTGTGACGACATGAACTTCCTCGCTGTTTTCACAGATGTATGCCGCGTAGCAGATGTAATGGAAGAGAAGCGTCGCGCAATCGCTAGGGCCAAGCGGTGTACTTATGTTTAATGTATCAGTTCCTCGTTGGTGAACACAAGTGCTAAGACAGATGGATCGTCGCCAGTTCTGAATCCCGTAGGAGCGGTGACGTGTTTATATGACGGCATATCGGCGATTACTTCATGCAAGTCTACTATGAATTGTTCAAAGAGCGAAGCTTGGATTTCGATTGCGCGCCAGTTGAATTCCCCCACCAAAAGATGTGACTTTATGATCTTACTAGAATTCACTTCATAGCAGACGCAAGGCAGTGATCCATTTTCAGGGTGGACCTTGGAGGGCGGTATATAATTGCAAGAATACACGCATCACCAGGTTTCAGTTGCAGGCGGCATCAGAGAGGATCGACAACTTGTGTTTCTGGATCGTCAATGATATCGATATGCAGGTCAGATCGGTAGTACAAAAGCACTCCGTCTCCTCTGCTGTGTCGACTTCTTCGTAGGACTGTCATGTCGGGCAGGGTTATCTTGGCATCAGTGATTTTAGTTTTTGGCCATGTTCCAATTATCATGACGATATCCAAGGCAGTGGAAGCGTAACGAGTAAGAAGCTAGGGTAAGTTACTGAGAAGATCTTGGGCGTTAGTAAACAAGCAATTGGAAGCCTCAGAGGTTAGAAGTGTATTTGTAGATGCTGTTTCTGGGTGAGGGTTATACCAAACCTTGTGGAGTCGGCTGTCGGTCGTTTTTTGTTGTACCGTAATCACTGAACGCGGAGCAGTTCCGGGTTAGCATGTAGCGTTCTCGGCGTCAGTAAGTGGCTGAAAACATAGACATCCTGCAGCTGACGGAGTGTTTTGACTGCATCCAGGTTTTGGGCGAGATTCTGACAGGGTCGCATGGAAGGGTTGCTTGGTTAACATCATCTTGTCGATTTCTGGCCCGGTGTCTATCGAATGTACACTTATTTCGGATGGTAGCTTCTTACGCAAGTTTAGCAACGTTTCCATCATCTTTCTAGCCATGGGTTCGGCTTGTAGTGTCAAGTATTTCACTCGTGGACCGCTGCTTTTAGTTAGGCGAAGATGGAAAACTTGAGATCGAAGTAGCGAGGACATTTTCGAATGCGAGTACTTCGCGGATGAAGCACCACTAATCCCAGCCATGCACTTTGGTCACTGGCTCGCTTGGAGTCTGAAGCGCGGAGACAGTGTGGACAAGGAGCGATTTTACGTCTTTTTGTTTGCGGCAGTCTTTCGAGTTTAGTTTGCTTTTCTGGTGTTCGCTCCGTGGAACGTCTGGAATGATGCGAACAGTGCGTTGATTTGTTCGGAGACGAGTGGCTGACAAGAGAGTTGCGTCTGTATCATTACGAAGCTGAACGGTCACCTGGAGTAACCACGTTACACTGTAGTGAACGGAGTTAGAGTGACGGACAAGGCGCACCCTACTTGACGGCTTAGTTTGAACCCTGTATTATTTGACACAGGGAGTCCCACTGTTCCCTGTTGTCTAGTGGCTTATCTTTTATGGACCTCGCCCTGGATTCAGGCACATTTGAGCATATTACAGTCAGAGAATTATGATTTGGTATCATGTTCTCCTTTTGGAGGGACATGTGGCTGCTTTTTGGTCTGACAAACGATGGGGTCTTGAGTCCCGAGGTGGAATTGGTAGTATCAACTGAACCTAGTTTGGCAGCGGGCGCGGCTATGATGGCAGTTTCCTCTGTTAAGTGAGTAACAACGACAGACGTGTATGTTGTTGGTTCTCTACAGGTATTCGATGTGGAGCGTGGCTCTGCTGTAGAAGACATGGCGAATGCATATTTATGGACAGACCCTAGTATCGAGGTGGCTAACATTAAGTCGTTGCTCTTATGTTCAGCCTGGCTACACTGTTCTGAATTGGAGTTTGACGTTGAGCATCGCATTAGAAGCATTGATTTGTCTGGTTCCTTGGGACAGCTCTCATTGCGGCTGCTTACACTACAATCTTTGTCAGTCTGTCGCATTTCTGTGACAAAACAGCTATGTATCTGACGAGTGGAATAGCTGAACACTCAGTGCAGAAACAGAAGGAATCAATGATAGTATTAGGTTTGTTTAGCTCGATGAGGCTAAGGCCTGCACATCTAGTATGGAATTTTTAAAACAGTCTGTGTATTCTATTTCAAATCGCACAAGTTTAACACAGCTTACTGCGCCACAATTAACGTTCACTTCTGTAGCTTTAGGCCTAGATTTAAAAGAGCATGCGGTGCGTGTCATTGTGATCAACAATTCCGTAGATATCGTTCGCTGCAAGGTCTGCACGTGTAAGCTGAATTAAAACGCTGTCAGTCAAGCTGGTGGTGGGGCTGACAAATGTTAGCTTACTGTTCTGAGCGTGCAAACACGTCGAGTTACGTCCGTGCATTAGGGTCAAGGCCTCACGGTGACGGTAGGGCGATGTCTCTGAGCCTTCGCTGTCGTGTCGGCAGATTGCGGCTGTCTGTTTTTCAATCCCACGGTGGCGTGGTAAACGGATCTCCGTGGCTTGGTTTATTCATCACAAGGCGGTTTCGCCTAGCTGCTGAGTAGGGTTTGCAGCAGGGAAAATGAGGATTACTCTGTAATTGATCCACGCAGTGCTGGACTGGAACAAGTCAGAGCTTCCTCGAACGTTGTTAAAATGCTTCAACAAGTGAGACAAAACTTGAAGTTCAGTGATTGAAATTGTACAAAATTGGTTCATGGGTATAGGTGGAACACTTCCGCGAGTTTATAAATCCAGGTAGATGTAGGATGCACTATGGTGTATTCGAGAAAATGGTATCTCGAGTTAGAGCTTGTAAAAACTAGACGAATAGATATCGATCCAGTGATGTGCGACAAAATGCTGCTGAGAAACAACGAAAAAATGCAGAGTGCACGAGTACTCGATTAACGCGCCCGTCCGTTCAAGGTTCTTATGTGACGAAAAAGTCGTGCTGGTCCATGATTTTCTAAAAGTGAATAATAATGATGAAGGTAAACGACAAAACACGGGGTTAAAAAATGGAGGTTGATCCCGGAGCTCTATAACATGCCAAATTTCGTGCGGTTCGGAGTCACCCAGCTATCGGCCTCCCCAGCCTACTACTGTATCGGGCCAAAAGGTTAGAAGTTACCTTGGCTACGCCCCAAATGGTAACAGTGGAGATCCAAGTGTGGCATGACCACAGAAAACATGGGCCACCCGAAGTACCGTTAAGGCCATTCCTTCAAGCTTGACGACTGTGTCTAACCGAGCTGCTTTTGATTCGGGACTCGTGAACCATGATTGCCATCGAAGGAGTCCCTCTACAGATGTGATTCACTCAGACTTTGCCACAACAGAACTAATTTTTCATTTCTTCTCCCAAATCTTAGTGGCTACACAATCATCGGCGTCCTGCTCACCTGGAACATGGGATTTTCGCACAGTAGCTTCCAACTCAGATAGTCCCCCCCACATGCCCGCAAAAGTACCAGATAGCCGTCTCGACCTGTTGGGTTGCATCATTAGGGCACAACTATCGGCTCCATCAGGATCCGGCCACAGCCGTTACCCGTCACTACCTTGGGATTTCAAAGGCTTAGGATGAACAACGTGGAGAGTGTGTGCGGTATCTGTTCGGACCGATGAGTTGGAGAATAAAGGCACATATTTTACTTGTAAAGCCATTGAAGGTTACCTTGTGTTACAAAACGTCCCAGTCAAACCTGCAAGCACTTACCTGATCAGGAGGCACTTTTATTCCGAAGTGGTCCATTGCGAAGTCCAGTAGTTTCCCAAGAGGCCAATTCTGCATTATGCAAGACAATGGAAAAAGTGTGTAGGCTATGAGATGTAGTAATGGTTGTATGATGACTCAGGAATGCTCGACTTCTGACAATGAAGAGTGCAACTTACCCGTCCGACGTAGAACGGGGATCCGTCGGCGAGAGAAGGACAAGAGGATGTTGCGTCCGACGGAGGAGTCAAAATTAACACAAAACGCTCATCGCTTGGCAGCACCTGTGCCCCTCGCCCAGCAGGTTTGGCTTTAAGTTTGGCTTTCATTAAGTTGAGTCTGGCAGCCGTGGTCCGTGCCCGAGAGTTTAACGAGTTGTTGGAGAGGGAAAGGCCGATGTTCATTGAAGAGCGATTCAGAGGCCGAGAAACAGCTGGAACAAGAAGGAACAATGGTGTATAACGGGTGAAAAAGGCACAGACTTAACATGTCCAGTAGGTTGGCAATAGAAGAAAGTGTAGTTGAAATAATTACATAAGTGGACCAAATAAAATACGCACTGAGCAAAGCGATAGAGTAATTGTGTTAAGAGGGATGGTTATGGGAGTGAGATAGTATAAGCAAAATCAAATAAAAAGTTGTGATGGTTAATACTCATAGCAAATAACAGGCAGATTGATCACCACTCTGCACAAATTTACCGTTGGTCAAACTTCCAAAGTGGCTAGTTGGTTAGAATAAATCAAGAATATCCGTTCAAGTAACAAAGTGCAGAGCGTTCAATTCGATATCCAATCGCGTTTTTTTGAAAGCATCTAAAGTGGGGGCACAGACAAATGTGTTAGGAGGGCGTCCCAGGGTTGGTAGATCGGGAGGGAGAAGTAATTTAGTCGACAATCGAGACGACTGTGTTGTTGCCTCCGTTTCTTGCAACTGCCTCTAAAGTTGGTGTTCGGGCTGCGATTCAGTAGGTGGCGCCATACGTGAGTGGAGTCGCTCAGTATCTGGTCGATTAATTTGAGGTCTCCATGTAACTGCCGATAGCGTCCACTGAACACTCCGAGTGTCTTCAGCAGTTGTCGGTACGGAAGGTTGCACAACCACTTGACAAATTTCGTTGATCGACGCCCGGGAGTTTCGAGTGCTGCAAGATCACGCTTTAGCCAAGGATGCCAAGCCTGGATTGCGTACTCGACGTGGGGACGCAAGTAGGCATTGAGCATCGAGAAGAGATGGATGAACCTGAACTCCCGAATGCCCACTACAAGAGGCCAACATGCTGGTTACCACATTTTGTAGCGGATTCTGACTGTCTGGAACAACCGAGGTCGTTCTGTACCAGCACACCGAGGTCACGTTTTTGTGAGCGTGTCTGCAGACCGTGTACCCCAAGCTTGTAAATGTAAACGTGTCTATGGTGGATGTGGACAACGCGGCACTTGTCCACATTGAATGGCAGTGCGTTCCTCACCGGACAATACCAAGCCCCATCGAGGTCGCGCTGGAGGATCTCGTGGTCATCCATACCTTTTATCGCCCGCCAAATTTCAACGTCGTCAACGAAAAGTAGAAATTGCGCGGCGATAGTTCTCGCTAGATCGTTAATGAAAGCTAAGAACAAGTGAGGCCCAAGCACCGTACTCTGCGGTACACCGCACTCCACTCGAATCGGGTCGGACAGAGATGTTCGGACTCTAACCTCCAATTGCTGTTCGCGGAGAAAGTTAGCAATTCACCATATTACTGGATCACCGATGCCGTAGTGGTGTAGTTTGTGCAGGACTCTTCGACGATCCAAACGATCCAACATGTTCAGAAACCCATTAAGTCAGATATAGCGTCATACTGCCTTAAAGCGGAAGTAGAACGACCAGGGTTGTAGAGGCGGCCGGGAACATAAGATTGATGGCGCGGTATTAGGAAGAAGGGTAAAAAGCTAATTCCGGTCCATTAGCAACGAAAATGGCAGTCCTGGCTGACTAATGGCGGCGCAGCTTAGTGCAGACGAAATGTCGACATCAATGCCGTCTCTGCATCAACCTTTTGCAACTTAACTGGGAAGAGTTCCAGTAGCTTGTCGCTTCAACCAGGGCAAGTACGAGTTCATGGTGCTCGTCGCTGACCGCACAGAGAAATCCAACCTCCCGCACACATCTATGTATCTGATCCGCAGCGAGAAGCTGCTTCATTAGTTGAGTACCACATACTCGCGGGCACTCCAACTAAAGCCGTTCAGCCAGCTCGCCAAATTTTTGGGATAATTGATCGAAGACTGGACAGACAGACACGCCAGCGTACGGCTACGAGTAATAGCACAAAAAGAAACGCAGTAAGTCGAAACAGAAACAAATCAGTGAAACAGGTCAGCATTTTTTTCTGTCCCTTCAGACACGCATATGTGTTAAGTGTGTATAGTGCTGTGGTTGTTCCCGACGACTGTGACGTACTTCAGCATGACCTCGACCTCCTGTCCGGGTGGCCTGCAAATATCGATCTGGCGGTCAACCCAGTCAAATCGTTATATATGAGCCTGGGGAAGGGTGTTGATGGGCGTACGTACACACTGGCCAGCCAACGGCTGCATCCCACACCTTCCGTGAAGTATCTCGGCGTACTCTCACGCTTCGATTATAGCTCCGTAGACATCACGAACAAGCCACATGAAAACAGAGTGGGAATATAAACGTAACTTCTGCATTTTGTCTGAAGATATTGTCACACGTCTCTTCTTTTCCATCATAAGACCGATGCTGGAGTAGTGATTACCTGCCTAAAGTCCAATCACCCGTGGCGAGGTGCAAAGACTGGAAAGTGTTCAGCATATGGCTACCAGGCACATCCCCAGTTTACGGGGTGAGCCGTACGAGGACCGATGCAGACGACTAGGGCTGTACACCCTGTCGTACCGTCGGTTTAGAGTTGACCTCATTATGACGCGTCAGATATTGCATCTGGTTCACTTCCCCATGTTGAGGCCACTGCTTCACGTGCACGTACCAAGCAGCACTCGCGCGCATCGGTACAAGCTACTTGTAACGGACTTAAAAAGGACAGCTCACCCTCTATGCTTAAAGCGCCAAGTGGTAAAATATTGGAACAGTTTGCCTGTGAAAATGGTCAAGGCGAAATCGGGGTCGGAATTTAAGCAATTCCTAAACACCCACTTTGCGGATTTCAGATAGAGGGAGTGGCTCGCACCCAGACAGTATATGGCGCAGCTGTAACATGCAGTAGACGCTCAAGAATCAGTGATGTGAGTCCGTGCACGTGCCCGAACAAAGTAGGATGGAGCAATACAGACTCATGTCTACTAGCTCTCTTTTTTCCGTATTCCGTACTCAGTATTCACAGCGTGAGATTAATGAAACCGACTTTAAAAGGCA
Organism: Dicrocoelium dendriticum; assembly: GCA_944474145.2. Classification (NCBI taxonomy): domain Eukaryota; kingdom Metazoa; phylum Platyhelminthes; class Trematoda; order Plagiorchiida; family Dicrocoeliidae; genus Dicrocoelium; species Dicrocoelium dendriticum. The sequence goes on along the minus strand of OX104066.1, from coordinate 17,653,735 downwards.
CTTAACAAAATAAAAACAAAGTCATATAGGCAGTGGACGGCCGTTTAGTCCCAGTAGAGGTGGTCAGCGATGAACATTGTCCAGACCAGATGATAGACCGTAACCACGGCCAGTGGCCGAGAAGATAAAATGTATGCCTTGTAAGCTAGGTCACCGGTTTGAATCCGTTTAGACACGGGCGACCTTGCGGTGTACCCAACCCACACGTGAGGGCTTGCAGTGGAATGGCAGCGGTGTCGGTGCTGTGTACGGCGTATTGCTGATCCCATTCCTTCTCTCCTCTCTGGTTAAAAATCTATAGGTAAGAAGGTGGGTTTCCGAACAAAATGGTACTGGTAGATGACCTCATTAGGTGTACAGTTACGATAAAGCGCACCTGTCTTTTTGTCCAGCTGCGGGGACTTCCATCCAAATCATATGAATTTCCCAAATCAACTACTTTATAAACGACCCTGCTCAAACTGGGGATAACGGTATAGCGATATATGCGCATTTTGCTCCGGAAACGATTGCATAGTAACCATCGTGAAACCAGTAGACAGGCAGCCTCCCCAAAGTATGTCAATTCGTTTACTCGCATTCACTTCCAGTATTCGTCGTGATCCAAAGATTTAAGTATCTAATTAGAAAGTTTGGGCTCCTTCGGAACGTTTTAACTGGTCCAAGATGTGCCACTGTTAGCGAGTCCCCAAAGAAATACCGTATATTACCGTGTATAAGCCGAGGAATTTTGGACCATTTTCATGTTTATAGTGGGGGGTCGGCTTATACAAAGGTCATGCGCAATTTGAAAAAAAACACATGCAAAATCCACTCAGAAATTCACTGCACACCTATGTCCCTATCTTGCCTTAGCACCAGACCTTAGTGACAGACGGTATTCCAGGAGTGGATTTGAAGTGCCTATAGGTAGACACATTAAATTTATGTCGAAATTCTCGGTGTATTGCACATTTGACTCTAGCGACGGATGGCGGAGACAAAAAATACTGATTGTAAAGAATCGAACACTATCACGCACAAGAACATTAGAAAAAAATATGACAGAACAGCACATACCGGTAGATTTTATAGATTCACATAGCCAAACGCAGCACAACTGACCTTGAACGAACCTACGTTCCAATCGGTCATCTGTGAACACGTTTTGCCGCCGTTCCCCGTTGCATTTTTTCAGATAAACGTGTGCTCACACTCATTCGACCCAGATTCATCTGCGCTATCTAGTACACACCATCATTCGGATCCAGTTTGTGTGGATTGCCTTTTACCTCCACATTGAGGTTTTCGCACCATTCCCACAAAAAACACAATCGAAGAAGTTTCCGAATCACGAACCACACAGCAATATTTGTGGTCTCAAAAGAAAGCTAACTCTATGGTTTGTCCAGAGAGTCAGCAACTACAGCTGTAGACCGTACATCAAGGTAGCTATCGTACACGTTGTTTCTGTATCGCTCAGTCGCTCCGTTTGCCGCGTGATCGATCTAGCCGCTTAAACCTGCCCCGGCCAGACAAACAAAACACGGCAACCTTGAACATGCGAACAACTCAGCGCACACGCGACCGGCAAGAAAGCATAAGCGCTCGGGCCTCTATGGGAATACCATCGATCGACGCAACAGACCATGGCGACCAATCAAAAGCCCATGTTCCCGCAACCAAATCGACAGTAGTTTGTAGCCTTCCTTCATGTCATAAAAGGTACGAATTGGAACCATGTAGTAAGTGCCAAGGAAAGTTCCATCGCAAATAAATAAATAAAAATAAATAAATAAATTTGCATATTTACCGACGGAAGGTACACGGTCCCCAAGCTCACAGTGAACCAGTTAAAGCTACACAATAATAAAACAGATTCATTGTGATTCTGTTCGATATGTATAGTCATCCCACTGGTAAAGATCGTACATGAACTATGGCAGAAGTGCGAAAGATTAATGGCAATGTTTGAACAAATGAGGAGCACCAAAAGCGATTCATTTGCAAAAAGCGTGACAGAGAGTAACTTCTCATCATTTCCATCCAGCACCGCAATAAAACTGAGAAAGACGGCCGGGAAGCGTGCTAAAAAGGCGTCATCTGTGGCATTAAACGCCAAGACCACCAGTTGCTAAAATACACCTGAAATAAGTGAGGTTCTTCGCAGTCAGTTTCCAAATCACATAGTCGTCCACATGCCCGGAAAAGCACTAGACTGCAGTTTCAGCCTGTTGGGCATCATCAGTAGTGCGCATCCATCGGATCCATCAGGATTCGAACCCATGACCACCAGCGGATTGAACCGCCAGTCAGCAGCTTATGCCACTGGGCCACGGGGGACAGCTTCGGACCGTCGTGATTTACAAGCTAACTGCGATATAGCGCGTCTTATCCTCCACTGCCATGCAAGTTACGAACGTTGCAGAGGACAGGGTTGGCCCCGAAAGACACGACGTCCACTAACAGTAGCTATGTACAACATAGCATTTAGAAACTGTCAGGGCAGGTATATTTCGATGTACTCATGAGTAGGGGATTTTTGATGTAATTAAGTGAGGTTCTTCGCAGTCAGTTTCCAAATCACATAGTCTTTCGGGGCCAACCCTGTCCTCTGCAACGTTCGTAACTTGCATGGCAGTGGAGGATAAGACGCGCTATATCGCAGTTAGCTTGTAAATCACGACGGTCCGAAGCTGTCCCCCGTGGCCCAGTGGCATAAGCTGATGACTGGCGGTTCAATCCGCTGGTGGTCATGGGTTCGAATCCTAATGGATCCGATGGATGCGCACTACTGATGATGCCCAACAGGCTGAAACTGCAGTCTAGTGCTTTTCCGGGCATGTGGACGACTATGTGATTTGGAAACTGACTGCGAAGAACCTCACTTAATTACATCAAAAATCCCCTACTCATGAGTACATCGAAATATACCTGCCCTGACAGTTTCTAAATGCTATGTCGTACATAGCTACTGTTAGTGGACGTCGTGTCTTTCGGGGCCAACCCTGTCCTCTGCAACGTTCGTAACTTGCATGGCAGTGGAGGATAAGACGCGCTATATCGCAGTTAGCTTGTAAATCACGACGGTCCGAAGCTGTCCCCCGTGGCCCAGTGGCATAAGCTGCTGACTGGCGGTTCAATCCGCTGGTGGTCATGGGTTCGAATCCTAATGGATCCGATGGATGCGCACTACTGATGATGCCCAACAGGCTGAAACTGCAGTCTAGTGCTTTTCCGGGCATGTGGACGACTATGTGATTTGGAAACTGACTGCGAAGAACCTCACTTAATTACATCAAAAATCCCCTACTCATGAGTACATCGAAATATACCTGCCCTGACAGTTTCTAAATGCTATGTTGTACATAGCTACTGTTAGTGGACGTCGTGTCTTTCGGGGCCAACCCTGTCCTCTGCAACGTTCGTAACTTGCATGGCAGTGGAGGATAAGACGCGCTATATCGCAGTTAGCTTGTAAATCACGACGGTCCGAAGCTGTCCCCCGTGGCCCAGTGGCATAAGCTGATGACTGGCGGTTCAATCCGCTGGTGGTCATGGGTTCGAATCCTAATGGATCCGATGGATGCGCACTACTGATGATGCCCAACAGGCTGAAACTGCAGTCTAGTGCTTTTCCGGGCATGTGGACGACTATGTGATTTGGAAACTGACTGCGAAGAACCTCACTTAATTACATCAAAAATCCCCTACTCATGAGTACATCGAAATATACCTGCCCTGACAGTTTCTAAATGCTATGTTGTACATAGCTACTGTTAGTGGACGTCGTGTCTTTCGGGGCCAACCCTGTCCTCTGCAACGTTCGTAACTTGCATGGCAGTGGAGGATAAGACGCGCTATATCGCAGTTAGCTTGTAAATCACGACGGTCCGAAGCTGTCCCCCGTGGCCCAGTGGCATAAGCTGCTGACTGGCGGTTCAATCCGCTGGTGGTCATGGGTTCGAATCCTAATGGATCCGATGGATGCGCACTACTGATGATGCCCAACAGGCTGAAACTGCAGTCTAGTGCTTTTCCGGGCATGTGGACGACTATGTGATTTGGAAACTGACTGCGAAGAACCTCACTTAATTACATCAAAAATCCCCTACTCATGAGTACACCTGAAATAACCGCCACCAATCAGATTGCACAGAGTGCGGTCAGGGCCCGGTCCACTCTATAAACGGTTCCGGAAATTCAGAAGGGCTGCGCCGCCAGTGCTGGCTAGAACTTGGTTGCTGCCAAAGGTGACCGGAAAACCAGATCTTCAGCCACTCCCACTGGACACATATTAAATGAACAAGACGAAGCTGTACCAAAACAAACTCTGAATTGTTCGTCCCTCGCCTGAATGGACGCTTGATTCCCAATCAAAACCCGAAGTCGCTGGCCCACCACAGGACAGAGAGAAGACCGGATCGGACGAGCGGAGCAACAGGGAAGTATTAGCAAATCATTATAAAGGTGAAATGGAAAGTTCGTGAATGGTATCTAAAGCGCACGTGGAAAGCTCTGGAAAGGTCAACTTACAACAAATCAAGGAACGCCGCCCTCGCGGTAATTGGCTGCTTCTCCCAGTTGGCTCTCTGTTCGCCCCAATCAGGACGACTGAGTTTGGATCGCCTGCCGCGGCGATGGGGTCCTGGCTTGTTTGCATCGAGTATTCCTTCCCAACACTTCCCCCTTTGAGTTGTGGTGTACGATTTCAGCTTGGGGTTGACTTGCATGGGTGCTACGAATTTGCGTCGCCGCTTCGGCCGCTGTGCTGCTAGGTTTCGGGGTGAATTTTGTGCTTGCAGTGTTGGGGCATGCTGGGGAGTCGTCGCTTCACTGGCGTCGGCCAGGATGTCCAGAGGTAACTGCGTTGCTGGTACTTGTTGTTGCACTTGTTCCCCAGTCCGTGCCGCTAGCAGCTGATTGGCATGTCTTACCCAAACTGCCGTCCCAACCTGGATACCGTAGATCACGTTACCACGTTTGTATAGCACATGGCCCATAGCCCATTTAGGATAGTGGATGCGATAGTCTCTCGCCAGAACTTGTTGACCAACATTAAAGCTTCGCTTCCGAGCACCGAGTCGGATGTTGAATTGTCGCTCCATCTGATAGCTGCGGGACAGCATCTGATCCTTCCTGGGCCTGAGGGCATCATGCGGCACACGGATTTTCCTTTGAAACAGAGTTTCAGCCGGAGATAGGGCGTTCGGTGTCTGCGGATTCGGAGTTGTGCGATACGTCAGCAGAAATGTGTCAAGAATCTCCTCCAAGGTACCTTCCCCCTTCATCTTTAACAAAGCTCTTTTGAGGGTATCCACGAATCGTTCCGCTTGCCCGTTCGATTGTGGGTGGAAGGGTGGAGACCTTACGTGGACGATCGCGTTTCTGCGACAGAAGACGACAAATTCAGATGAGGTAAATTGTGTTCCATTGTCCGAAACCAATGTGTGGGGAACACCGAAACGAGAAAATATCTGTCGGAGAGCGGAGACAGTGGCTGCTGCTGTGGTTCTCACCATTGGAATCACCTCCGGCCATTTACTGTGTGCATCAACAACAATGATAAAATGGTGACCATCAATTGGACCTGCAAAGTCGATGTATACCCTTGACCATGGTTCCGTTGGTATTCGCCAGGATTGCAATTCCGTCTTCCTTGGTTGTTTTGATACACTAGCACATCGGGGACAATTCTTGGGTAAACTCTCGATCTGAGAATCCATATAGGGCCAATACCCATAGCTACGTACCAGCGACTTCATGCGATTCATTCCCGGGTGGCCAGTATGAAATTGTCGGAGGACACTCTCTTGAAGGATGTAAGGAATGACGACGTGATCTGAGAACAGCAGGCAGTTTCTGACGACTGATAATGCTTCCTTCCGTTGGTGGAATTGTTGAAGCTCCGGCGTTGTAACTCTCTTAGGCCATCCATTGAGGTGGAAATCAATCACTTGTTGTAGGGTAGAATCATGCTGGGTCGCTTCCTGCACCATTTCGAATGTTACTGGTAAGGCACCGAAAATGTCAGACACAACTTGATGTACTTGGGGTTCTGCGGAGATTTGAGCAACTACCAAATCCTCTGGTTCTTGATGCTGTGTATCAATTAAACGAGATAACGCATCTGCTTGACCAATGTTGTGTGTAGATTGATATTTGACGACGAAATCGTAACCAAGTAGAACAGTTGCCCAGCGTTGGAGACGACTGGCCGTGCAGACCGGAATGCCTTTCTTTGATCCAAAGATTGCGACCAAGGGTTTGTGGTCAGTAAACAGCGTGAATTTTCGTCCGTAGAGCATTTTGTGAAATCGCTTGACTGCAAATACTTTAGCCAAAGCTTCTTTCTCAATCTGTCCATAGTTACGTTTCGCTGGCGTGAGTGATCTGGCCGCATGCGCCACAGCTTTCTCCGAACCATTGTGGAAAATATGGGATATGACTACTCCAATTCCGTAGTCTGACGCATCAGCAGCAACTACGATCTCCAGCTCCGGATTGAAATGCGTTAGCAATAGGTCAGACCACAATATAGACCTGACATTATCAAATGCGGCTTGACATTCAGGAGACCACACAAATTTGCGATCCTTTACCAGAAGTTCATTGAGTGGTCCTCGTAGCCGATGCATTTCGGGCACAAAAGAGCTGTAATGACTGATCAACCCCAAGAATGATCTGAGCTTCGCGACATTGTCAGGGGAGGCATCTGTTTTATGGCACTTTTGCTGGGAGGATCCGGACGACGGCTATGCTTGTCGATAATGAAGCCAATCTAGTTTACACACTTCATGCCGGTAATGCACTTTTCTGCTTTCAAGTGGAAACCGTAGTCGTTAACGCGGTGGAGAACTGCTTTCAGTCTTTCCGTCAGCTCTCGAAAGGTAGACCCTTTGATTATGGTGTCGTCCAAGTAAGCTGCGATTCCTGATAACTCAGCTAACATCGTATCCATAATTTGTTGAAAAATCGCGGGAGCTGATTTGACACCAAACGGCAAACGGTTGAACTGGTAAAGACCACGGTGCGTATTGATTGCCAGCAACTCCTTCGAAGCATCGTCGACTTCAATTTGAAGATAAGCATCTGATAAATCTAGCTTTGCAAAGTAAGCACCACCACTGAGCTTAGCAAATAAATCTTCTGGGACTGGCAAAGGATACTGGTGCATTTTCAAAGCAGCATTCAATCCCGTAGAGTAGTCAGCACAGATACGAACGGTTCCATTGGTCATCTTGACGACAACAATAGGTGCTGCCCACGCTGAATAGTTCATAGTTTGGATGACGCTGGCCTGCTCCAAACGATCAAGTTCCGCATCAACAATCGGAAACGCAGCGTACGGTACCGGTCTTTTGGGTCGGAATACGGGTTTGGCACCGTCTTCGAGAGTAAGACTTGCTTTGGTCTTTGTGCATCTTCCCAAGTCGTTGCGAAATACAGACGGGAATTTCCTTCGTAGCTGCTCGATCAGAATGCTGTTTGGTTCGTCACCTTCCGAAGAGGGCCCCGTATATCCTAGCCGGAGGGTATTGCAGACTTGACTCAGGGGAATGTCGAACAGGTGGATCTTCTGAATCCAGTCGAGTCCAAGCAGATTCAAATATGACAGCCCCGTAATGTACATGACACCGTTTGCCCGAGCAGCGCCAGAAACCATTTCAAACTGCAGCTCACCAATGAGATTAAGTTGACCTCCTGAAGCGTTAAGTGCAACATGTGTCGTTCGGCTGATTGACGGAGCACCAATATACTGCCAAGTTTTGCTGGAGATAATTGTGATGTCCGAGGCCGTAGCTAGCTGAAGACGCACATGTTGCCCGTTCAGGTGAACTCTGATGTACTTTCTGCGAGCCACATGTTCATCAGAGTAGGCCGCTTGAACCGTACTATAGCTGCTGAATCTTTTGGGAACATTTGAATTCGGTCGCGTATGTCTAGCACGCTTGAACTGCAGTCTGGATCGGCAGTGCGTTTCCTTATGGTCCCGTTTACGACACTGTGGTAAACATGCTTCAGGAATGGACACACTCGAACAAAATGCTACTCACCACCTCTCTAACAGGCAGTCGGGGGCTTGGGATTCTCTCTGGGGTTTTCATGGCCTGTTTCACTTTGAAGCGGAGTTTTGAGGTGCTTTTTAATACACTAAAACTTGGGGTTGATTGATGCTTCTCACGCTTGAGGTTCAGCAATCGTCGGCATTCAGTAGGTATGGTCTGTAGAGTCATTTGCTGGTCTTGTTCAATTGTACTCAGCAGCCTGGTGCGAATCTCTGCATCCTCCGGAGAATGTAGGCCACAGATAAAAATCAGGCATTTGAACTGATCTGCCGTGATGGATTTCATGTCGAATTTTTCGCACTCGCGATTGACGATGCCAGCGTAAGGGACGTAGTCATCAGCGTCCATCTTGGTGATGTTCAGGCATTGATATCGCGTGTTGAAGATGAATGACTGCTCTCTAGCTATCTGACCCAAGCATTTGACAGTCTCCTTAAAAGTGCAGTCTCGAGCGTTCTTAGGCAAAATAAAGTTGACATACCTGGAGTGCTCTGCTGTTCCAAGTTTTCTTAACAGCAATCAGACTTTCCAATCGTCATTGTGGTCTCCAACTTCAAAGCGGAATACATCTTCATAACGTTTGAACCAAGATTCAAAGGTGAGGCCAACATCAGGGTCGTAGGAAAATTCGGTAATGCTGTTAGTGATGGCGTCTACCGATGCGGACGGCTTGACGGTTGTAGACAGTGAATCCGTCTGCATTGAAAGTTGGCGCGCAAGAGTTTCGATCAGCCTGAGTTGGGATGCCTCAAACTGTGCTTGTTGTCGCAGAAGAATGGCCTTGATCAAGTCAGTCGATATGGACATCTTGATTAGGGTCCAAGCTGTCGCCAGGTGAAGTGTTCCTCCCTCGCCTGAATGGACGCTTGATTCCCAATCAAAACCCGAAGTCGCTGGCCCACCACAGGACAGAGAGAAGACCGGATCGGACGAGCGGAGCAACAGGGAAGTATTAGCAAATCATTATAAAGGTGAAATGGAAAGTTCGTGAATGGTATCTAAAGCGCACGTGGAAAGCTCTGGAAAGGTCAACTTACAACAAATCAAGGAACGCCGCCCTCGCAGTAACTGGCTGCTTCTCCCGGTTGGCTCTCTGTTCGCCCCAATCAGGACGACTGAGTTTGGATCGCCTGCCGCGGCGATGGGGTCCTGGCTTGTTTGCATCGAGTATTCCTTCCTAACAGGGCTTTTATTTCTCTCCACCAAGCCATCGTTGGGCCTACCCTGCTATTCCAACCGCACCCCGGACGTGCAAACAATGCACGTAGTGGGAATCTGGGTGCCAGCTTGCGCACACGTGACTCAATCATCGTGTAGATGCGCGGAGGACTTCG
>OX104066.1:17568001-17644255 GCA_944474145.2 Dicrocoelium dendriticum | reverse complement strand
AAGGAAATCTGCGATTCGCTCTTGAGTACACGATTGTTTATTCGCCCGTTGCAATTGACGATTTCCTTCTGTTGGTTGGCTCAAGTGTAATTTAGTAGCTTCCCTTCATTATGCCTTTAAAACTATGTAAGCAAATGTGATTTCATGTATACAAGTCTCTTTCCGGCTTATCTTTGGACTTTGTCTTGCGGTCGTGGGGTGAAGGCGTCAGTGGCGACACAACAGAAAGGAAAAGAAAGATTGTGGCTCACTTTCTAGCAAGGTGCGATCCAACTGCGAGGAGACTTGTTGGCCAAGCTCCCGAGCCACTCTGACTTCGTCTGTGGTAGTCCATAGTTTTTCACATGCATGTGCTTCTTTCTGTTTGTGACTGTGGATGAAAGGGAATGACAGCTTTAATGAGGACTTTAATGCTAAGGTTTGATCAGTCTGGGGTGCGAAAAATCGAACAAATAAAGGCAAGTGGTCAACACCAACAACCTTCACGCTAACACTCAAATGCTCTAAGTTTCGGGCCCACAAGCAGACACAGAGTGAACATCAGCCAGTTGGGAGGAGGCTTTTTGGCATCCATCTATCGCCTCATACTATAATTACGGAGTGTAAGAATTCTTTTGCGTCCGTGTGAAGAGGAGACATATTCAGCGTTCCAAACTCTACACCATTCGCACAAAGGACCGCGATGTTACAACCATAAAGTGTGCCGCCTCCCTATGATGGGTTCTAAGGTTGATACAGCTTCTTCGCTGTATAAGAAATTCCATGCGGATTGGTCCGTATAGGAACTCGCACAGTTACGTTCTTCTGAGATATAAGCGAAAGTTGATTCACTTACCTCGAGAGCATCTGGAATCTGCTCAGAAAACTGAGGTCCACTCAGAATATGCTGCGTGAGAATGGATATTCTGACATATTTATTTCTAGGAAGTTTCAGGAAAATCCTAGAGCAGTACCAATGTCGACAAAGGCAAAGAATGAGCTATTCATACGGCTATCTTCCAAAATGGTCGGAACTACCGAACGTCTTCCAGCCGCAGTTAAGCACACCTTCGCAGCAGCTGCGCCAAACTGCAATTTTCTACGGAACCGCTTGTTCGCTCACGGAACACGGATAAGTTACTGATGCTGGCCGCATCCATGGTTAGTTAATAGTTCAACTGCATCTGTGGGGCAATGTTTATTAGCCGAACAGTGCGGAAATTGTCCAAACGCGTGAATGAGCCCTGCACGTATTGGTTGCGTCAAAGTGGCGCTGGGGTCATTAGCAGTTCCGTTGTGGCCCACACTTTCGACACTGGGCTCAGATGGATCCAAAATTTGCCTTTAAAATTGTGTATAATATTCACATGCACCGATCGAAAGGTCAGTGCCTTCGTGCACTTGCGACGACCGAAGCGATTCTACGTGGCTTTTAGTAACATATGTCACTTCTACTCCGCTCACTTAGTGTTTAAATTTACATCGGTTATAGTAGCTTAGAAGCTAGACTAAGTGAACGTATGTTTTCGATAGTCCATCGTCAAGCTAGTTGGAAGCAAACAGTCGCTGTCAGGTTACAACAATAGATTGTATATTACCACCGGGTCTGAACACATCAGCCGTCTGGTCCAAAGTAATTTCAACCCTCTACGCTGGGTGTCTTCTTAACACACAACGTCAGCCGATACCAATATTCACCTGCGGACGTATTTCGATCGGTTGGTAGTGATGGGGCGTTAAGTCAACCATTCTCACCGGGAGCCATATGGCTATCCTAGGGGCCATAGAGAATTCCAGGGGGCCCTGGGATGTGAAGATTATTTAGGAGGGCCATGGGGCGCCAAAAGGGGCCATGCTGTGAAATGCGGGTTGTGATAACACAGGTAATAAAATTCTCCCCGCATGCTAATCTCCCATGGTAACTACCGGTCAGCGAAATGAATTACGCGCGCGCAAGCGGCTGTTTACATAGGTGCGAATCCAGACCGGGCAGATTTTCCGTTGCAGAGTCGGTAAAGTCCACAAGACTTTGATACAGTGAACCAACCGAACTTTACTCAGGACACTGGGCAAGCTGCAGTGAATCTAGCGAACTCTTGTCAGAACACTGCGGCAGTCACCGCACAGAGTCACAGGGATACTGTGTTTTCTTCAAGACATTACCACTGTGCCGGTCAGCCTTTCTTTCTCGTTCGGGTCTCAGTGCAGTAGAGCTAAGTTGCGCGTTTTTCGTCTCCAGCCTCAGCTCGCGTATACGTCTGGCGGCTAGGTCACGTTGGCTGGCAACGTTCCGAAATCGTGTGGCTACTCTGCGCGCGTGGGTAGTTTTGCAGAACATTCGTTCGTTCCGACTAAGAGTCGAAACAGCTAGAACGCGTTATGATTCTATCTGGAGCTTTTAAATTAGCGAGCAGTTTTGTTAACTTACATCATACATGCGGACATCCGGTTTCTTTGGTGAGTATATAACACGATATGTACATAAGGATACTTCTCTTAATACTCATGATAATCAAATACTTTGCCAGCACGCATTGGGCGTCATGTTTCGGCAATAGCCGATGTGCGTTATTAGTTTCGTTGTTGACTCTCCCGTGCCGGTTTCTTGAACTATCCGGCAATTTCTTCCGTGTTTGTCTCTTCTGTTCTTCAGTTTACCTGTTGTCACTGCTACAACTTTCTTGTACTGCATGTGTCCAGTGGGAAATCTTATTTTTTGAGTTCCACTTGTTTTATTCACTGGCTTTTGTCAAGAAGTTTTCTTCCGTCATTTTAGCTACTCACGGTATTTTCAAAGTCACTCTCAGAAACAAGCTTGAATTGTCTCTAACAGGCTTTCTACACTTTTACATTTTAACCTTGGAGCCACCAAGATAGTGTAGGGAGGTAGGGGGCAGAAAGATCATAAAAACGGGGGCGGACGGAAACGGGAGCAGGCGCAATGAGGAAGGGCAGACAGAGCCACGCTGGCCTGACGGAACGAGATGAGAACGGGTTACGAGCGGCGTCCGGCAGTGAGTCTGAGACAGGCAGGACGGAGAGCGTATTTGTCGAGAATGCAATACACCAGACAAAAGGGCCGTTATGGTAGCCTCCCGGACTGACCACAGAGTGATACATCCACAGCCTAGCAAATCACGAGCTATTGAACGACTCCAGGCCCATCAGAATGGGACGCGTAGACGCGTAGATACGAGGGTGAAAGGAGCAGGGAATATTCCATCACGTGGTCCCGAAAGCGCATGGAGGTGTGGCGGGAGGAAGGCCGGAGAGATAGTGCGTCATGGGAAGGAAACATGGCTCATTAATATACGTCTGCATAAGTAGTCGGATAGCTTGTGACCACGTCAATAAAGCTTGTGCTTCATTGCCGCGTTGTTCTTGCCACAATATGCTACAAGTATGCTTACCAAACGTCCTATCATATAATCTCACGGTCAAGCAAGAATAAATTTAGCACCGCCAATCATCCATACTACCTGCGTGTTTCATCTTGTTCAATGATGTTACTTGGTACCAGTGATAGATGTGTGTAGTAAAAATAAAACAATTGCAATATTATCTTTCATTACAGATTAAAAGTTGCAATGGCACATTTTAGAAGTAGCGGTATTACCAAGTAGAGTACCTGCCAATTGGATGTATCACATCACTTCAAAACTCTACCCATGAGTTTAATTTGCCAAAATACTTTCAAATAAAAGTATGCGACCAAGTAAACTGAAAAATCATTTGGAAAGCGGAATTTCTGTGGATTTTTGCAGAAAGCTGCAGGATAGTTTCGATAACAGAACACCTTTAAAAACAGTGGTTTCTGACAGGGCAAATAATGGCGGATGGAGTTACGGCGTCATATAAGAACAGTAAGCTGATTGACAAAAATTACAGTCCACATAATGTTGGAGAAAATATCTCGCCTGTAGTATCAATAGTACTGTCTGACGTGATGAATACGAATCCATAAGAAATAGTTCAAATCATTCCGCCCAGCAATTCGATTGTATCTAGCAAAACAGACGAGATGGCTCAGGACATAGAAAGTACCTTAGTTGCATTACTATAGCCTAAAAAATTATCCTTACAAGTATATGAATCTACTTTACCTGACAACCACGCTCTTCTCGCAGTAGATGTCCGATTCTTCAATGATGAATTAGTGGAAAAGGTGCTGTTTGAGAAGAGAATTAAAACTCATACAAAAGGCCAGTCTATATTTGAGCTAGTCAATAGATATCTGACTGAAAACTCCATTCCTATACAGAACATAATTACATGTGCAACAGATGGTGGTGCTGCAATGGTCGGAAGATATAAATACTTTACTGCCCATCTGAAAAAAAAATTCACCATGTGATTCATCGAGAACACTTAGTGGCTAAGAACTTGGGAGGGCGCTTAAACGATTCACTGTCAACTGTTATAATAGTTATCAACAATATCAAATCGCCCCCTCCTTAGAATCGTTTTTTCCAGCAGTTGCGTGAGGAGAACAGCGCGGATTTCCAGGTTCTATGTTGCATACAGAAGATACATGGCTCTCCAAGGGCAACTGTCTTCGCTGTTTTGTTGCACTTCGGGACACCATCATCACAGTTATTCTTGGAACTTATTATAAAGAAAACTTTAACAACTAAGCCACATATGTTTTATCTGGCTGACATTTGTGCAAAACCCGTTAATAAATAAAACACTTCAAGACAAGTTGAGTAATCTCATCTCGAGCAAAGAAGCCAGTATCGCTTTTTCTGAAAAGCTGGAAGTGTATGCTCAAAACATCGGACGTCGAGAATTTTCATAGTTCCCAATTCTCGCTACAGTCACAGAGGAGTTGAAGGAGGAAGACTTGCTTGTTCATACCAGTCATTTAAAACAACTCCGAAAAGAAATGAAAGAAATTTTTCATGATCTGATTGACATGGAAATCCCGATTTAGATTTTAGATTCATTTGATGTGTGACGTTAAAGTTAAAATCCAAGAAGTCTCATAGAGCTTCAAAGTGACATACTATAGTTTGCAATCGACTCCATACTTCGACCCGGCGAACGACTGCTTGACGATAGCCACGGGAGCCGACAGAGGCGTCATCTGGTTGCAGTGACTAATGACTGGTCACTGATGGCTAATCCAAAGTGCATAGGTAGTTAGCGACATGTTTTGATACGGATGATTTTGTTATTAAACTTGTTTAGCGACCGATTGATGACCCAATCCTCGTACTAATATTTACCCCCCCCGCAAAAGGCCATTTTACCCCTTTGGGGGTAATTACCCCCAGGTTGGGAACCCCTACTCTACGGGCATGGATGTTCCATAGGTATCTGTAGCCAGATAATCGACAACGCTAGAACTAAATGCCATTAATTATGCTTACGTCCCAATCTATGTGTGTGTGTGTGTGTGTCTGTTGCAGTGTGGATCGATAAGTCCCACTGTCCACTGTACGTCACAAATGATAGCGGTGGAGAAAAACCAAGGGGAAATAACCGCAAAACATGCTAGGCAAAATAACCAATTAGTTGGAGCGGAGTGACGCGGACAGCGATGAACATTGATGTCTAACCACTAAGAGCTAATTGCCAACCAACACTGAGAGTAAGGAGGTCTCAGTGCTACGCGGCCTCGGCGGATTTTTAAGGCCTCGTATCCACTTTAGGTTTCGGGTATTTAACACAACAAACTCGAGGCGGGTTACCTACCTGGTCTCATCACTGGAATGAGGGCGATGTGTGCGACCGAATCTTTAGTGGTCGATTAGTCAAACGAGATTAAACTGTTTATTTTAACAAAGATTCGCATTCCCACATTCCCATAAGTGTCAAAACAAGTAAAGATGAGGAGAGCAAAGTGAAGTTAGTCGAAACTGACCCGCGTGCCCTTGCGTAGTAAACATTTGTCAGGTACTCCCCACTACCGTTGTCAACGCCACCGACAGCACCTTTATTTCGATTACTATTATTATTATTATTAATACTGTTGATATAATTAAGGTAATAAGCAAATCCTGCTAAAGATTAGTCGGAACATATGCAACACCGCATTAGAATTTTTACTGCACTAACAAGAATAGAGGCAATCACTGGAAAAGCAATATCTCCGTAGTTTTCGGCTCGTGCATGCGATAGGCTCGATAGAGTATATTAAATTGTAGAAAATCTTGCGGTGGAGGACGGTATAATCGTCTGCCTTAGAAGAGTGGCGTGCGTACACAGTCATGTAGTGGAGTGTTTTTGATCAAAATAATAGAAAGGTCAATAAAGGTCAAGAAGACTAGTCAGGAATAGGGAGCTGAGACAAATGACCAATCTGATAGTGGACGGCTGAAAACAAGTGCTAAGAGATTGAACGTGCTATGAAACATGAGGTTTCCTAATATTGACATGATATCTACGTTGTGTTCTCTATCATGACGATAACAGAAACCGACGAGCCTCGGTTCCTCCGTCAGTGCATTTAGATTTCTTTCCCATGTCCTCGCTCTGCTACCTTCGGTTTGTCCTTACCAACGGTGTTCTCGAACAGCGCAACGTAGTCCAAAGATGTATGTCTGACGTAGGTATGGCAAATATCCGGTGTAAACTGTACAAGTTCTACAGGTGGCCTTGTTCAGTGCCGGAGAACTTGCGATTAGGCATCCATTCGTCCACTTGGCAATCCCACCCCTATGAGCAATGCTCGTGGTTACTGATGATTCCTCTTTTCCAAAGTTGTACTCTACACCAGGTTTTGTCTGGACGCTAGGAGCCGGAGCTCAATGGACATTTTCACTGCCGTGGTATTATGGAACTTCGTTTGCAGCGCTTGACTCAACAGTTGCCTATCTGTTGTCGGATCCATGGAGTATCACTGTGTCTGCAAGGGGATAGATAAGCTCGAGTGTTTACTGGATTTTAATCGTTTACGTTGGTTAGGCCATGTCCTCTGTATGCTCGTTGACCGGATTCCTCGGCTTGCATACTACGCCGTGGCTGCATCAAGTTGGGTCAAACCGCGAGGTGCCCAGCCCGTAATGTGGTACAGATGCATGAAGAAACTGACTGAGAGACTTGGTCAGGCAGGTGCGTGCCGTATGGATGGGGGCCTCGGGATGGTCCACACCCATGGATAGAGACCGTATCAGATACGGCGCGGTCACGCAGTCAGTGTGGTTTCTATATTCGTTTCCTTACATTGGGTTGTTAATTTGCGTTCCATTTTGATTAGTTTAACGCACTTCCTTCTTGCTTCCATTTCTTCACATTCTATTTGCATTCAACCCCACTATCTTGTCATGGTTATTTATTGCTATTCTCGCGATATGAGTTGTCGCAACTGGATCCAACGCACTTCGATGTTCGGATTATAGTTGTTCCACTAAACTGAACTGAAAATAAACCGTTGTGGTAAGCACTGCTCGCGACTTGGTGAATCAGGTGTGAAAACTTTAATAGGTAGTCTGTACATCGCGGATTTGAGTCGCAATTCTGCTATCTCTACCTGAAGAGTCCAAATGAAGTAGAATCTGGACATTGTGTGGGTGTTGGAAACACCGCAAACACCACTTCCGGTCCGGTCCCGAAGGAGGAAGCGGCCTAGATACAGAATTCGAAGCAAATCGAGGCACAAATTGCGTGTGCGTGTCTCACGCAATACACGCATAGGGTAATCCAAGAGGTAAGAATACTCCACCACTCCCCGTTGTTTTGTGAGTTCTGCCCCACTCACCCCTATTCACCCCGTCCTCTTTTACGGTTCCCCGCATACATTTTCTGTTGCCTCACATTTGTGACTAGCTTGGGTTGACACTGAATCTTATGCTTAATGGCTTTTCCCTTACTCTGTACATTTCGCTCGTTCCTGAGACACCGTATCGATCCTTCGCCCCTGGAATGACTAGCTTTGATTGATCGATTGTCAGCCTTTCTGCATAGCCTGTGTATATGTTCTACTTTGAATCATGTGCTTGGTTTGCACGCACAGATGCTTGGTGGCCGGTTTGGCGTGCGGCGTGTAACATTGTTTTTCTACCCCGTCGTTCGTGTTCTCACTACCGTTAGTGGGTGGAAGCAGTCGCGGTGCTCCGACACAACACAGACCATATGGATGGATGCGTCAGGTCAGCACCAGAGTGCTCGACTCAACAGATGCTAAGCTTAGATTGTAAAAGACGTGTACACTTCCACTGCTAGGGTACTGCACTATAATTTACTGCAACGCACGGTTGTGTGAAGCATTGTCGCTGGAGCGCGCTCAACGCACCTTTACAAAATCGATTCTGGGTTCCAGTCTCCAAGACTCACGTGCCCAAGACGCTGTAGAATGCCAAAACTTGACCCGTTTTGACTCTGAAGGTTTAAAGTTAGCTTGGTAACTCTACAACATGTGACACATCTATGAAGTTGTGTACCAAATTATTCTATTCACTCGCAACACATCTCCCGTTAGGAAATACGAAACGAAGAATTCACCTTGTTAGAAATAAAATTGTGCACTAAAATACGCCCAAAGTTTTTCCTTACTAACAATGTAACCATGTGCAAAAAGCTCCCTTGTTCTTAAGATTCTGTGCATTCCCGTATGGGTTCTGTAATCTTATCAACAATTCCCTCACGATATATAAAGCAGTTGGACTATTCAGACTAAATGTACCAGAAGAAGAGGCCTGTTGGAAAGCGCCAAATGGTATATAATATGCTCGCAAAAGTGATGGACACAACCAGAACCGAGTTAGATGAATAACCCTCGCACTTCTGCTTCTCCTACCGATCTTTTCATTCACTTCTTCATGTTCGTCTTATCTGCCGCCTACAATTACCATTGACCAGAACAAATGCAGGCTCATTGGGACGTAGGACACTACAGCCCTTGTCTTCGTCTCTTGAACACAACTTGGCACTTGCTAATAGACCATCGTAGTACGTAGATGGAATATCTAACATTGGTTAGCACAAACACTGTCACATTGGCAGGTTGGAAATCCCGGCCCAAGTCATCATGCTTTCTAAATCACTTTGACATTCACCATCAAGCTTCTCTTTTATCACACCTTTATGATAATACTGGTTATTTAGCAGCTGGATAAGCTCATTTTCTCTATTCACACCGAAGTGGGAATTACTTATATCTATTTTCCTTTTTTATATTCAGGTTTCTTACCGGTACTGCCTTACCATACCTCATTTACAGTTCAACCGATAGTTATTCTTTTTCTTGGCATGTTAGTCTGTCCATACGGATCGCCTGACGATTTGGCCGGAAATGTTGACGCAGAGATCTGCATCTTTCGGCGGAGCTCGCCCGCAGAATCGTCGCTGGATCTGACAATATGTTTGCTCGAAACGTTTCCATAAACTAGAAGCGGTCCATGCCTTGCCTTACCAAGAAATAAACTATTCATTGTCACTATTGCCAGCGTCTCAATCTTTTTGATATTCAACTTCAGCTATCCCAACAATCCGCTTGTGAACCACATTGAAAAACTAGAGCAACCATCTGTTTATCAGACCCTGCTGTATATACTAATCAGACCAATGATGTGCACTGTGACTCGCGCCGTGGAGAAATATACCGCTAGTCTCTCTATATATTTTAGTTATCATTATGTGCCAGCAACCACACATGACCCAGTGAAAGGAGGCTAGTTGGATAGTGAACCCCATCTTTGTGCAAGTTGACATGTAGCGATGTTCGTGGAAAACGCCTCCCAATGTGCACGGTACATATCATTACAAAGTAAATAAATAAATAAACACATGAATTGTCACTCACCCCACACAAAATGCTTTGTCACATGCTTCACATATGAGCAAAACTGGCTCCCGCTTGTTGCATCCGGGCAGTTGACACTCAGACGTGAATTGGGTGTGTGCTGACAATCGGGGTGGGTTGTGTTCATGCTCGGTGGACGCGCACTCGTGGACGGTTGGGGAGCTGTGGTGTTTGCTGCCCAACAAGGGAGAAATGTGGAATGGGAATGTAGACATTAATATCTTCGACTAAGAGTCTTCAGGAGTTAAAGCGTCGAATAAGCTGGTCGATTTTAGCAAAGCAATGTGTCGAACTCCAAAGGGGAAACCGCTGCGGAGGTGTGCATGGCCACAATGTTGCCGTCTGACCCGGTACCAACTGTGAGGTTCCCACACCTGCTTGAAGCTCCACCGTAATATCCAACCAGGACAGCTCGAAAGTGGGAAGTACAAGATGGCTTCGCCACATGTGAGACAAATGAACAGGTGTTGCAGTAGAAGCACTTCTAATGGCGCAAGAACACTTACAATGCGTGCATAACTCTTTGTGTTGAAATGACCCAACCACAATCACATTGGCAACATCGACGAATGAACACATGAATACGATCTAAAACACTTTGGCAAACGCACCCCCGGGCAGTTCATGACAGTGCGAGACGGGGTTGCTGAAATGCGATTTGGACGGGGGGATTAGAAGTCCAAATACAGTTAAACAGCGCAATTTGTTAACCATAAAGCCACATGATACGCATGAGTCCAAAAAATACGCATGAGTAAAGGCGAGTAACGACGAGTGTCAATCTGGTACCGAAGTCGTTCATAGAATTAACTGAGCAGCGTAGAAAAATAAACGGGAATTATAGTATATAAACTGAGTATGGAATGTTACATTTGGTTGGGGATGTGACAAACTGACTCATCTCATCCATTCATAACGGATAGACTGAAAGGATCCCTTCATTAAGCCTTAAATGACGGATCACCTCATGCACAGCGATTGTAGATCGGTGTTGTACTACAGGTTAAACAAAGGATTTCTTGTAGACGATTACATCAACTCATTAGCGTCTAGTGTCGCTGAGTGGACACATTTCTACTTGGCTAAAAGTGACCTCAGAACCTCGGAACGATGTGTCCGAGATATTTTGTTGAACGTCAGAAAATGGGTAACTCAGTGCTCCCTAATGAAGTGCAATAAGATTCGCCTACAGAACACGAGGAGGAATCGTTTCAGAATTGATGACACATTTTGGTCCGAAAGATACCATATGGCTACTGGTGTAGCAACTAAATCTGCAACCCAGGGCGGTGGTAAAATTTTCATCCTGACTGTGGGAAGAATACGTGCGTGAGGGTAATACAATCGGCTCAGGGTAAAGTTCACATTAGTTTTCCATTAAATAGGTGACTATTTGGGACACGGAGGTAAATGTGCGGAAAGTGAGCACAAGGGGACAAGTAGAGGAATGGCTGGGAAGAACGTTTGCAGAGGTGCAACACTACGCAAAGGTATTGTTGGTCATACAGGGTAACAGTAAAGTATTCAACCCACAGCTTATCTGGAAATTTTGCCTTCTCTATTTGATGTCGAACAGTCAACGTTACTAAAAATGCCGCCCTCCGTCATGTGTCGCCCGGGGCGACCGCCCCACCCACTGTCTATGTTGCGCTTCTGCGTATAGCGGTGTGTGTGTGTCCGTGTGTCGAGGAAGGTGAAAACAATGGCACGCTTCGACGTAGGCCGTTCTGTCGGAAAAGCAGTACATCACACCGTGTGCGTAGTTCGTCAGTCAGCAAAAGTTAAACCAGCGTGCTATTTGCAAAACCCTATTGACGAGGAATTTCTTACCTCGAAAGTACGTTAACCTTAAACATGCGGGTAGGCTATGGGCTGCACACTCGTGCAGTACGGCGAGTGTGACTGGCGTCAAACTGAAGGATGATCGAGTGTGTGGAAGTATCCTCATCTAACCGTTGGGGATAATGGATGGTCTAACAGCTTATGGTGTTGTCGACCTTCCGCTGCGGTTGAGAAATCATGCCGTTACGCAAAAGAACACCCTGCATCCGGAAGTATACCTCCAACGAATTCTGTGTCCTCCTTCATGACCTCCTTGGATGACACTAAAGTCATCCGCAGGTACGGCATGTACAAAATCCCCTGTATTCTGCACCTGCTACTATCCGAAACTTTCCTTGGTTTGGGCATGGATAGTGAGTGGGTTTGACCACGATACCGGAACATTAGTTACACCACCGAACAAAGGAATTTAAGGGATCGGAAAATGCGCTGCCATCGCGTGTTCAATGAAAGTTCAGCAAGTAATTATCAAATCAAGTCAAAATAGGCTTTATGCTCCCGAGAAGACAGATTTACAGCATTTTAGACTATCATCGCGAACTGAGAAACACATGAGATGAATGCATAATGATAAATAAATGCTTTGATGCAAAGTGTGAACGCGTATCACTCACGCAAACAGTTGTACATCATGCTGATATTTATTGGTCCGCAAGTACTCATATGGAAATGAGTAGCAGTTGGTTTATGCTCACTGGTGCATTGCAGTGGGTTAAGAGACACAAGGCTCGGTTCTAGGGCATCATCGATTCTTGGTTCTCATAAACAATCTAGCCTGATAATTAGTTTCCGATTTCCTATTCTTCGCTGATGATAACCATATATGGAGAGCAATCAAGGACCGGACGACTACGAAGGGCTCTCCAGCGCCATCTTAACATGATTGCGAACTGGTCAGTTCAGAATACCGTACTATTCAGTGCGGAAAAAATGTCGCGTTGTTCGACTACGCCATAGGCATGAGTATACGTATGAGATTGGGGCACACAGATTGCGGATAAGCTCCTAAGAATGTGACTTTGGTGCGTTTGTCCAGAGTGACCTGAACTGCTCAGCACAGTCTGAGTCAGCTGCGAAAAGAGCAACTAGTAAGTCGGTCTGCTGCAGAGCGCATTCGGGTGATTCGGCCAATCAATCAGTTTTCTCAAGCATGCACAACTCCTACGTGACCTAGAAGTGTCATAAATACCAAACCATGGCAACAATGAATGTCAAGGGACCAGGTAATTAATCATAGCAGCAAAGGCTGAAGTTACACGGAGTTTTCGGTGGGTGCTACCGAAGACTACGCGGTGATCTCATAGTAGTGTACCAAATATTATGTGATCCAATCACGTGTGCAGCCATTTGCTGAAACCTAACCACAACACTAATCTCCGAGCTAACTGAGTCAAACAGCCGTCTAGAATGTAGGAAGTACTTTTCTTTTTCGGTTTCCCAACCCCGGAACTCTCTCCAAAACTCAGTTGTCTCAACCCTAAGTTGAATATCTTCGAAAAAACACAATTTGATCTTGCTCTTAGCTCCTAACACTTCGTTACCAAAGCCGGGCTACTGTGGATTACATTAAGCGTGTCCTTCTACCGGATTCATGTGTCACATGGACCCAAGAAGGCGATACATGAGGGGACCACTTTATTGTTATTTTTTGCACTCAACATGGCGGCCCAGGTCGTTCTGAATGCTTACATCCAATTCCTAGTTTAAACTATGGTTAGATAACAATGCATTTAACTCGATATACACTTAAACAGGTTGTAAAAGGATTTTCGATGCTCTGCGTTCAACTCCGCCATCCGCCAACCTTCGAGTATGGACTACGAACGCAATTGCCCCCCCCCCCAATTATCTTCCCCAATACCACGGCAACCATCACCCCAATTATCTTTCCCATTATCCTCGCAATCATCGTCATGCACTCTCTCATTTCACGCATCCGGCCTTCATCCGGTCTGTGTTTAACCTATCGCATGGACTTCACCTGTCCTATATAACCAGTGCTCTGTATTCTGTATCGCATTGACGATCTGAACCCTTTCTTGTTGTTCTCGGACCGAATTGTATTTCTTTTGAAACTGCGTTGAGTGGAAGCGCTACTATTGAGGTTTGTAATATTATTGCTTCCTGATTGTTCGTTAATAGTGCCGTCATCTTGTCCAGTGTTCTTGTTCTTTGACTGGCTGGATACGCGTTGGCTCAAGGCCCTTCAAAGCGATTTGTCGCTTACACAGGTGACTCGCCTCCAGCCTACTGGACTTGTCAAGCACCTGCATTTTAACCCGTGAGAAAGCATTGTTCATAAACTGGTAGAGAGGCACTCCGTTTCTTTTAAATTGTGAGGTGAATATTCAAGCAGAGGGACAGGACAGATTTACGTGACGAAACAAGTGGCTAGATGGATGTAAACGAGCAGAGCCGATGACTGGACGTCTCCGCGTCTATGCGGACTGGTTAATATTTAGCTGGTTGAAAGAATCAAAGGGCGAATCTCAAGAATGCTGTAATGTTGTTATATATATATATATATATATATATATATATATATATATATATATCAAGACCAGAAATCATTTCAGGATTAAGAATTCTTTTCAGTAAACTCTCTTCAGATCCAAACGTTTACGTAACACTGCTTGTGTGGGGTAAGCGTCAAATCGGGCTGGGATTGCTTTCTAAGGTGTTTGAATGGTCCAGATCGATGACTAAATGCGGCTACAGATGGTAAGAAAACTGCAACGAAGGAAACTTACTTCACAAGCCTGAGCAGCCTAAAGTAAATAGGTAAGGTCACGAAGGGAATTAAGTAACCATGTCAGTCGGCCACGGTAGTAGTATCGGCCGTATGAATCGTTAAACAACGAATTAATTTTTACTAGTCCAGACAAGAGATCCGGCATAGTGTTACTAAATAGGGTGGATTATATCTGTAAAATGCAGCACATTCTCAGTGACGAAGGTAAATTCCAGAAGCTTACGGACGGAAAGAACAACACAGGGGAGTTAGAGAAACAGTTGACCGGCTGCCTCATGCGAATGATACAAGCCAAGCTTCTCACAAAGAGCGAATTTGAAAAGTTGAAGCCTTCAGGTGGACACCTACCGAGGTTCTATGACCTTCCTAAAGTTCACAAGGAAGGCGCCTCAATGCGTCCAATCTTGGACATAGTGGGTTCTCCCCAGCATTAGTTGGCACAATGGATGGTGAACAAATTGCAACCGTTACGGGATTTGGTTTGCACTTGCTGCGTGAAAGACTCCTTCGGATTCATTGAAAAGATATCTGGACTCAACTTTACTAACAGCCCGAACACTAACCTTCGCGGTAACAGTTTAAAGCTGAGCCAACAGTACAGTCGTCTAGACTGTCGGAAAACCTATTTCTCCCTCCGGGTCTGCGGGCCCTGGAACGCCCTTCCAAACTCAGTAGTTTGTGCCCCCACATTAGATACGTTTAAAAAACGATTGGACATCGCACTGAGCCCCCTGCGCTTTGTTATATGAACGAAAACGCTTGTATATATTTAGGCTGACCAGCCTCTTTGGATTTATACCCCAAATTCACGGTCGTAAATCTGTGCGAACCGGTGAGTACTCCATTTTTATTTGCTACCATCACCAACGATAACAATTTCTTAGCCAGTTTTGCGTCGTACCACTTTATCCCCCTAAAACTGTTATACTTCTACCTTTTATCTCACTGATACTCCTTACTTCAACCACTTATGTGGTTTGCCAATTTGTTAGTATTTCTATTGCCAACCTGCGGGACTCGTTAAGTGTATGCTTTTTTACCCGTCATATACCATTGTTCCATTGTTCCATTGAACAAAAGGATGATATCTTTTGATGCCCAGTCGTTGTTTACAAATATTCCACTGCTCGAAACGGTGGATTATGTGTGCGAGTTGACCCGCCAACTAATAATATACGCTACTTTTCAGGAGGATTTTCTAAAGGAGATACTATTTCGCTGCACGTTAAATGTTCACTTCACGTTCAATGGTGAGATGTACCGTCAGATTGATGGAGTGGTCGTGGGATCTCCTTTGGGGTCGTTGTTGGCTGACATCTTTATGGCGAAATTAGAGCATGGCCCACTCAGGACGCACATCTGTGGAACTGAAATGTACGTACGGTATGTCGACGACACCTTCGTGCTTTGCGAATCCAAAAAGCATGCAGAACAGTTGCTGAAGGCCTTTAATGACGCACATGAGAATCTACGCTTCACCTGTGAGCACGAAAACGGAAACCGTTTACCTTTCTTGGATGTAGAAGTCATCCGCAACTTGGCGGCTCATGTAGCAGAAAGGTACACAGAAAGCATACGTGGACTGGACAGTACACTAACTTTCACAGCGCAGTGCTTTACAGCATAAGAGGAGTTTAATCCGATCTCTTGCCTTCACGGCGCGCAGTATTTGCACTCCGGATACCGTTAACGAAGAGCTACAGAGACTCAGCGGGGCCCTTCGTGAAAATGGTTACCCCGATAAGCTTATCATGAATCATCTGAAAGAACGAAAGCGAAAGCCACCAAGGAGCACTGATGCCAAGAAAGAGCTGTTAATACATTTGCCATTTAAAGGCGATACTGCAGCTGATATCTTATCTGGACGGCTGAAAGACGCTGTTGAGAAAACTTATTTCGCAGCCTGCTTGAGAATTGTTTACGACAACAAGCCATTGCTTGCAAAACCCTTGAAAGATAGTCTGCCATCGTTGACCCGTTCAATGCTCGTTTATCAGTACTCGTGCTCCTGTGGTGCACGATACATGGGTCGCACAACGAGACGTCTATCCCAGAGAATTCGCGAGCAAATCCCGGCGTTGTTTTACAAAGGCGAAATGAGGTCCTCAGACAGCTCAATCATGTCGCACCTCCTCGAAAGTGGCCATACTGCATCTGAGAATGACTTTAAACTCATCTACTCACTACCTGAACGCTTCTCGCAAGGCTTCCGAAAACAAATCTTGTCTATTGCCGAGGCTATTTACATCCACCATCTGAAGCCGGAATTATGTGCACATAAACGATTTCTACGGCCGATACTACTACCGTTGCCGACTGACATGGTTACTTAATTCCCTTCGTGACCTTACCTATTTACTTTAGGCTGCTCAGGCTTGTGAATTAAGTTTCCTTTGGTGCACTTTTCTTGCCATCTGTAGCCGCATTTAGTCATCGATCTGGACCGTTCAAACACCTTAGAAATCAATCCCAGCCCGATTTGACGCTTACCCCACACAATCAGTGTTACGTAAACGTTTGGGTCTGAAGAGAGTTTACCGAAAAGAATTCTTAACCCTGAACTGATTTCTGGTCTTGATTCATCTGAATGCAATGTGAATATTTGCTTTGCTGAAAATCAGCATTGCCCGTGATTAGTTGAATATATATATATATATATATATATATATATATATATATATATATATATATATATCGAGGCTCTCTACAGACCAGTTATGCTGGCACTTTTGCTGAAATCGCTTTAGCGAATAAAGCGTTTGTCCTTAGCACTGGAATACTCAGTTTCATCCTGTTGCATTAGACTTTGTAAGCTACCGCATTCCGTTTTTCTTAGCAGAGCGCATCCAATACTTCATTTCAATTTAAGTTTAACCCACACTTATCAGATGATAGATGTTATGTGTTCCGGGCTATTCCTGTGTCCGCTTTATTTTGCCAGTTATATCTATTAGACCGAAAAAACATCCGTTATCAACCGATAATACAAGTATCTGTTCGTCTTTACCGAAGCTCCTCAACGCTGTTTATTCCACCTCGTTGAGTACGCTGATCTTGACCTAATGTCTCGGTATGATGTTTTATGATCTGGTTATTGGTGGATGAATATAAGGGAATTCACTGTAAAACCTACGCAGACTGGCGCCTGTCGTCTTCCTGGACAAAGACATCGAGTGTGGCTACGTCAGTGAATAAAGATTCTGCACAATACGGTATTATCACAAAGTGGTGCTCCAAGATTTGTTCCCTTATCGATGATCCCTAGAGATCCTTTCTGAAGATGGTATTTCTCACTGATTCCACCGAAATGATTAGTACTATTCTCTTGTGATGTGGGTCAGGGTAAACTGCTTCCAATGAACTTCAGTGAGTGGATTTTGGTTCATAAACTGAATCGCACTGAGCATAATTTGAAAGTCAGTCGAACGCCCTCTTAGCATTCACTAGGGTGATCCTTGCATCTGCTTCATTCGTCTGCTTGTGCCGCGAACTGCTGTCCAGCTTCTTCTGGAGTTATGATTTTGCCTGAAGTGACGTTTGCGCGATTTGTCGGCTATTGATTTGTGGTTATCTGAGGTTAGAAGTTCAAACGAATTGATGCTGATGCTGGCCCGAAATTCTTCAGAGTCTGTACTTTCTGTTGCATGTATCCAGGCATAGCATTCTTCGTTCACGATGCTCAGTGATTTGCCAAGACAGAGTGTCGATGAATGGCGCACGGCGATACATACTCGGTGACAAGGTTTCTTTTCCAAAGTACTCTGGTGATGTAGACTTGTTCGTGTGTGGAAGACTGTCTAGTAGTAAATGTCGCCAATGGGTGAGTTGACTTGAGCGCTCCGCGATCGTGGCGGTTAGTAAGTGCTGCTAATTCCGAGCTACTCTTGTAAGTAGCGAGGGAAAAAGCCACACTGGGACACTTATGCCTGTGGGCCACCAGCCAAGTCTGACTGAACAAATCTAAGAAGTTGGCGTTGGTATTTTAACGAGAATTTAGCTTGCGATCCATACTGCTACGGGACTAGTGAAGTTATGGTTGCCCTAGTGAACCCCTCTTTGGCCAATCAGGGTGGATTGATCTTGATTACATCCATGCAAACAAGCTCACCTGACGCCCCTGGGCTGAGAGTTTCATCTGCGGATTCTTTGTTACCAGAATAGGCAATATAATCGCGCAGAGTCTGATGATGAAAGGCCTGCAAAAAATCACCCAACCTGGAGGATAGCCCAAAATGCGCACCCACACACAACAATGTTACCAGCTTGTCTACATGAGTTAAACCCCTTTGAGAGAAATCAGTTGCGGTCCTCTAAAGCATGATGTTTAGGATCGATGTAATGGGGACTGATCCCATGCTGTTCCTCCATCGACAGGCTCATCTAAGCTTAACAAACGAGAGTGTGAGTAAGGGTTCGCAGTGGTCTTGGAGGGGGTGTATATGTCCGGAATTTGTAGTCGTGAAGCTCGGACTGGAGATAGAGACGTGAAAAATAAGTAAGAGTTGTTGTAAATAAGGCTTACTAACCAGAATAACTGCTTGCATTGGTCGCATTGAATCGGAAGAAAATCTGGAAATTAGGAGAAAAAGTGGGAGAGGGCCTTAATGTTGAAATTACGTACGAGTTAAAATCACAGCAAAGTTGGAAACACTCAAGAGCGCACAGACGATGAAACATATATCACACAGATAATCTGGTGGACAATAAACGGAGAACGCACCGATGTGACCGATCAGTGAACTAAGACAGCGGACTCGGCCGGTGGACATCAGCAACACTCGTAGTAGCGATAACAGCAAAAACAATATTCGCATGTTCTGATGCTTCGCCGTCTTACAAGTATAAATCAAGGGGACCAAAGATAGGGATGAAGTGAATCTAATATGCACCCCAAACACACAAAACAAACACATAGCATAGGGCACTCACACTCCGTGAATAGTATAAACCCACACAAACTGCTGAATAACCTATAAGTATAGGAAGGGGCTGGAGGCACATTTGTACGACGGCGCACTGTCCCTCAGCATAGGCAAGAATTACACCCAGCTAAGGTTAGTGACACCTGGTTCCAGGAGCCGCAGTAGGTGGTGGCTAATAATCCCCTAGATGATGATCGCATCTAACTACGCCTTAGTTGCTTAAGTTGCTGAGAAGTACGACAAGGTCCCAAGCTAGAATTGTGAAAAATTCGAGGCAGATTAGCGTGGCTGACATGTCTCAGTTGTTTTTCAAACGTTTGATTGCTGTCTGGTTGAAAAAGACAGCAATGAATCTCCTAAAATGCCTGAAATCACTACTCAGAGAACGACCAAACTAATCCGTTAAGGTTTTGTAGGATGAAGACACTCCAATTTGGTACTTTCTTCCCACCCCAGTGGCTATGCTCATGCTCATCCAGTCAGCTAAGTTCTTTTGGAAGTAAAAAGGGTCTATCCATACTGCAGACGGTCTTTCAAGATCCAAATATAGTTGCCGCCGCAGTCCGTGGTCTTTTTCATACGAGACAGCGATTTAAGAAGCCAAGGGTTGGATGAACAGCGAATCGTCATGACTGACTGCCAGCCACGATGTAGTGCGGCTCATTTTCGATTCCTCCAACTAACTTCTTCAAAGAACCGCCCTACTGGTCACCTGAAGGAAGTCATTACCATGGTTGTTCGCACGTTTTGCGGCCGGTGGCACGGGGCACAGCAGTTCAAACGCGTTTAAAGTGCAAAACTTGGATGGCGATTCCAATCTCCTGATACTGGCGCGTACGGCGACAGTCATCGTCGGTTATAGACAATAATGAATGTTAACGAGGAAGAGGCTCTTTTTGCATAAGTACCATTTTCACTTATTGTGACACCATGTTCTGTGAAAGGCAAGCGGTTCGGTGCGCACGACTTTGCACGTGCATTCAATGTGGCTTACATTCGAACTGAATAATCCCATTTAGTGAACAAAGACGTCGAATGCATATCGGAAATAACCAGCTATCACGCCGTGACCACTCGGACATATGGTCTCTACAACCCCAGGATTCGTATGTGAGCACAGGAGCGCATCTAGTTAGCAGTGCATTGCGTTATCATAGATTAACATGGGTTTGAATTATTCCACAAACAAAACGTTCCCTATTCAACGTGCCAGACGATCATATTGCTAGAAGTAATTGTTAGGACATAGTAATAACATTGAGGACCAAAGACTCACCAAGTCGCTTGCAGTTGCGATAGGCACAGTTGGCTCCAATGTTAAACTCTGCCATATGGCTTCTGAATGCATGAAAGAAAAGGAAAGACAAAAATATCGGCAGGCACTGAAATGGCACACACCAACTCGTGTGAACCTAAGTGAATTTTTCGCAAACAAGTTGATAGCAGGAGTAATGAGTCCCCCGGTAGTAAATTTCACGCGGTGCATTGTGTTTCGTCGATGGTACGTAACCCAGTAACCGTTCCTATCTACCCTAAGCTTGAGTGTATTGGTACGAGTGCAACAAACGTCACCATTTCTCACATCCTTGCCTCATGCACTCAAATGCTTGCGTCGGTCACGCAGGAAGCTGATTCGCGTGCGTCATGTGACACGTTGCACGTGTGCACACGTATGAGCCATGCCCATGGACTGTGTTCGCGACGTGAGATCACGTGATCTGCTTGCCACCGGAAAACAAACCGGCTGTCCTGGATCTCGTATCCACTACCGAAGAGCTCATGATCGAAACGGTCCTTTAGGCCGTAGCGACCATGCAACGCTTATGTTCAATTACCTCTGTTATACAGTGTTCCTCAGAAAACACCGAGGAGTGTCAGCTCATTACGGATTACGGCGCTCTAATCACTTATAAATGCTACAAACTGGGCA
Source organism: Dicrocoelium dendriticum (assembly GCA_944474145.2). Lineage (NCBI taxonomy): Eukaryota > Metazoa > Platyhelminthes > Trematoda > Plagiorchiida > Dicrocoeliidae > Dicrocoelium > Dicrocoelium dendriticum. The sequence goes on along the minus strand of OX104066.1, from coordinate 17,623,085 downwards.
TTTCCAGCAGAATGATCCCCATTGCCACCTGGTCTGATTTTGCTCACCAATTCAACACGTTAATAAGTAATGCTTCTGGGAAAACGCCTTCGCGAGCGAAGACAGTAAAATCATTCATACGAAGCAGGACACGCAAGTGTATCGTCACGAGAAATTTACTGGCGAAGATACAAGGAGTCACCTAGCGCCGAAACATGGGAGCCTACACTATCCAAAGGAATCACTACGTAGACCTGGTACGCGAAGATAAAATACAGCACCAACAGAATCTAGCTGAAAAATTCCTTTCCAACCCCAAGCTCCTGTACAGACACATTAACAAGCTCCGCAAAGTGCAGAGGAATTCCTGCCTTACACACGTTATGTGGACTCGCATAAACCGCAACCGAGGCGGTCAACGCCCTATGTCAACAATTCGCCCCGGACTTCCGGAGCACGACATCGCCGCATACACAGTTCCCAATCGTTGTACCACCACCAGGACTTAGCCACATCACGTTTACGACTGCGGATGTTATGAAAAGGCTAATTGCCCTGCGCGAGCATACCTCTCCCGGCGTTGATACCATTCGTCCAAAGGCGTTGAAATTGGCTGCGGTAAACTTGGCGGACCCACTGTGCAAGTCCTTCCAACGATGCCTCGATGAGATGCGCGTGCCAACAATGTGGAAGCAAGGCATCGTCACTCCCATCCATAAGGGGGGAAGTTGTACAGATCCGGCCAACTATCGCCCGATAACACTACTCCAAAATCATGAAAGCGATTGTTACCGAAGCGCTCATGAATTACTTGGAAGAACGCAAAACCATACCACAAGAACAACATGGATTTCGCAAGAACCGATCTTGTACTTCATTGCTACTTGCTAGATCCAGTTGGACTGAGACAGTCCACAGCGGCTTAGGCGTTGATGCAGTATATCTGGACTTTACAAAGGTCTTTGACCGTCTGAACCAGCGTATCCTCCTTCACAAGCTTCAGTGCTGTGGAATTGGTGACCCAATCCTCGGTCGGATAGGTAACTTCTGGCTTCAACGAACTCTGAATGTAAGAGGTCGCGGCGTCATCTCTGACCCAATCGACGTTAAGTGCGGAGTGCCCCAGGGCTCAGTACTTGGTCCACGATTATTCCTGATTTACATAAACGATCTCGCGACAGTAATCACCACCAACTCCGTACTCTTCGCTGATGATCTCAAGATATGGCGAGCCATTAGAACAACCAACGTTAATGCAGCACTTCAGGATGATCTGGACAGGGTCTACGAATGGTCGACTCAGAACCTGCTCCAGTTCAACGCTACAAAGTGCAAGATGTTGAGCATACGCCAGGAAGCCACTTGCGAATACAGACTGAGGGATCAAATATTTCAACGCACTACAACCGAATGCGATCTATCAGTGGTAGTGCAAGATGATCTGGGCTGTTCCCGTCAGGCCGAGAAAGACTCCAAAAAAGCTAACCAACACCTTGGGCTTTTGCGGAGAGCATTCGGGCGTTTTGATCCTTCCATCTTTTCTCGGATGCTTAACGCCTACTTTCGGCCTCATTCTGAATACCCCATCCACGCCTAGCAGCCATGGCAAAAGCAAGACCTTACCGCTCTTGAACTGTCACAACGAAGGGCGACCAAGAACGTCAAGGGCCTGTTTCATCTCCCTTACCGGTTAAGGCTGAAAACCATCGGGTCTACAGTGGACAATATCGACGCCTGTGTCGATTGGATAATGACTTATATGATCCTGAGGAATCCAAACCATTGTTGTCGTCACCTACTAAAGCTGAATAGCAACACCACACTCAGAGGACACCAGCTAAAGCTGGACACATGATACAGCCGGTTGGAATGCCGCCGGAATTTCTTTTCCCTTCGTGTGTGTCAACGCTGGAACGCACTTTCACATACGTTGTTGTTGCTAATGGTATTCAAAAGACGTCAGGATGATTCGCTTATCCACTTACATTACGCTATATAATCAGAGATGTCCACGTCAACCAAACGTGAACAAACGGTGCTCATTCTCAGCTTTTGTGCTTTACTACTTACTCACTGCTGCTGTAGAATATCGTCCGAATATAATACAACTGCATTCATCAATTACATCAGTCCAAGGAAGCGGCGCACGAGTAAGCGTTGTCGTTTCTTTTATTCTTAAGACATACCTTCCCTATGTTACTTCCCCATATCACTAAAGTAACAATTAACTACGCATTCTAATATGTTTATATGAAGAAGGACAACTGCATCGCTAGACGCTTAAATTGACGATTTGCACATATGTTCGCTTTCACTTCAATCATCCTACAGGACTTGTAAAGCAATCGCTTTTTTACCTGTAATATATCATTGTTCATCGACTGCACTGGTACGGTGACTGACGTAGTGGTAAAGTTAACTCCATAGGCACGCCAAGTTTTATGGAACCGTGCAATTGGTGCAACAGCTTGCTCTGCTCTGAATGTCACAAAAAGGCACTCGCACGCGGCACTCGGCGGAGGTGAAGAATATAATAGTTAAGGCAAATGAAGAGGGACACGACTGGAAGCATGTTGCACACATATGGAGCGGAAACTTGATTACCTGCTGCACGAGCCTTAGATGTAAGGTTCCGCAACAGCGTGATCAGCCTTCATGGCAATGCGGTTACATTCCGCATTGTTTAATGACATACCACTTATTGGCACACATTCAGATTTCTCACCAATAGCATCACTACAGCTGCCGTCCCGACTCTCTTGAACTATAAGGATACCCTATGGTTGTCTCGCAACGCCACACTGGAAGCATGCGTAAATTGCGTGCCCCAACATTTAGTATGAATGTCGAACCTATGAACCAGCGATAAGTAAAAATGAGGACATCATTACAAATCATATATATTTATGTCAGCGAAAAAATGATTTACAAAGTCATGTTATGCATAGCACGAGCGTAATTCCTTCTTACATGATCGATCATTTGTTAGCAGTTCTGGGGCGTCACGCAGGTTTGTGCATCGGATACACTTCGCTTCAAGAAACGCATTCTCTACTAGCTATTGTATAGTACACCCACTGGATCTTCCTGAAGCATCTCGGAATACTTCCCCTCCCTCATGACTTGCTACACCTGCGCTTTTACGATGCTCCAGATTCCCTCAATGAGATTCGGTGTTAGAGAACATGACGGCAGACACAGGAGCCTGCCCGAACGGTACGGTTTCTCCTGGAATACGTGTTTCAAATTCGTGTGGCATGGTGAGTTATCACAGACAATGAGGCAGTTTTTGAGAAAATTCGAGCCACTGGCAACCAGCAGTCGATGCAACCACGCTGGGCACCTTCCCTTAGTAAAGCTTCCTCACATGATGGTATAGTCTATTAATCCAGTGCTCGTCAAGGATCCAAGCAGATGCAAGTTTTGGCCTCGACTGTTGGGCACTGCACATCGCGCAGGAGTTCCATGCGGTGAACACTTCATGGTGCGGGCACAAAAGAGATTGAAAATGGTTTCATCTATCCACACGGCTTGTCCCCTTTCAGTCTCAGATTGTAACTGTGCCAAAACGTAGGCTTTTCTCCACATTTTGTTCTCATGTGTGTTGGCTGATTCCTCAACTGCTTGCAACTTCTTCATGGTAATTGGCCGTTCATCCAAGTATTGTGCAACCGTGCTCACGCTTACCTCAATGTTTAATTCTGCCTTCATCCGCAGACGTAGGGTTTGAAGTGACCGTGGGTTTTTTGACACCCATTCTACCATGCAATCAATCTGACTGTCTGTCAGAGATCCTCGGCGTCCCACAACACGCTCTTCTGTTTCCGGTTGATTCCAATCACGTTCTCCAACTGCGGCAAGTAATCAAGTTTACATTCAGTGTGTGCAACATGCTTCCAGTCGTGTCCCTGTTCATTTGTCTTAACTATTATATTCTTTACCTCCGCCGAGTGCCGCGTGCGAGTGCCTTTTTGTGACATTCAGAGCAGAGCAAGCTGTTGCACAAATTGCACGGTTCCACTCACCTATGGTTACCTTCACCACCACGTCAGTCACTGTATCAGGGCAGTCGGTGGCACGCAGATCACATGATCTCACGTCGCGAACGCAGTCCATGGGTATGGCTCAAACATGCGCACATGCGCACATGTGCAACGTGTCACATGATGCACGCGATGCAGCTTCCTGCGTGACCGACGCAGGCATTTGAGTATAGGATGCAAGTTGAGAAAAGGTGTAGACGACAGTCAACGACACCTACTCCAGCACCCACGAGACCGGATCACTGGTCCTGGCTCCAACAGCAGCCATCACATACCTGCGTATAGACGCAATCGATCCAAGAAAAACGATGGAGATGAAGTTCAGTAGATCAAGCTCAGCACCGGTGCGTTTGATCAGGGACTCAACACATAAGATCAAGGAATTTGATGCTTCATATGTCCACATAATTGGCTCCACATTCAAGAACAATAGATAAGTGAGACAATGATAGCCGAAGGATCTAATCCACATCTGGGTACGAGTAATTGCACGAGGTATCCAGTAGTTGGTCCGGAAAGATGCAACCCTAGAAACAAAGGTCTCGATTTGAACTTGAAAGGAAATTGACCTAATTGCTTTTTACAGTCAGTGATGTAATAGGATATGTAGAAAGTGTAGCGCCATACCCCCACACGAATTTTCGCTCCTCAATCTACGAATGTAACTTGCTTATCGGGAAATATGCCGGTTAACTCAGTTAACTTGATGAGTACGGTGGAAGGAGCATAGATACCGTTACCATGGATAGCTAGTAGAGCGGTTTTGCAGTGTACGCAAGATACCGTGCCGTGTGCACAATATCCCAGACAGGAGCGAGAAATTAGAATATCTCAGGGAGAACACTAATGAATCGCTCGCCATTGTAATGAGGACAGAAGATGCGTATGAGAAACTAGGTTTGCGTTCCAGCTTTGTGTTTTAGTTACAAACGCTGCGTTATCGAAGTAGGTAACATCAGGCAAGTGACTCACCGGTCCTCCCTATTTGTTTTTTACTTCCAGTTAGAGGTCACGAGTTGACTTACATTTTTACCACTGCTCCCTTTTGTTGGATAGGTTGGTGGTGGAGGTAGAGTCATTAATTGATTTCTCTGTACCGTTGACTCGAGGCAGATTGCTGGCTGTGTCCGAGGTGTCCAGCAGGTAGCTTCCGATCCAAAGTATCAGAACTCAATGAGTCCATGCTTTATTGTCTTTTCTATTACCGTCAATTTACCCAGATCGAACTGATTTTTCTCAGGATCCATACACAGGGACACTAGTTATTTCTGATCAGGTTGGCCGACAATCAGACTGTGTTCGTAAAGACTCACGTCAAAGTTCCTTCCCATCTACCCTACACATTAATTGCAGAAGTTTTGCGAAAGAATTCGTACAACACATCCAGTGCTTTCATTTGATCAGCTTGTCCTTGACCACGCAACTCATTTTCTGAAGTGTTTTCCTTGGTTTGCGGACTATGTTTGTTCCGAAGAACAGTAAAAGTTTCATGGCCATTTCAGGACTTCCAATGAAGTTGTGAATGAGATAGCGTGGTTGCTTCGGTTTCAGGCAACATGGAATAAAAAATATAAAGAAAATAAGCCTACTTAAGCATACTGAATAGGTGAGTTACGTTTGCTCACTTCAGTTGCGATTTGCTTTTATATCTGTGGGATCGTCCGAAAAGGATTCTCAAGCACCTACGCTGCTCGAGTGCATTGGTGCAGGTTTTGATTCGTGTTCATCGGTTTTGGATGGGCGCTATTTCCAGTCACGCGACTGGTGTGACCTTGAACCAACATGCGTGTTAATCGCCCATCTAAAAACACGTCGTTTTGTCGCTGTTTCACACACAAGCGTGTGTTCATCCTCACTCTACCTAAATTCATCAGCGCTATCTAGTACACACCATCATTCGAGTCCAGTTTGTGTGGATTGCCTTGTATCTTCACATTGAGATTTACGCATCATTCCCGCAAAAACACAAGCAAGGAAGTTTCCGAATCAGGAATCGCACAGCAATATTTGTGGTCTCAAAAGAAAGCTAACTCTATGTTTTATCCGGCGAGTCAGCAACTACAGCTGTAGACCGTTCCTCAAAGTAGTAATCGTATACTTTGTGTCCGTATCGCTCAGTCGCTCCGTTTGCCGCGTGAACGATCTAGCCGCTTAAACCTGCCCCGGCCAGACAAACAAAACATGGCAACCTTGAACATGCGAACAATTCAGCGCACATGCGACCGGCAAGAAACCATAAGCGCTCGGGCCTCTAGGGGAATACCATCGATCGACGTAACAGACCATGGCGACCAATCAAAAGCCCATGTTACCGCATCCAGATCGACAGTAGTTTGTGGCCGTCCTTCATACCATAAAATGTACGACTTGGAACCCAGTGTAGTAATTGCCAAGGCAAGATCCATCGTAAATGTCCCAAGCTCACAGTGAACCAGTTAAATCTACACGATAGTAAACCAGATTCATTGTGATTCTGTTCAATATGCATAGTCATTCCACTGGTAATGATTGTACATGAACTATGGCAGAAGTACGAAAGACTAGTAGCAATGATTGAACAAATGAGGGGCACCAAAAGCGATTCATTTGTAGTAAGCGTGACAGAAAAAATCCATCATTTCCATCTGACCCCGCATTAAAACTGAAGACGAAGGCTGGGCAGTGCGCAAAAAAGGCACCAGCTGTGGCTTTAAACGTCAATATCATGAGCTGCGCAAATAGGCCAGAATCAATCACCGTCAGTCCGATTGTATTGAGCATGGTTAAGTCGTCGTCCAGCCTCCAAACGGTCCCGAAAATTCAGAAGGACCGACAAAAGTAGTGCTTGGAAATTTGTCGCTGCCCAAGGTAACCGCAAAACTAGAACTTCGGCCACCCCACTGGACCCATAGTAAATGAAGAGAATGAACTGTATACACACAACATCGGCTGTAAACAACCCAGCTGATCGTTTGCTCTCAACCCGAGTGGCACGTAGCATACTAGCAGTAATCTGCACCAACCTTCCATAATCGACGTCAAATTCCTTAAAAGCAAAACAACGATGACGTAAACCAGTGGAACTACATATGTGACATTATAGGTATTGCAGCCAAGCCCGTCAATTTATAAGCGTTACTCGTCATCCAAACTCAGAACTACGGTGAACCAAGACTTCGCCGATTTGGGTTGACTTCCGCCAATGAAACAGAAGCAGTATTGTTACCGATAGCACGCCTCAGGAATGGGTCATTTTCCATCCGCCTATTCCTGGATATTCAGTGCAGCGACTGCAGACAGGCGAAGCACTACTTGAACTAAAACCAAAAGGAATCCGTAGCCGTGGCCATCCATGTACAAGACGTTCCAGAGGCTGGGACTGTTAGGTAGGTTTGCCATCTCAAACCTTTCTGGAACTGCACTTTCCGTTTCACCTACATGACGAAGCCTAATCACACGCCACGTGTCATACATCACGGGATATACACGCATAGCAAAACAGCGTTTCGACCTTGTCCGTTACCACGCCAGTGTCCAGGCACGTGACAGTTGGGAATGTACTTTAGCCAGCATTCACCAGATACAGGTCACACCAGGGCGCAACACACAACCGGAACTTCCGGACAACGGACATGCACGCCTCGTTTACGTGCTCAAGCCTCGAAGTGGCCATCATCGTATCGCAATGCAATATGTATTGAACGTAAGCCGCTCATTTATGTATCAGTATTGCCTGTACATTATTATCCTTTATATTAGTTCTTAGCCTTCGGATTTTGTAACTCGTTACCACTGAAGCGGCACTAATACTTGGCGGCGCCGGGGTTGGCACACATTGTACTACCTTGACATTTAACTGTTTATTTTGCGCCTGGAACACTATGGCTGTTCCATCACACCAGGCTGATTTCGCACACTCCTCACTACCAAACCTTGGCCTAGTTTCTGTAAACCTTCCGCCTTTTTGGCATTGACTCACGTATATGGTTTACAGGTGCATGCGCAATTTGTCCTTCCTCATTTCACACACGAACAAACCATGTTTTAACACGTGCTAGCCGTATTGCCACCAGATTGTTGCTGACTTACGGGATATTTTCTCGTCACCGGACGACACTAAGCCTTATTCGCAGCCTAAAGAAGCAGTCATTCAACGAACCGCCGTTTCTGAACACAAACCTCTTGAACGATTGATTAGCAGCAAAGCACTTGACGAACGCACACTTTCCCTGTTTCTAGGACCTCTTCACAGTGTATTAGGCGATCGCAAACTGGATGACGCGTTATTTAAGCAGCTATTTCTGAAGCGTCTACCTACGCAGGTACAGGTTATCCTAGCCAGCAACGCTGACAGTGTTCCCCTAACACAACTCATTAGTAACGCTGACAATAGTTTAGAAATCTAGCCGTTGAAACGCACAGTCTACCAAACTCTATTAACGATCATCTAGATGATTTGGATAAACAGATAGCTGAACTTCGGTTCAATCGACCAACAGGACGCCGTCCTTCTAGAGTTCGTTCATGTACTAGAACAAGAAGCCCTTCTTCATCGCGTACTTCATTCACTTGTTGGTATCATAGCCGTTTCGGACATCCAGCACTCAACCCAACTTCTCCCGTCAAATGCAGCTGCCAGAGATCGCGCTGTCGGGAAACGAAAACGCCAGACGATAGAGGCAAGCACCGTACTTGGCCAACCGCAATCCAACCCTCGCCAACTCATTGTCCAAGGTCAGACCACCAGTTTCCGTTTGCTTGTCGACACTGATGCTGAAATCAGTGTAATCCAACCAGCTGGCTCTTCCATTAACCGCACTCCAACCTCGATATGTTTAACAGCAGCTAATGGACCAGTATTAAAACTTACGGTCAAGCAACTTTGCTACAAAGCATTGGTCTACGGCGAGGATTAAGTTGGATATTCATAGTCACAGACGCACATCAACCCATATGGGGTGCTTCCTGGTAACACAGTGTGTACACCATCCATCTGCCTCAGAACTCTTTTACCACAAAACTCTTCCTCATACTACAAGCTCCTTCATAGACATCCAGATCTATTAAAATCAAACTTTCATCGGCAGAATATCACACATTCTGTATGTCAACACATCACCACCATTGGTACTCCAGGTTTCTCCCGTCCGCGACGAATACATCCCGAAAGACTGAAAATAATTAAGGATGAGTTTTAACACATGCTCCAGTTAGGAATAAATCGACTGTCTCGAAGCATGTGGGCATCACGGTTGCATAAGGTGGCAAAGAAGACAGTATCCGTTTGGAGACCCTGTGGTGTCTACAGAGCACTTAACCGCATCACCGTTCCTGATACGTACCTCATTTCACACATACATGAGTTTTCTCATCTTCTTGGATGTAGTACACTTTCACACCTTGACATCATGCGTGTTTATCACCATATCCGTATTCATTCTGATGATATCCACAAGACAGCTATCACAATACCATTCGGTTTTTACGAATTTTTACGCATGTCATTTGGTTTACGTAACGCTGAACAAACATTTCAAGGTTTTACCGAGGAAGCACTTTCAGGCTTAGTTTTTGTCTCTGCCTACCTTGATGGTATTTTGATTGCAAGTGCCAACGAAAGTAAACACTTTGAACACCTAGAACTCTTATTTACACATCTCATCAACTACGGAGTGGTTATCAACAGCAATAAGTGTTTCTTTAGTTCATCTTCTTTGGACTTTCTTGGTCATACCACTGATAGCACTGGCACTTCTCCAACTGCAGTGAAACTTGATGTCATAAGAAACTTTCTCACACCCACTTATGTGAAACAATTGAAACGTTTCTTAAGCATGCTTAACTTTTATCACCGTTTCATTGCAAATGCCATTTACGCGTTATCTCCACTCACAAGCTTGTTGGTTGGTGATCCGAAGCAATTCCATTTCACTGACGCCACTACACGAGTTTTCGAAATCTTCTTTGGCTACTACCACAATGCTCTCCTCCATACCACCTGATGCTCCGCTGTCGTTAAATGTTGACGCATCCAATACAACTATCGGAACTGTCTTGCAGCAGACCATCGATAATGTCCAACCACCACTTGGATTTTGCTCCTATAAGCTCACACCAGCCGAAACTCGATACGGTACTTATGGTCGTGAGTTACTCACCATATACTCAAGCATCCGCTAATTCCGACATCTTCTGGAAGGAGGACAGGTTGTTGTTTTCACCGATGACAAGCCTTTGCGATTCGCCTTACAGGCTAAATCAGACAAGTACTCACCTCGAGAAGTACGTCTGCTAGATTTCATTTCACAGCACATCAAAGATATCCGCCATATTCCTGGACGAGATAACATTGTCGCTGATTCACTATCAAGCCCGCAAGTAGATTTGGTAACACATCTACCAACGATCTGGAACGCATGGCTCAACTGCAAAAGGACGTAGCATCTCAGCCGCAGATGAATAACAAGCAGCTTTCGCTGGACATCCAATCAGTGCCTCTGCACACTTCACCAGGTACGATTGATTGTGACGTTTCCATGGTAAATCCAAGATCATTGGTTCCTTTATCCATGCGCAGAACCATTTTCGAGGCTCTTCATGTCGTCTCGCATCCCAGCATATGTGCAACTGTCAAAATGATCTCCGAACGCTTTGTATGGCAGAACATGAACAAAGACATTCGCACATGGGCAAAGACTTGCTTAGCATGTCAACCTTCGAAAGGCACTAGGCATACCCAATCGGACATCGGAACTTTTGTATAACCAGACAGCTAATTAGACCAGATCCACATTGATATCGTCGGACCCCTACCTTATTCCAGTGGTAATTCGTACATTCTGACATGCATCAATCGTTTCACTCGATGGCTTGAAGCCATCCATATTGCAGACACACTTGCAGAAACCATCGCACGTGCAACTGCCACTAGATGGATAGCCAGTTCCGACGTTCCTTCTTACATCACCACTGACCGAGGTTGACAATTCGGTTTCCTGCTTTTCTAACAGTTGACGGAACTATTGGGCTGCAAAAGGATTCGCACCACAGCTTATCATCCCCAAGCAAACGGTTTAGTCGAACGTTTTCATCGACACTTAAAAACCGCGATCAAAGCACACTGCTCCAACTCAAAGCGCAGATATACTGCCAATGATTTTGCTCCATTTGCGTACAATGTTTTGAGCAACCCTACAATGTTCACCCGCGAACTTGTTTTCGGAACCACAGTACGCATCCCAGTAGCCAACAGTAACTCTGACCCCATTTACTTACGTTACTAAACTGCGGAATCACATGAGCCAACTGCATTATAGCGCACCCACGAGTTCAGTGACAGCATCGTACATTTATCCTGATCTCTCTTCGTGCACTCACGTTTTCATTCGTAAGGACCGCGTTAAAGAATACAACCTCCGTTTGTGGGTCCATTTTTGGTTCTTAAACATCATGCGGAACATTTAACTGTCCAGCTACACAACAGAACGGACACTGGCGGTTGAACTGTTCGCTGAGCTTGGCAATTTTGTTGCAAACGGTTCGTCACCAATCGAGGTGACATCATCAGTGCGTAGTTGAGTGGCATGCAATAGCAAAGAGTATCGTAGAGGAGCCTCGGTGAGAGTGCGCTGATCGTGGTGTGCGCGCGTTTTTATATCACTGTAGTTGTCCGTGGGGACGAGCAATCATATTGGCTGGGACTTCGATCCGCGTTCAGCTGGGTTGATGGGCAGATGACCTTTGACCTTGAACCCTTGTATTTCGTGGCCTTCGTCTGCTTGCTCTTGTGAGTGAGTCTGGCCAGACTCACACAACGCAATCATTATTTTACCCTCCCCAACATTTGCACTCGCTTTCACTAGGAAGAGGGGACTGTTAGGTCCGTTTGCCACTTTCCAAAACACCCATGTTTGGGGAGCTGCATTTCCATTTCATCTACATGACAAAGCCTACGAACAATGAACAATGATTTATCACGGGATAAAATCAAGTGCTTGACACGTCCCGTAGGATGGTTGGGGTGAATACGATGAAATCAAAATATATGTGGGTCATCTACCAAACGTCTGCCGAGATGAATACTTCGAGAAATAACATCAGTGTAAAATTAAAAAGTCGAGCGTAAACGTTCAAAAATATACTGGGGTGCAGTGATCATTGATATAACGCGTGAGAAAAGTAAAAAATAGTCGCTCACTTGGGTCCATTTAATACATAAATCCTCTTGAAAAGCATGCTTGGCGTAATCCACAATAGAGGAGTTTAGGTAACAATGTGCTGGGAGCTAAGAGCAGCATCTAATCGTTTTTTGAAAACGTCCAACGTAGGGGAGAATACAACTGAGCCTGGGAGGGTGTTCAAGGGTTAGAAAACCTGAAGGGTAAAGTAATTACGTCGACACTCTAGACGGCTATATTGTTCCTTCAATCTTAAACAGTTACCCCTGAGCTGTGTGTTGTGGCTAAGTTTCAGCAAGTGGCGGCATACGTGGTTGGGGTCACTCAATATCTGATAAGCTAATATGAGATCGCCGCGAAGCTTTCGATAGCGTCCGCTAAAATTTCCCAGCAACTCCACACTTCGGTGGTAGGAGTGATAGCGCAGGCCCTTTACATTCTTTGTTGTTATTCGTTGTGGTGCTTCTAACGCCACTAGGTCGCGCTTCAAACAAGGTTGCCAAATTTGGATAGCGTATACAACATGCGGGCGTACGTAGGAATTGTGCATCAATGGGAAGATGGATGGGTCAAATCTCCCGAATGCCCTTCGCAGCATGCCGACGTGCGGGTTGCCTCTTTTCGCAGCTACCTCAGCCTGTTTTGAACAGTTGATGTCGCTCTGTACGACTACACCAAGGTCACATTTCTGGGAGCTGGTCTGCAATTCGGTTGTCCCAAGCAAATACGTGTAGTTATGTCTATGGTGTAATTGTACAACGCGACATTTGTCTATGTTGAATGGTAGGGCGTTTTAAACTGACCAGTTCGACACCGCGTTAAGATCGCACTGGAGCCGTTCGTAGTCGTCCGGTACTGTGATCCTTCGCCATACCTTAATATCATCAGCGAAATATAGGAAATTGGAAGTAACTGATCTCGCCAAATCGTTAACGAACACCAAGAATAGACGAGGCCCGAGAACCGAGCCTTGTGGTACACCACACACCACATCGGTTGCATCGGACAATGATTCTCGGACTCTCACCACTAGTCGTCGTTCGTGTAGAAAACTGTTAATCCAACTCAGGAATGGGTCGCCATTGCTGTAGTTCCGAAGCTTCTGAAGGAGAATTCGATGGTTTAAGCGATCAAACGGTTTTGAGAAGTCCAGGTAGATGACATCGACTCCTGCTCCATCATCAACAGCTTCAGTCCAGCTATTACGTGCAAATAATAGGCTAGTATTACACGAATGTTTTGACGAAAGCCATGATGCTTCGGGGCCATTAAGTTGTGGCTTTCCAGATACTGCATCAACGCATCTGCAATGATGGATTCCATCACTTTGGATAGTACAGGAAGTAGTGTTATTGGACGGTAATTGTTAGGGTCAGTGCGGCTACCGCCTTTATGGATAGAAATGATGACCCTACGCTTCCATACTGGTGGAATATCGTTCAGATAATCGATTCTGAGCTAAATTTACCCGATATGTCGTTGCTTCGGAACGATGGAACCGGAAGGGGTGTCGGTGTGATTCTTTATTATAATACAAACCTCCGATGTGAAGTTATCGATCAACCGGAAATCCGCGCTCCTGATTCGCTTTGGTGCCGCCTTTGGTTGCGAAACAAGGACACATGTCTACTAGCCGTGATTTACCGCCCACCAAACTCAACGTCGGAAATGGAATCCAAACTGAACCACGTCTTTTAGTTTGCTTTGAACAAGTCCCACACCCACATTCTTATTGCTGGAGAGTTGAACTTGCACGACATAGAAACGCCAGCAACCGACGGTATGCAGTTTAAAGCCTGCTTGCAAGAGCTAATTGCTAGCCACCTTCTGTACAACCACGTAACCTCTCCCACCAGATTTCGAACTGCTAACAAGCCATCGATACTGGAGCTTGTGCTCACTAACGAAGAACGCATGGTTGACGGGATAGTTACAAACACACCACCGGGTCCTAGTGAGTACGTAACTCTACACTTTGACTATATATGCTATGCGGAGTACCCTGAAAAGGAGGACGATAAAGTGCACACCGTCACGCACTATAATGTGTTATCTACGCTTGTTAAGGATACATCTTGGGCTTTCTTAACTGACTGCCCCCTAGATGTTGCCTGTGAAACCTTTACAAGGACGTTTAGCACACTGGTTGCGCATGCATCGGAACAGAATTCCTTCCAACCCCAAAACAAGCATAAGTCATTTCTGAGGAGCAGAACACGTAAATGGATGTCCCGGAGGGATTCGGCATGGCGAGCTCACAAGGACTGCTTGAATGCCGAAACCTGGACTGCATACGTGACACATCATAACTTCTGTGTGAAACTGATCCGCGAAGGCCAGGTCATGCATCAGCAGGAGTTAATGAAGCGATTCTGCACGAACCGCAAACTTCTGTACAGATACGTTAACGGCCTTCGAAAGTTGAAGCGGGGGATTCCAGCACCAGTCACGGCTGATGGATGCACGTGATCAGCAATGGAAGCAGCTGATCTCCTACGGCTTCATTACTCCCAAACTTTCCAATCGGTAACGAACCCAAATATTCTCCTCCTTTCTACTACTCCACCGTCGGGTTTAGACATCACCCTCATTGCGGAAGCTGTGTTGAAGTAGTTGTTATCCTTGCGTATCCACAGTTCTCCTGGAGTCGATAACATCCGACCAAATGCTCTGCAGGTGGTAGCTAGTGATCTAGCAGAACCACTGTCTTTTTTTCTGAAATTTTCTCACCAGTCTAAGAACATACCGTCCGTTGATGGGCCACTTGACACTGTGGATAGTGGCAACTACTTTGCCACCCGAGGGGGTGGTAACATTATCACTCTTACTGAGGGCAGCATGGGCACGTGAAGGCCAAACGATCGGTAAAGAACACGCTAGCTTTCGATGCAAACTAATATGCGCTTGGGACCTTGAGGTGAATGTGTTGAAAGTGACCACTATGGAGCAAATAAGAGGAGCACTGGGAAAAACGTTTGCACAAGTGTGACACATGGCGCAAATGTGTTGTTGATCGTACAGAGTAACATCAAAATAGTCAACCCACAGCTTATCCGGATAATTTGTCCTTCATATTTGGTATCCAACATACGACAGTAATAAAAATGCGGCCCCATGTCACGTGCCGCCCTGGACGGACTGCCTACGCACCCCCATACTGCGCCTCTGCAAACGAAACAACTAAACGTATTCAAAGCGGATTAGTCATCCCTTCGTCTACATAATGCAACTTCCCGTCATTAAGAACAATCACGTGTTGGGAGTCCAGCAACGACACCATAGCTCAATCATCGATAGTTGCTCATCTAAACTCGAACCGAGTGCACTGAAAACCAAAGCGCTTACACCAGAGATTCATCACCAGGTTAACAATGATGTAGATGACATTCCTGATGAAAAGCGCTTGAGTGAATGCGTCGGTAAAGCATGTGAAATTTTAGTCGATAGTAATTAAGGAAGTAAGGTAACCGCTCATTTTCCCGAGAACAACACTAGAACTAAGTTTCGACGGATCGCTCACCTAATGCCATATGTGTCATGCCGAGAGTACCCAGGGCTTCCGTATTCGGGCGTACGTTGGGTCGTCAAAGACCCAGGGGATTGAAAGGCGAAACAGATACTGGGTAGGCAGCTGGACCGTTTCATATCAACCACCTACTAGGAGTCCGAGGTGGATGGAGAGTGCGCCTGATTTATATCTCGTGAATAGCTGCACGGTTTAGTCACAGCTCACGATGGGGGACGGAGCCTGAGGTATGTGGATGGATGACGATAAGACGCACGACATATGATTGCAACAGATGTCCGGCTATAACCGTATCATTTACCCAAGTAGAATTGGGATGAAGCGAAATAGCAACTTTCACTTGCAAATAGCAAATGTCATATGAACGTCATATGAATCTCATACGTAAGAACAACACTTGCTTAGAACAGGTAGTTTACTGCCAACAGAATGTTTTTCAGATCGACCAAATGAACAACATGTCCATAATTCTTACTGACATGTTGAACCATTTGTTGACAGTGCTGCTGCGTCACTAAGGCCCGTGCTTCAGACACCGCATGCTCCAACAAGCGAATCCGCCACTCGCTTTTATTCATAATGCCTTCAGGACCCTCCAGGAGCAACTCGGAGTATCGTCCCTCATTGCCTGTTTTACATGAGCCTTTATTATGCTCTAAATGCCCTCGATGGGATTGAGAACTGGCGAGTATGGCGTAAGGCGTAGAAGTCTCCCAGAGCGGTACGGTTCCACAAGAAAAACGTGCTCTAGCTGCGTGTGACAGGTCGCGTTGTCACAAATCAAAAGTCACCATTCCACAAACCCTGCTCCGTTGGTATCAAGCACTGGTCGCAGCCAATGAGCGCAACTTTGCTTGTTGTAACTTTCTCTAAGAACCGAACACGCTATCAAGCCGTTGTTTGTCATTGCGTCGACAAGGTGAACATTCGGTCCCCGGCTGTTCGCCATTGCACACTGCGCTCGACTACCACGTCGTGAGCGGCCACGTCGAATGCTGCACTATAAGCAAAACGCCGGCGGTCGCTTCGAACATCAACTTCGCTGACAAATCTAAGCATTACATTGATAATCTGTAAATATATGCATCATGCAATGCTTTATGGACTGAATTGGTGTGCTGACTAATGCTCTCTTTTTGTTATGCATGTTAATTGATGGTTTCTCCTAGGTTTTGCGTGCGCGCGTCATGTTATAAATAGCTCCGGATATCCGTTCTCCCGTAGGTCGCGCAAAACTTGAAACCTTATACCTAGAACTCAGTTTCTCTATTCCACCAAGTCTATGTGGTAGAATAGCAGTCGAGGCGCAGTTTACCCATTTGAACGAACATCTGTCCAGTTGAGCACAGACCAATGAGGAGACAAGCGGTTGCTTTACAACTACGAGGGTAGACCTTGCCAAACAATCCTGCGCTAGTAATACTGAGAAGTGACGTACCAAGACGAAGGATCATTGCGACTCCTTAACGCAATAGCTACGCAATGAAAAGAGTGTCATACTGAGACAAGATATGGGATCAGATGTCGTCATAACGGAAAAACAGGGCTACATCCAGAAAATGCAAAACTTTCTCGCAGACTCTAGTCGCTTCGTTTGTGATGTGACAGCCAGCGATAAAACCGAACAGGTTATGAAAGCAAAAGTTCATTAACTACAGACCCTAACGACGGTGGGATGGAATCACGCAAACATTTTGACACAACCGATCACTCGAGCATCTCAGCTTCCTTATTTGTAAGGACTTCCGAAAACACACAAGGAAGGCATCCCCTTACAACCAATTGTTTCAATGGTAGGCGCACCGTATCAGAAGTTGGCCAAATGTCTGACCAATGTAATTGAGCCGATCCAAAGGGAACTAGCCGACTACATCGTTGAAGACACAGTTGTTGATAGAATACGGAATTTAAACTTTGGCGAAAAACATGATCTCCTTGGATGTATGCGCTTTATACACATCTTCGTTGGGACACCTGGAAACTACCAGGTTGCGGCCTCGTATACGGAAAGCTCACTTTTACCTATTTACCTACTTCACAAGATTGCAGTGGCAAGTACAGTAACCGTGCTGAGAGGAGGATGTCAGCCAGGAATGCAGAGCACCTTACCCCAACATGATTGCAAAGGGTCCCAAGCTACCTACCAGTTTGATTGACTGCCACATACTCGATTGCTCCGCGTGCCAATAGCGTCGTATTACTTTCAGCCTAATTGTCAAACAGAGACTCTATACCATTTCTTACCTAGGTTTGTGAATAGTTAAATTAAATTCGTTTGATCACGAGGCGAAATCATTTGTTACTCCTAAGATTGAGGGACGCCTGATATGACGATTATCACTAGCACGATTTGAGCACGCCTACGATAACGGCTTGGAACGCTGACCGATCGAACAGATTTGCGCTGACGTGATGGCGTTAGCTTGGTCCGCGGTACGCGCCGGTGAGACAGAAAATCGAGCGAGCGTGAGAAAGTTCCTAGCCGCACGTATTCGGGTGGACGCTGAGCCCTCGTAACGAACGCGGCTACGCACACGTGAGGAGGCTAGGTAGACGCGCGCTAGGGGCTTAAATGCGAACGCTGCCCGGCTATCGACGCGTATAAAAATCACGCGACCGAACCGACTCCCAACTACGCCGAAGAGAAAGCAAGACAAGTGGTGCTCTGAAAGTGCTTTTACGACCAAAAAAGGGCGAACGACAACCAATTCTATGGGTTATAAAGTTAGTGAAAATAACTACCACAACGAGGTGGTAGTTTGTAAGAGAAAATTGTCAAACTGTGCGCAGTTGTTCCGCGTCTCGGAGTGGCTGAAAACTTCTACGTTGTGGGGAGGAATTGGACCCCGCTTTCCACAGCCATTACGCCGGAGTACGTGGCGCGTTTTGTGCCGATATTTGACGGGCCCGCGACGGTTACCCTATCAAATTCTTGGCGTTGTCTTCAGCCGTGAATGCGCGGTCCCAAGCTAGCTACCAGTTCGATTGCCTGCCACATACTCGATTGCTCCGCGTGCCAACAACGAAACACTGTACCCTACCTACGTTTGTGAATAGTTAAATCAAAATCGTTTGATCCTGAAGCGAAATCTTTTGTGCCTCTATTACGTTCGTGTCGTTGGCATCAGTCGTGACTGCGCGCAATGTCCTAAAGCAGGTAACGAGTCACAATTATCGTTTGCGCAGTGTTTTCATTCCTATGCTGAGAAACAGTTCCCGTACTTTAATATGGCCTAATGTATATATACAGTAGCGTAGCGAAAATGTCTGCCCTGTGATAAGATGCCCTAAGTTTTCAGTTTGCTTCCGGCCTTGTTCGGTTGTGTATATTTGTCACATTGCCTATAGTTGCGGCTCCTTACCACAGGTGCCAGTACATCAGTTCACGCAGCAACGTTGTTGACAAATTCACCGGCAGCCATAGTCGGGTTGTTGGTTCAGAATGACGGCTCCCCTTTCATATTGCAGATAAGTTCCTTAAATGCATTCCAGTCAAATCGGTGAAGGTTATGAGTGGGTTGAAACTTTGTATTTGATTGACTTAGTTCTTGCCATGTTCATGACACAAAACGCCGTGTTGTGGTCGCAGCCCGATAGTGGACTGTCAATGAGTGCACAAATGGAATGGATGGATGAATGAATGGTGAATGCTAAATCTAGGGTATTGGCATTTCCGGTGGGCTCTCTGACATATATGATGCAGCCATTGAAGTGGATAGAGTACACCATTTCCTCTAGGCCCCTTTAAACCGTAGGTCCAGGCAGTAGCCAGCTAACTGGTGGCACATCGAAATCTTCGAACATAAGTTTGGACTTGTAGGTAGTATTAGAAACTGTGTTGATAGCATCCATTAGCTGCTAGGTTTCATGGTGGGTTGCTCGGGGAGGTCAGTAGATAGAATCAATTACAAGATGCCAACAAATTGTAACCCATTTCGCAATCTAACGTTTGGAACTTGGTGAAATGATTTACACATATCAAGATATGTACTCACAACGGACTTTTCAGCATCAGCAGCCATTGTTGTGTGCTTAAGAGCGTCCAATTGGAAAGTAGCACCTAACTAGATCTGTAAAAAACCATATTATGCCTAATTGATTAGATATTCCGCGAATACGAAACCTATCAGCTCAGTTTCACCATTCGTTGTTGTTTCAGACAGTCCGAGACTGATTTAACAAGAGGCAACCAGTATGTTGCTTTCTTGCGAAGGCTACTCGACAGATTAGATTCATCCATCGTCTCTCGGGTGCTGCACGCCTAAGTAAGTCCCTCTTCGAATAAGCTATCTAGGCTTGGCAACCCTGGTTAAAGCGCGACCTCGCTGCGCTCGAAAGATGCCGGGCAACAAAGATTGTCAAAGGCTTGCGGCGCTTTCGGTATCCGAACGACTGCAGAGACTCGGATTGCTCAGTGGACGCTACTGGGAGACCTCATAATGGCATAACAATTAGTGCGTGATCTCAGTCATGTATGCCGAGATATTGTGAAGCTCAACCGGAACATTATCTTGAGAGTAAACAGCTTACAATAAAGCCAATATTACAGTCGTTTAGAGTGTCCACTGTGATGGCGACTGTAAGCTTGGGCGATAGGAATCGCCTGCCTCAGTGCGGTTGATCACTCGTTCGATAGAGCAGACCAGCGAGTTTTTAAACATCCAGCTAAATGCACTTTGCCTCAGAGTTGAGAATACAGTGTTTGCGTGTAGAGCCGTTGCGAGTTCTTTCTGCTGACGCGGCTGGGTGAACCAGGCACCTAACATCCACGACCTTTCTGCTCACACTTCAGGGAGTTGGTGTCACCGGAAACCTCTTGTCCTGGATTTCAGACTTCCTGAAAGCACAAAGCATTCAAGTGAAGGTGAACCAAACAGGCTATCCGTGTGCTTATGACCAGTGGGGTTCCCTAAGGCTACGTCCTTCCGTCCTTGGACCAGAGCTCTTTAAACTGTACATCAACAATCTTCCAGCGGCACTACGAAGCGAGTTTCTAGTCTACGCTGATAACCTCAAGCTGTGATCTGAAATATCTTGCTCCGAGGATGCTGACAGACTCCAAGCTTTTCTTGACCAGCTACATAACTGGTCCGTTGAGTGACGACTCCCGATAAACCGTGACAAATGTGCCGTTCTCGTGGGTAGCGTATCGGAGGATATCTCCTCAAGTCTGTCACACATGAGAAGGACCTGGGAGTCTTCGTCTAGCACGACCTCAAGACATCACTTGACACGCAGAAGATCGCGGCAGCCAACCAACTGCTCTGGGCTTTGCGAAGATCGTTCTGTAAAATTACGCCGGATACCTTTAGAACGCTGTTCACTTTGCATGTCCGTCCGATCCTGGAATATGGTCTCCCAGCCGCTTAGCCCCTAACGAAATCTGAACATGATCTGATAGAGAAAGTGCAGAGCCGCGGTTCAAAATCTATATCGAAGCTTCAAGATCGTCCCTACACTGTTCGACTTAAGACTTTGAACCTGTTCTCTATGGAATATCCTCGCCGTCGCAGAGAGATCTACACCAAACGCATCCTAAGGGGAGAGCTTGGAAGTGAGCTGCAGTAGTTCTTCCATGTAAGTGTGAGCAGCTCGAGACTTGGCTACAAATGAAAATTATTTAAGCCGAGGACATTTCGCGCTCGTCCGCAAGCTGCCCTCTCTTCCAGAGTGGTAAATGATTAGAACAGTGCCGAAACACATCATTGACCCGCAGACAGTAAAGTTTCAGGCTATTACTAGACACCCATCTAACGCACATGCTAGGGTCTTGCTGCTATTTCTTCAAATGTGATCTCCGAAGGAGTAACATTTGCCGACAGCAAGCACCCACCTTGTGATGACTCGGAACCGATGGAGCTAACAAGGGATCTCCCTCCTGATCTCAATATTCCAATGTATTACAACTCGGGGTTAGCTGACCCTGAAACGTCCTTCCTAATTCAGTCGTTTATGCACTTACATCTTCCGCTATCAAAACGCGTTGGGATAGTGAACTCAGTTCCCTAAACTCAGTTATTCGAACGGATACTCTGCAATGTGTTTGTGTGAACTAACGGCTTTGGAATTCGGATCCACAATGATGACACAAGTTGCTGAAGGTGAGTGAGTAATCCCATCTATCTTTACTTATACCGGGAACACAATGTCGTGTACCGTTACTTTGCAGTATCATATCATTTCAACACTCATGCTTGATCTGGGTAAAGCGCCTACATATCCTACAGTCAGTATCCACCTTGTAAGGGAGACGGTGTCTTTCGCCCATGGGTTTGCAACATTGCCTCTTAGTTGCTCCATCCTTTGTAACCTTGTCAGATTTCTGTGTTCCTCGATTGTTCCCCACCCCGATTTCTCGCTAATAATCGATGCTAACAACCAAGTGTTTTGAAGCAGTGTTTCAACCGCATCTCTTGACTACCTCGTGTTTCATTCTGGCTTTGTACCACTTTATCGGATGCCGTACTGCCATGGGTTCACTTTGCACTGACTATGGGCACTGCAACCATGCGCTTTGTTCTAATGTAGGTAGCGAATCACAAGTACCTCTTGCGCAGTGTTTTCATTTATATGACGGGAAACAGTTCCCATACTTTAAGGATCGTATCTGACCATCCACATTTATCATAAGTGAGCTATGTTAAACAACGCACAATCGGCCGCGTTCCGCTGCCTGGCCAACGATCACCCCATGCTCATTGCGATCAGGCTCGCATATTTCAGTGGTCAGGCCAGGTGTCAACGCGTCCTGTTGCTCAACCACCGTCTCATGCTAAGTACGGCCATTCGTCCGATCGCCAAAGTGAATTCGCTTGCATTGGTGCGACAGTACTGGCCACGAGCAATTGAACGAGGCAAGTTGCGGACTTCGGTATCCGATGGCAACAACCTGCGTCTTGCACAAGAGACACTGTTAAAAGTGTCGCCACATCCTGTGGCTATGTCACAAGGGTAGTGTGTGACTGAGGTAACCTGAAAGCAAAATTTCCTCGTCCTTGCCGCTAGGGGGTGGTGGCACTGTACCATCTCCTTGTAACGAGATGACGCATCCAAAACGCATCTCGTTACAAGGAGATGGCACAGTGCCACCATCCCTAGCGGCAAGGATGAGGAAATTTTGCTTCCAGGTTACGTCAGTCATACACTACCCTTGTGACAGTCACAGGATGAGGCAACACTTTTACCAGTGTCCCTTCTCTTCGTGGGGCCAGCTGGGTGGTCCGGGTTTTTCCCGTTCCAGCAAATGGTTCGGCGGCAGTGTTCCAGGACGTGGTGGGTTTTCGCGTGGCAAGCGTTCTCCCTAGAAATAGCCACAAATGTCTGTTTAACAACACTGCGACGTGGCGGATGTGACTCGCCACTAAATAAAGTCATTGCCATTGCCCCTCTCTGAGAGGCATTGTACTTTAAGGGTGAGTTGGGCCCCAGGTCCTTCACGAACCGAAAGGCGTATGAACCATCTATTCGATCACCGGCTCCCAACGGGCTGCGACGCCGTCACATCACCCTGCTGCCTTGTAGGTTAGATCTTTGATCAAAGGCTCGGGGTAGGGCCCCTTAAGACAACTCTCTACTTCGGCCTGGGCAACCGGGTAGTATCACGCCTACTGACGAATCATGGACCACACCGCTTACTACTGCTCCTGCTATGCCTATCTTCTGTGCTAACTCAACCGCTCAACCTCTACTCACAGATCACCCACATGTACTCTTATGTCTTCTACGGTCACCGTCACAAACGACCCAGGTCTTGCAACTGATGGAAGCAACAGCCAAACTCCCGGTTTTCAATGTCCTGCGATCGCAACCGCCTCTCACTCCACCAAAGCTCCAGCTCTTCTTCGACCTGGTTCTCCATTCATGCTCGCAGCATTTAATGTTCGAACTTTGATGCAGATCGGACGACAAGCATGTCTGGCCAGTACTCTTGAAACGCTTTCGGTAGACATCTGTTGCCTTTCGGAGACCAGATTACAAGTCTCTAGCGCCACCATCAGAATGGCCTCTCCGGTAAACCCTGACGCCAAATACTACTTGCGGCTTTCCAGAGACCCAGAAGCTGCCGCAACTGGCCAACCTGGTGTTGGGGTTGCACTGAGTGCCAGGGCTGAATCAGCTCTGTTTGACTGGATCCCAGTCAACAGTCGGCTATGTGCAGTCAGACTAAGAGGTTCATGTAACGTAAGCAGGCGTCGATATGTTAAGCGTGCCTTGTTTGTCGTCTCCGCCTACGCCCCTACAGACTGCAGCCCGGATGCAGTTAAAGATAGCTTTTACCAACAACTACATGAACTTCTGCGTTCCTCCAAAAGGACTGATATAGTCATTCTTGCCGGGGACTTTAACGCACGGGTTGGCCGCCTTCCACCAAGCGAGCACCCCTTGGGGGTAGCTTTGGTCTCAGTGACAGTCGATCAGACAATAAAGACAGACTGCTTGCTTTTTGCTCTGATCATCGATTGTTTCTTTCGAGCACTAATTTTCGGCACTCGATGAGACACACTGCTACCTTGCGCCCGCCCTCACAAACGCAAGAGTGCTCCC
Source organism: Dicrocoelium dendriticum (assembly GCA_944474145.2). NCBI lineage: Eukaryota > Metazoa > Platyhelminthes > Trematoda > Plagiorchiida > Dicrocoeliidae > Dicrocoelium > Dicrocoelium dendriticum. The sequence continues at coordinate 17,598,837 of OX104066.1, read as the reverse complement.
AGCTTGACCATATAACAGTCAGCTACAGATGGCGCGGAAGCGTAAAGAACTGCCGATGGTACTCGTCAACTTATCTAGACTACGATCACGCATTGGTTCGTGCTAAGATTTGCATGCATTTCGAAGGATCACCTAAGCGCGCCCACTACCGACCGGACGTCGCGAATCTACCAAACCCTGCGATTTTAACCAGGTACCAAGTCTCACTGTCAACCTAGCATGGCCCAACTATTGACGGTGATCTCAATTCGCAGTGGGCGCAGATCAAAGATGCTTTAGTTTCCGCCAGTATGGACACTTTTGGAATTGCCCGTCACCCACCGAAACATTGGATTTCCGCCGACTCCTTGTCGCTGATGGACAAACGCCGCTTGATCTCATCGGATTCCAGACACAGTGAAGAACGCCAATACCTTGGTCGAGAGTTGTGCACGAGTCTGCAAACGGACCGCGAAGCTTGGTGGTGTGAATGTGCTAGGGAGATTGAGCTTGCTAGTCTCTCTGGTAATACCAGAAAACTTTTCCATCTCATTCGAGTCACCGAAGGTGTTCGATCTGGTATAAGTGAAACAATATGCGAAGAGGATGGCACCTTAATCACCAATTTTCAGCGACGGTTGGAACGATGGGCCGAAAATTTTGGCTCGCAGTTTTGTTGGCCCCCACCTTCATCTGCTACCGCTGGCGCTCGCGCTGGGGCCGAGTGTTCTACCCCCACAGATCCTCCCTCTTCCCAGGAATTCGAGCAGGAGCTCCGGCACATAAAGTGTTATATAGCCCCCGGCCCTGATGGTCTTCCTCCGGCTCTATGTATCGATGGCGGCGCTTCGCTGGTTCGAGAACACCGCTTTGTTCTCAAAAATTTGGTCAAAAGAGAAAGTTCCGTCATCTTGGGGTGAATCGATAGTCGTCCCTATCTTCAAAAAGGGCCTGCACTTAATTGGCTCCAACTACAGAGGAATAAGTTTAGTCCCCGTCGTTTTCAAGCTGCTGGTGTCCATCATACTTCGCAGGCTATCCCCAACACGCGAATCGTTGCAACGAGAAGAACAAGCTGGGTTTCGCCCTGGTCGCGGCTGCATCGATCAAATCTTCACACTCTGCTAGATCCTTGAGCTCCGCCATGTTTATCTGAGGTCAATGATTGCTGTGTTCTTGCATATCCGTGCAGCCTTCGTTTCTGTCGATCGTACAGTACTGTGGCACTGCCTACTGAGGAATGGCATCCCCGAGAAGCTTGTCTCCATACTGCGCGTTCTATATAGTTTGACCTCGGGCAGGGTTAGGGCTCATGGCAACCTTTCACCTACCTTTGTGGTCTCCAGTGGAGTTCGATAAGGATGCCCTATCTCTCCGTTCCTTTTCCACTTTGCCATTGAGGATGTCCTGAAGAACGCTCTGGGCGATTCTTTGAACGCTGGCGTTGAGCTCCTCCCAGGTAGTCGAGTTGTTGATTTGGACTATGCTGATGACATCACCTTGCTAGGTGACGATCCACACGTCGTCCAACTTGCACTAAACCGCTTGGCGATTGAAGAATCAAAGTATGGTATGTACTTTTCGCCATCCAAATGCAAGGCTCTCTTCCAAGACTGGCAAGTGATTCTGCCTGCACTCACTCTTGCTGGCGTGACACTGGAGGTTGTGGAGAGCTTTGTCTACTTGCGAAGTTGCATCATTGCTGGCGAGACTGTTGGAGACGAGCTTTCGAGAGCACGCCTCGCATTTTCTAGGCTGAGGCACTTGTGTCGTCGCCACGGCATTCGTCTCTCCATCAAAGAACGGGTCCATAGTGCAACTGTTCGTGCTGTACTGTTGTACAAATGCGAGACCTGGCCCATTCGTAGAGATGACTTACGCAGGCTATCCGTTTTCGAGCACCGCTGTCTGCGGTCTATTGCCCGTGTGTGGTGGCAGCACCACGTAAGCAATGTGGAAGTTAGACAGCGTGTCTTGGGATGTGGAAGCCACTCGCTCAAGGAGTTCGTCTCACTGCATCAACTGCGGTGGTTAGGACACGTATTGCGCATGCCTGTCCAGCGTTACCTGCGTCGTGCGTTGTTTGCGCTTGCTGGACAGCGCTGGAAGAGACGGTCTGGTGGACAGCCTACAACATGGAGAAACCGCATGAAAAAGCTGACGAAACAGTTGGCGTTGGCCGCTTATTGTCGACTACCTGGTTGGGGTCCGAGAGATGCTGATACTTGCTTGTTGAAGACCTTGGAAGCCCTGGCTCAAGATCGATGTCAATGGCGGACGTGTGCGTCGGTTTGTTGCGGTGTCCCTTCTTCCTCCCCCTAAAAAAGAACAAACTGAAAAATTTTTCAAAGAGTGTGTGGTATAATAGACAAAAAAGCTTCTTTTGATGCACTTTTCTTATTATTCATACTGTTCTCCTATTCAGAAAGGATTCCGATGGCACAATATCCATACCACAAATTGTGTATTCTATATATATATATATATATATATATATATATATATATATATGGAGAAAGAGAGAGACAGACGATGGCGGGCTGCGATTAATTCCTAGTTTCGCCCCATTTTGTTGTGTAATCACTCGTCCCAACCATTTTTACAAATGTTGAATATGTGCATGACTGAGGCAACTGAGGCAAATGTAAAATTGGCTTAATTGTAAGCTGTTTACTCTCAAGATAATGTTCCGGTTGAGCTTCACAACGTCTCGGCATACATGACTGAGATCACGCAGTATTTGGTATACCATTATGAGGTCTCCCAGCAGCGTCCACTGAGCAATCCGAGTCTCTGCAGTCGTTCGGATACCGAAAGCGCCGCAATCTTTGTTGCCCGGCATCTTTCGAGCGCAGCGAGGTCGCGCTTTAACCAGGGTTGCCAAGCCTAGATAGCTTATTCGAAGAGGGACTTACTTAGGCGTGCAGCACCCGAGAGACGATGGATGAATCTAATCTGTCGAGTAGCCTTCGCAAGAAAGCAACATACTGGTTGCCTCTTGTTAAATCAGTCTCGGACTGTCTGAAACAACAACGAATGGTGAAACTGAGCTGATAGGTTTCGTATTCGCGGAATATCTAATCAATTAGGCATAATATGGTTTTTTACAGATCTAGTTAGGTGCTACTTTCCAATTGGACGCTCTTAAACACACAACAATGGCTGCTGATGCTGAAAAGTCCGTTGTGAGTATATATCTTGATATGTGTAAATCATTTCACCAAGTTCCAAACGTTAGATTGCGAAATGGGTTACAATTTGTTGGCATCTTGTAATTGATTCTATCTACTGACCTCCCCGAGCAACCCACCATGAAACCTAGCAGCTAATGGATGCTATCAACACAGTTTCTAATACTACCTACAAGTCCAAACTTATGTTCGAAGATTTCGATGTGCCACCAGTTAGCTGGCTACTGCCTGGACCTACGGTTTAAAGGGGCCTAGAGGAAATGGTGTACTCTATCCACTTCAATGGCTGCATCATATATGTCAGAGAGCCCACCGGAAATGCCAATACCCTAGATTTAGCATTCACCATTCATTCATCCATCCATTCCATTTGTGCACTCATTGACAGTCCACTATCGGGCTGCGACCACAACACGGCGTTTTGTGTCATGAACATGGCAAGAACTAAGTCAATCAAATACAAAGTTTCAACCCACTCATAACCTTCACCGATTTGACTGGAATGCATTTAAGGAACTTATCTGCAATATGAAAGGGGAGCCGTCATTCTGAACCAACAACCCGACTATGGCTGCCGGTGAATTTGTCAACAACGTTGCTGCGTGAACTGATGTACTGGCACCTGTGGTAAGGAGCCGCAACTATAGGCAATGTGACAAATATACACAACCGAACAAGGCCGGAAGCAAACTGAAAACTTAGGGCATCTTATCACAGGGCAGGCATTTTCGCTACGCTACTGTATATATACATTAGGCCATATTAAAGTACGGGAACTGTTTCTCAGCATAGGAATGAATACGCTGCGCAAACGATAATTGTGACTCGTTACCTGCTTTAGGACATTGCGCGCAGTCACGACTGATGCCAACGACACGAACGTAATAGAGGCACAAAAGATTTCGCTTCAGGATCAAACGATTTTGATTTAACTATTCACAAACGTAGGTAGGGTACAGTGTTTCGTTGTTGGCACGCGGAGCAATCGAGTATGTGGCAGGCAATCGAACTGGTAGCTAGCTTGGGACCGCGCATTCACGGCTGAAGACAACGCCAAGAATTTGATAGGGTAACCGTCGCGGGCCCGTCAAATATCGGCACAAAACGCGCCACGTACTCCGGCGTAATGGCTGTGGAAAGCGGGGTCCAATTCCTCCCCACAACGTAGAAGTTTTCAGCCACTCCGAGACGCGGAACAACTGCGCACAGTTTGACAATTTTCTCTTACAAACTACCACCTCGTTGTGGTAGTTATTTTCACTAACTTTATAACCCATAGAATTGGTTGTCGTTCGCCCTTTTTTGGTCGTAAAAGCACCTTCAGAGCACCACTTGTCTTGCTTTCTCTTCGGCGTAGTTGGGAGTCGGTTCGGTCGCGTGATTTTTGTACGCGTCGATAGCCGGGCAGCGTTCGCATTTAAGCCCCTAGCGCGCGTCTACCTAGCCTCCTCACGTGTGCGTAGCCGCGTTCGTTACGAGAGCTCAGCGTCCACCCGAATACGTGCGGCTAGGAACTTTCTCACGCTCGCTCGATTTTCTGTCTCACCGGCGCGTACCGCGGACCAAGCTAACGCCATCACGTCAGCGCAAATCTGTTCGATCGGTCAGCGTTCCAAGCCGTTATCGTAGGCGTGCTCAAATCGTGCTAGTGATAATCGTCATATCAGGCGTCCCTCAATCTTAGGAGTAACAAATGATTTCGCCTCGTGATCAAACGAATTTAATTTAACTATTCACAAACCTAGGTAAGAAATGGTATAGAGTCTCTGTTTGACAATTAGGCTGAAAGTAATACGACGCTATTGGCACGCGGAGCAATCGAGTATGTGGCAGTCAATCAAACTGGTAGGTAGCTTGGGACCCTTTGCAATCATGTTGGGGTAAGGTGCTCTGCATTCCTCCTCTCAGCACGGTTACTGTACTTGCCACTGCAATCTTGTGAAGTAGGTAAATAGGTAAAAGTGAGCTTTCCGTATACGAGGCCGCAACCTGGTAGTTTCCAGGTGTCCCAACGAAGATGTGTATAAAGCGCATACATCCAAGGAGATCATGTTTTTCGCCAAAGTTTAAATTCCGTATTCTATCAATAACTGTGTCTTCAACGATGTAGTCGACTAGTTCCCTTTGGATCGGCTCAATTACATTGGTCAGACATTTGGCCAACTTCTGATACGGTGCGCCTACCATTGAAACAATTGGTTGTAAGGGGATGCCTTCCTTGTGTGTTTTCGGAAGTCCTTACAAATAAGGAAGCTGAGATGCTCGAGTGATCGGTTGTGTCAAAGTTTTTGCGTGATTCCATCCCACCGTCGTTAGGGTCTGTAGTTAATGAACTTTTGCTTTCATAACCTGTTCGGTTTTATCGCTGGCTGTCACATCACAAACGAAGCGACTAGAGTCTGCGAGAAAGTTTTGCATTTTCTGGATGTAGCCCTGTTTTTCCGTTATGACGACATCTGATCCCCTATCTTGTCTCAGTATGACACTCTTTTCATTGCGTAGCTATTGCGTTAAGGAGTCGCAATGATCCTTCGTCTTGGTACGTCACTTCTCAGTGTCACTAGCGCAGGATTGTTTGGCAAGGTCTACCCTCGTAGTTGTAAAGCAACCGCTTGTCTCCTCATTGGTCTGTGCTCAACTGGACAGATGTTCGTTCAAATGGGTAAACTGCGCCTCGACTGCTATTCTACCACATAGACTTGGTGGAATAGAGGAACTGAGTTCTAGGTATAAGGTTTCAAGTTTTGCGCGACCTACGGGAGAACGGATATCCGGAGCTATTTATAACATGACGCGCGCACGCAAAACCTAGGAGAAACCATCAATTAACATGCATAACAAAAAGAGAGCATTAGCCAGCACACCAATTCAGTCAATAAAGCATTGCATGATGCATATATTTACAGATTATCAATGTAATGCTTAGATTTGTCAGCGAAGTTGATGTTCGAAGCGACCGCCGGCGTTTTGCTTATAGTGCAGCATTCGCCTCATGGTGTTTTCTAGCACTTTCTCTAAAGTCACAACTTTGATCCCGCGACATTCGTGCAAAATGCTCTGCTTTAATTCCTCAAGAGATTTCAGCTTTGTTTTGTAGACTCGGTGTTTCAAGTAACCCGAGAGGAAGAAATCCAATGGGTTTTACTTCTGGTGACCGAACAGGCCACTCTATAGGTCCTCGCCGCCCGATCCCACGTCTAGGGAATATCCGGTTGAGATAATCCTGCACCGTTTGCGCATAGGGTGTAGGTGCGCCATCTTGTTGCAACCTAACGGTACTTGAGAACCCAGCGGCTTCCGGTTCCGGAATGACACAATTTTGTAGAAATTCCTTGTACAAGGATGCTAGAAGGCGTAAGTCATTAGTACTGCAAACAACAATCTACCGGTCACATTACCGAAAAACAAAAATGGTCCTAGGATTCTTTGACCAGTTAACCCCGCCCATACCATGAGTTTGGCGCCATGTTGTATACGTGAAGCGCTGGATCGGCATGGATTACACTTTGTCCAAAATTGTTGCTTCTCCGCACCGTGCAAATGGAAAACAGCCTCGCTGGCAAAACAATTGAGTGGATGTCCATGGGATTCAAAAAACTGCAGCAAAAATCAAGCTATTTCTCCGAATCGCATGGGTTTAAAACCTGCACTTGACTGAGGCTATAATTCCGGAATTTCCTTTCCATCGAAATCCTATGGACAGCATATGTGGTAGTTTCGCAATGATGGGCGAGTTTACGAATGCTCAGATCGCAGCTTCTGAATAAGTAGACAAGCAGAAAATTCATCCGTGGTGATGCGAGGCCACTTTGTTTTTTTTTGGCCTCGCAATCGCTCCCAGTTTTGTCCAGTTTTCTCACTAGCCTACGAACGTACCGTCCGTTGATTGGCCGCTTAGCACTGTGGATAGTGTTGTATCGTCGAGCAGCTTGTTCAGCGTTACACCCACACTCACCATATAGAAGAAAAATAATCACTCGCCGACTAACAGGCACATAACACGATTCGGATTGAAAGCAACTTGATGACGGCGGTATTCGGTCGCGATACATCGCCCAGCCAGAGATCCGAGAAACGAATGGCAAGAATTTCACCACTTCGCCTAATCATAGCCTGACTGCTATGTGTGTTTATGCAGTTTGAACAATGAACAATGATTTATAACGGGTAAAAAAGCAGGTGCTTGACATGTCCCGTAGGGGGTTTAGCGTGACAAAAAAAGATAGCAAAGGGATAATGGAATCGTCAGTTCAGGCGCTTCCAGATGTAACGGCACTGTTGTATAAAGGGAGTTTGAAATGAGTATGTACTCACGCAAAGCAACAGGGGAGTGGTTTTTGTTCACATCATAGGTGAGAAAAATAAAAAGAGAGCAAGGACAACGCTTACTCGTGTGCAAATATCTTGGGTCAACAGGATACAGAAATCCAGTTTCTATAATAGTAGCGTTTATCAAAGTTTGTGAAAGGCATTTGGAATGACTCATTCTCGATTAGGGTTATGGCACAATCCCCTATCTGTTGTGCGTTAGTGCCAGCATCTGGTGGTCATGAGCTATAGCACGCAGTGTAAATGAGACAGAGTATTTTGAAGGCGCATTTTGAAAAGGGATAGGGTGGGCGCATTAATTACATGTTTCGGGAGGACTTTCCAAGGCTGCGCCACTCGAAGAGAGAAATAATTTCGCCGACATTCCAGGCGGCTGTACTGTGTGACCAGCTTAAACTGATGACCTCTTAGCGGGGTGTTTTGACTGAGTATCAGAAAAGAATGGCATGGGTGGTTGAGGTTGCTCAGGATCTGGTACACCATTATGAGATCGCCCCTTAGACGCCGATAACGTCCACTGTATATTTTGAGGGTATTCAGCCTGAGTGGGTAGGGAAGGCTGGTCAGACATCTGACACTCTTCGTTGCCCTACGTTGTGCAGCATCGAGCGCGGTGAGATGGTGTTTGAGCCAGGGTTGCCACTCTTGAATAGCGTATTCCGCGTGCGGTCTCACGTACGCACTAAGCGTTTTTGGAAAGACTGAAGGGTCAAAGTTCCCGAAAGCTCTGTGAAGAAGGCCGAGGTACTGGTTGGCTTTCTTAGCTGCCTTTTCAGTCTGCCTCAAACAACCGAGGTCATCTTGAACTATCACGCCGAGATCGCACTCATGAGAAGCCCGCTGTAGAATTTGTGGTCCTAGACGGTAGTTGTGCATACTTTTGTGCCGTATACTAAGAACTTTGCACTTGGTGGCGTTGAAATGCATCATGTTCTCGATGGACCATGTGTACGCTTTGTCCAGGTCCTCCTGTAACACTGCGTGATCCTCCACTGCAGCTATATTGCGCCATACCTTTAGGTCATCAGCAAATAGCAAACAGTTAGAAGATAGCACACTCGCGAGATCATTTATGGAAACCAGGAACAGGCGGGGTCCAAGTACCGAGCGTTAAGGTACGCCGCATTGAACTTCGATGGATTCTGATAGGTTGCTTCTAACCCTCAAATTCAGGTGACGTTGCACGAGAAAGTCTCCTATCCAGCCCAGAACAGGATCACCGATTCCATAGTTCTGGAGTTTGTGGAGGAGAATTCGATGGTCTATTAGGGTCGAATGCCTTTGAGAAATCTAAGTAGGCCGCGTCGACTCCTTCACCAGCGTCCACAGATTCTGTGCAGTTTGCACGAGCAATCAACAGATTAGTTGTACAGGAGCGATTTGGGCGAAATCCATGCTGTTCCGGAACAGAATTTTGTGACCAGCTTCGCCCTACACTGTTGAGGTCAACACTCGTTGCCCACACACTGACCTTCGTTAGTGGTTTGCCTTTCAGCCCGCAGTCGTATCGGAGTCAGGTTATCGTGTGTTTTGGATGATGAGGTCGGCTGAGTCTCCGCGCCAGAGTGGCCGTCAGACGATGCAGTTTCCAGTCAAGTCTCCACTTCATATGCTGCCCGGCAAATGTGGAAGGGAAATACCTGTGACACAGCTTACGCGCAGTGTCATGGACGCTTGTGCTCCTACACAGCGTGCCAATTGGACGGATTCAGTTTAGAGAGAACGCTTCGGGTTTCCTTCAGTCGCTCATTAATGCAACAAACAGGTATGCCACTGAATTATATTCTCACAATTTCTGTGCACTCTGTTCTCGTGATAGGGTCCTTTTTGTGAAGCGACTGACTATTTCGGCTGGGTGGTTACAACACGTACGTTGACGTTGATGCATCTGTGTGGACAGATATCATCGGCCCGCATGATATTGGCTCAACAATTACGAATTGTCACAGGCTGCTCTCATTATGTGCCATACTAAAGCTGGTGGTCAGGAACACTCGGTTTGCACTGACTGCGAGTGATATAGCAACTTGGACGCAACCACAGTGTCTTTACGCCCACCTGCTCGTGTATGTCATGGTACGTCATCGTGACATACGTGAGGTGCGTATGACATGTGTACTGCGTGGAGATGAGTGTGGCACTGACCACAAATTGGTGCTTGCCAAATTGTATATCTACCTGCGGAAAAGCACATACCTTGTGCCTGCAGTGAACCGGAGGCGTATATTTGACATTCTCTCCCTTGGTACTGTGGAAGAAGTTATTGAGCTGGAGTAGGAGATGGCTGCACGCCTGTGGGATGTGGAATGCATAGTCACAATGGGCGACCTGTGGTACCACATTCGCGACCAGGCGACAGCTGCTGCCGAGGAGACTATCGGGCGCGCAAACTGTAAGCGGCCCGATTGGTTTGCTGAGAACAGTGCGACGATTGGAGCGTTGGTGTCCGAGAAAAATGCAGCATTTGCCGCACATTTGGCGGACCCAAGTGACTTGAGGTGGAAGAGTCTGTTTTGCAAAATTCGACGGCGACTGACTCGAGAGTTCTGTCTCATCAAAAAACATGATGTACGGATAAAACGAAGCGGATGGAATGCTGCGTCGAACGCTGCCAACACAAGGATTTCCTTGACTTCTTTTAGGCGGTGCATGGACCGAGGTTGAAGCCGCTGAGGACACTGCGCGATAGTAGTTCAGGCGCTGCCTGTATACAGACCGCAGACATGATGCAGATCTGGCGAAAGCATTTTGATTGTGTCTTAAAAACCGTTCGGAGATTGACTGGATTGTGTTGCACTGGCTGCAAGAACAAGAGAAAAATGCGTCTTGCCGACACTGGATGAGACGCAGCGAGCATTTACTCAGCTGTGAAACGGCAAGTGTACCGGTTCCGACGGGATGCCGCCTGAAGTATTGGGACACGGCTGACCCACGTTGGTAAATGCGCTGCACCACTTGGTGCAACGAGTGTGGTTTGAAGTAGAAGTGCCAGCCGAGCTGAAGGATGCTTTTGTGTTACCACTGTATAAAGGCAAAAAGAGCAAGCAATGTTGAATTATCGTGGCACTTGATCGCTAAATTGCGTGGGCATGAAGATTGCTCGAACCCTGCTCAACCGCTTCGTCAGTCAGGTCGTCGAATCGAACGTGGCGGAAGAGCAATGTGGATTCCGTTCGGGCCGCAGCACGATAGATATGCTCTTGGTGGCTCGACAGCTGCAGGAGAAATGCAGACAACGACACCAGCTATTGTACTTGCCTTTTGTTGAATTCACCAAAGCATTTGATACGGTGCACCGCGAGGCACTGTGGCTGGTGTTGGATAAGTTTGCTTGCCCGAGTAAGCTTTCAAGTTTTATTGCATGTCTGCACAGTTGTATATGGGCGAGGGTGCAGCTGTGTGCACAGACCTCTGATGAGTTTGCAGCTGTCTTTGGTGTGAAGTAAGGCCATGTATTAACTCCTGCTCTGTTTAATATTTACCTTCATACAATGATGTTATATAATTTCGCTACTGCTTGTGCATATAGTGTCCGCGCGGAACACCGTATTGATGGTTAGTTGCTGAACATTCGTAGTTTTGGGGCTAGAACCCGAGTGTGTGAGACAACTATCCGTATGTTGCTATTTGCTGACTACTGTGCGTCGTTTGCGCACAGCGCGGATGAGTTGCAGCACGTGACTAGTGCCCTGGCGTCGACAGTGACCACATTTGGGCTCACCATCAACACAAGCAAGACTTATTGTCTTTGCCAGCCTTCACCCGGAATGGAGTCCGTAAGCCTGCCCCAAATCCAGGTTGCCGACGAAGTGTTGGAAACCAGCCCGAGATTTTGCTACCTCGGGAGGGTAATAACAACCGATCTGCAAATGACCAGCGAGCTGTGCAGCCGCGTATCGAAGACGGCTGTTGCAGTTGTCAAGCTGGAATGTCGTGTGTGGCACAACCACCAGCTCACTGTGGGGACGAAGCTACTGGTATACAAGTCTATGGTGTTGTCCAGTCTTCTGTACGGCAGTGAAAGTCCAATGCTTTATGGGAAGGATGTCCGCTATGTAGAGCGCGTACATCAACAGTGTCTGCGTCTTATTATACGCCCCGGCTGGCATGACCGAATTGCAGACACGGAGGTGCTCTGACGCAGTGGCATGTACGCAGTGGACTGCATAATTCTGCTGAGGAACCTGAGGTGGTTTGGGCATATTCGCCGCATAGATTCGACCCGGATACCGAAACAGCTGCATTATAGCCAACTGCGTGCAGAGAAGCGGCACGTGGGGAAACCGAAATTACGTTACCAGGACATGATCAAGGTGAGCTTATCACGAACTAATGTTGATTTCAGGTGTTAGGAGTCGATGGCAGTGGATCAGCGCCAATGGCAAGAGCATATAAAGGGAGAGGTTGCCCAGGTGCAAGAGAAACCACTACTGCATGCGGAAAAGAAACGTTCGTTGAGAAAGCGACAGGCGTCGATGGTGGACAACCCATCGAGGTTGAGCGCATGGTGCTGTAGCACATGTGGTGACGAATGCCTCAGCCAAGCTGGCCTGGTAAGTCACCAGGCTCGCCACGTTGGGCCAATATATAAAAGAAGATGAGTATGCTAAATGCGTAGTTATCATCAGCGCGGCGCTTGGTAAGTTCGCTGTTTCCGATTCAATTTACTTATCCAGGTCGGTGCGGCAGTTCATGTGGTAGGTGTGCCGCATCGTCGTTACAGTTGGTCTGTGCGTGTGCCTGCATCTTGAGATGGTTGCATTTCAGGCGTTGGCTGTTGATTGATATCCCGACTATTACCAACCACCTCGCCTATACTGGATCCAAGAGACAGTTGGTCGTTTCAGGGGGGATGGGGTGCATGGTCCTCGTGGCCGTACGAAGCTCAAATAGTGGTTCCATTCATCCAGTGTGGAACCGGTTACAGCCTAGCCACAGCCTTGTGCACGTCTGGTACGTGTGATTTCGGAATTAGGCATGAATGCTTCAGCTATGCTTGTTGAAGGAGGGTGGGCTGGCTCCGTTGATGAAACGCGTCTCACATACACATGCCTCCCGGTCTTATTCCTTCGGGTTTACAATGGACATGGGGTGTGTGGATGGAGCTGTCGCTGGTGTAGCTCAAGCTATCTATGGTCCCTCTGTAGCCGCAAGCGTCCGTTGCTGTCCCCATGGAGGCCGCAATGACAGGCAAATCCGGAACCGGATGCCGCCAACTATATTTTCCTCTAACTGGACCTTCACGTAACGCGAACAATCAATGTGCTCAGTCGAAATTCCTGGTGAACACGCTGACACTTTCTTTACTTAGTCGATAATTATATTTTTCCCATTTATTCGCCCTCCTACTCGACAGGACCTGTCAAGCATCAGCTTCTTTTACCCAGAATAATCCATTGTCTCCACCAGAAAGGAAAAGTAAGTCCAGGTAGGAAGAATCCGCAAACTATCGTACACGACACCGCATTCAACCCGAGATAACGATGAGGATCGCGTTGTGGAACCAAGTACGGTGCACAATCTCTATCTGGACCGATAAATTGTTAGTCACCGGACGCGTGCAAATAAGTGCGGAACCGTTGTGGAGTGGCGTGATGCTAATAGACAACGCCTAACATTCATCTGCAATGGTTAAGTGCTATGTCGACAAATCCGGCAACTCAGAGTAACTTCGTAAAGTGCTCACACACGTTAAGTAGTAAGTTCTCTACGCACTCACAGAGATAGACACAATGGGGGCAGTGCGAAAGCCCGATTCCATAAGACAGCTTTAAGGCCAAAACCCTTCAATGCAGTCTGTCAACTGCACCTCGTCTGTACACCGGCTTGAACTTAGCAATGGGGTCGGACGCAAAGATAGTTAATGCAGTTGGTGAGGCGTTTTCGGTGTGAGAACCGCGAAGTTGGCCACTATCCGACCCATGTTGGTGTGCGTAAAGTTGGTACATTATCCCGGTGAAGCATCGCGTTTATCCAACTGGGTCCTGACTGACAGAAACAACTAACTGGATTCTCCCGGACAAAACGGGCTGGTTACAAATCAGAAGCAACGATGTAAGTGAGAATACGAAGTAGGGAAAGTAAGGCGCCCGCAGTATGAAAAGATGCGGTTGCGTCGATGTTGACCACTCCCAATTCTTCGCTATATCCGTTACAGTGTACCTTCAAACTGAAGGGTACTAATGTTAGCATTCAGCCAGACCTCCCACTAGCGGATAGGTTGAAGCTAAAAGAGGCCATCAAGGACCACAGAAGCAGGCGACAGACTAGTGGACAAGATCTGCGTTTGGTGGCTTTTCAGGTGGTCAGCCGGCGGTCTTTTTCCGTCCTACCAATGCCAGTCTTGGTAGCGCACGACACAGGGCTGGACGTTACGAATACCTACAGATAGTGCTAAGTAATGTGTGCAGCCTAAGCAATAAGATGTGCGATATAGATCTGCTTGTAGATGGGTCTCATCCCGATACACTAGCATTCACTGAAACGTAGCTGTCTCAGGACGTCACGGTTGGTGAAGTGCATCTCTCTGACAACGCACTAGTTAGATGTGATCGCTTCGTTGGCCGACAAGGCGGGGCGTTGCGCTTTATGTTAGCTGTGACCCTGACGTTCTGCGTGCCTACATGTTTCAGTCGGCAGACATAACTGTCGTAGCTCTGACGGTAGTGATTAGCACTTCCTCGGCTCAACTTACAGTTGTAATTGTGTATAGAAGCCCTGGGAGTGCGTCCGAAGAGGTGCTTGAATTTATGCGCTTCCAATTCGCAAACAGGTGTTCGATACTAGGTGACTTCAAGCCACCAGAAGTTTGTTGGGCAGATCCTTCTTGTAACTCGGCGGTAGCTACTTTTGGTGCAGATCTGCTTGAGCTTACGCTACAAGTACAGTTGCATCAGTTCGTGGACCTCCCTACTAGGTACATGGACGCCCAAGTACCGTCTGTTTTGGACCTACTTTTGCCAAGTCGTTAGAGTTCGTAGGTGACATCAAGTACAGCTCTCCCCTAGGTGCCGGTGATTATGTCTATCCTTCAGCTGTGCTCTCACCAGACGTCACCAGAGCATCGTTGAGCCATATCCAAACATATGGCGTGCTATCAGCCAACGCGTCTAAAGGCTTCTGGGTTGCGTTGCGAAATCTCGGTGGCCAATACAGTTCAGGCAGCCTGTGATGAACTCAAGCCTTATCTCACGGAAGTGCCTAGTCCATACATCCCGCTTGCGAGGAGAAAAGAGACACGAGTACGGCCCCCGTGGATAAGTACTACTGGCAAGTACCTGCTCCAGAAACGTTCTAGGTGCTGCAGGACCCACCGTGCAGACTCCATCAAGTAGCACCTACGGTAGGTATCGCGAGGCTAGAAATAGATGTAAACGACACTTGAGGAAAGCTCGACTGTTGTACGAAAAGGGATTGGCTGACGGAGCTCCGGATAATCCGTAGAAGTTCTTCGTTTAGGTTGAGTCGCTGTAGTTCAAATTCAGTAATTCCAACTTTGATGCGGGCCGATGGAACTTAGGCGTATGCAGACACTGACAAGGCTCGTGTGCTTGATGAGCAATATGCAGGGGATTTTGTAGGTGAGGCCGCGTTGACTAGCGTTTAACTTGCCCCTAGAGTCCCTGAGGGTTCTTATTTAGCTGAGTTTACTGTGATGGAAACGCAAGTCCTTAGGCTGCTGCAAGTACCGAACCCTAAGGCAGATGGGTCTGATTCTGAGTCACCCGAAGCTTCTGCATGAGTTGGTGGCGGAACTAACTCGACCGCTGACGATGGTGCTTCAGAAGTTACTTGACAGCTGTACATTACATTCTGAATGGAAGGAGGCTGTCATCTGTCCTATCTTCAAAAAGGACGACAGGAGTCTGTCGGCCAATTATAGGCCAGTTAGTCTGACTAACGTCGTGGTCAAACTGCTTGATAAGCTGGTGAGAGATTCGTTGGAAGGTCACCTGAATAGATTTAATCTACTCAGTAATGCACAACACGGATTCCGGAACGGCTTTCCTGTCTGACGAATTTGTTGGTTGCTCGTGCAGCTTAGGCCGAGGCAGTGGACAATGGCCACGTAGTGGCTGTGCTTTCCGTCGACCTCTTGAAAGCATTTGATAGAGCAGCCCACTTGAGGTTATCACAAAAGCTGAGCTCCTACGGTGTATCTGGACGCGCCCTTCACTGGGCATCTGCATTCTTGCAGTGAAGAGAGCAGTGTGTACACGTGGGTCGCAGCTTATCCTTTAGGCAAACGGTCCTTAGCGGTATCCCACAGGGCTCGGTCCTTGGACCGATGCCGTTCTCCACTAACGTAAACGATCTCCCTTAGGAGTTTGGGGTATCATCGCTATCGTTTGCTGATGATCTTAAGCTGTGGAATGTTGTAGACGTCCCTGGGGGTTCTGAGACCATTCAGCATGCCCTGGACAGACTCTGGGACTGGTCTACTTTGTGGCTACTGCCCACTAATCAGGCCAAGTGTTCCGTCCTTTGCATAGAAACAGCTTTGCTCTCTTCGAGGCACGTGCTCGGTGGGGTCGAAATCCCCCTTGTCTCCAACCAGGCAGACCTAGGCGTCGTCTATTCCTGGTCTATGCATTCTAGTGACAACTGGAAAAAGGTCGCAAGTAGGGGTTTCAGAATGTTGTGGTTAATACGCCGTTTTTTTTCGGGGTCTTAACTGCCGATATATTTGTGAAGTTGCTCCCAGCTTTCGTTCGGCCCCATCTGGAATACTGCGTCCAGGGTTGCCCGCCCTGCCTTGTTCGGGACCAGATGGAGCTCGAGAGGGTTTTGAGAGTAGGCACCAAGTAGATCGAGGGGTTACGGGGGCAAATGTACCCCGAGCGTCTACTTAACTTGGGTATGTATTCAATGCACGACCGACGACTTCGAGGAGATCTAATCCTTACTTACCGCATTTTAACACGGATGGTTGGACAGGACTTGAGTTGGCTATTTAGCCCAGCTAGGTTGTCTTGTCTTCGCGGTCATTCCATGAAGCTACACAAGCCGCGTTCCGACCGGGTAAGGGCGGAAACTCGGTTATCGCGAAGAGTTATCGAGCGCTGGAACTCGCTTCCAGAAAGTGTAGTCAGTGAACCTACGATTAAGGGTTTCATCGTCAGTTAGACGCACTTGGACGGCAACACTAAACCCTTCCTTTCTCCTGACCATATTCACCTTCCAATTTCGAGTTCATATTCTGTCATTCTCCTCACGCTTTGGCGTTATCCTTCATTTGAATGACTTTCATTCCTCTTTATCTCCCATTTTCTTTCTACGTGTTCCTTACTTCACCTGACCTGCACAGCAGGGACTGCTAGTGCACGGAAAGTGGATAGTTGGTTGATCAGGGTATCGCTGCGGTGTTTCGTTTTAGATCCATCGAGGCCACATAGCACCTTACCATTTCCTGGATGAACGATCCGCTCAAGAAGGAACACTCAAGGGATTTTCCTATCGTTCCAGTCCCACCTGACTCTGAACTCCGTACTGGCCTAACAGGCAAACATATAAATATACGTCTAATGTGCGCTTTCACCAGTTCATTTCTTTAAAGGTATACAACTGGTAATTCTCAATGATTTGAATCTAGTTTTAAGTCTGAAATAGCGGTTACGCATTCAGCTGTTCCACGTAGCCCAAAGCCAACGCCTGTGATTTGAAGAAATTTTATCCCCTCTGATACGTCTCTATTGATATACGCAGTACTCCAAACAATTGCAAACACTTACCAGTGATGTTCTGCGTCACACGTGACCCATAGCAAATGAAGATTCGCCTGCGCCGGGCAGTTTACCGCAGCACCCTGCAGCCAACCAGAACATGCTACAGTATCGATCGATTACACGTGAGACAAACACACGCAGCATGCAGCGCGTATCGCTCGACAACTTTCAATGATTCGCTGAGACTCGACTAGCCGTTGTGGTGCAGCTGTCTGCTCTAAACCCATTAATCTGATAGAGGAATTGGAAGGGCGTTTTGCGCATGTCTTCGGGCAACTACTCTGCACGGTCGGTAATATTGGTGGTACTGCTTGCTCACTGATGACAAGCTCTGCACAGTTGCCTTAGAACTCCGTGATATTAATCGACTTATTTCCTCTGCTATCATGGTATGCTGGACCTGACAATTTACCACCAACGCTGATAAAAAATCGGTGAATCCGATATCCCTGTACTACTTCCGAATATTTTTTCTCTATCTATGAAAGCCGGTATTATGCCATCACAATGGAAGGCTGTAGCCATTCCTTGATACAAGTCAGGCTCTGTGCATGAAATGCGCAACTACCGTCAAATAAGTCATACTTCTATACTCTAAAATGATGGAGCGTCAGATAAAGTCAGAAACTGTTGGCTTCATGACGGCGCAAAATCTTATCAATACCTCACAACACGGTTTCCTAAGTGCGCAGTCTTGCATCACATGTCAGCTGGTTTCTTAGGTACACACTAGTAACTAGAAGGCTTCATCCAAACGCCATCGCTAGCCACCGATACACCCTCTCCTCTAGTGCCCTTAACAGTTCGTCGTCGTACTTCTGCACCTCTGTTTAGCAGCAGCTATTCTTCATAGCCTCCATTCATCTCTGCGCATATCCGGAGCTTACTAAGAGCCGCTCTTTTGTCCATCCAACCTTTACTCTCTGGGACTGTCTGCGTCACATGCATTCGCTGTTGCTGACTTATTCTGGGACACTGTAGGTATCCACTAACAACTATAAGGCTTCACCCAAATGCCATTGCTAGCCACCGATACTCTCTCTCCTAGCGATATTATCTGCCCTTCGTCTTACCTGCGTCACCACTTTTTAGCTGCAGCGGTTCATTGTAGGCAGCATACATCTTTGCGCTGGGAGCCACTCCTTATCTCTCCTACTTTTATTCTCGTGGATTGTTTGCATCACATACCTTCGCTGGTCTGTTGGCTTATTCTGTCACTAGGTATCTACTAGTAATTAAAAGGCTTAATCCGAATGCCTTTGCTGGCCACCGATACTCTCTCTCCCAGTGCAACTATCTGTCGCTCTCCTTATCTTCTTCACATCTTTGCAAAGATTCGTTGTAGGCTCCATGTCCATTCTGCGCAGATCTTGAGCTCGCTAGGATACACTCCTTGTCTCTCCATCATACATTCTTGTGGAATGTCTGTATCACTTACCTTCGCTGGCTCGTTGATGCATTTTGTGACCCTTTAGGCATACACTAGTGACCAAGCGCCTTATAGGAATGGCTACATCTGGCCACTGATAGTCTTTCTTAGTGCCACCATAGGTCGATCGTCTTAAATCCGGCATCTCTGTTTAGCAGCAGCTAGTGGTCGTTGGCTCCATGCATCTGCGATTATCTAGCGCTTGCTAACAGCCACTCTTTGATTTCTACAACCCTTATTATCTGGGACTGCCTGCGTCACATACATTTGCTGTCTGTTAAATTTTCTGGGACATTGTAGGTATACATCTAGTAACTAGAAGGATTCATCCAAATGCAACTGCTGACCAGTGATACTCCCGCTCCAAGCGCCATTATCTGTTCTTCGTTCTACCTCTGTCTAGCAGCAGATACTCTTCGTAAGCTCCAAGCATCTCTGCGCATATTCGGGGTTTGCTTGGAGCCACTGTTTTATCCCTCCAAACTTTATTCTCTTGAAGAGCCTGTCTCAGGTACATTTGCTGTTTGTTGACTAATTCTGGGACACTGTAGGTATACACTAGTAACTAGAAGGCTTCACCCAAATGCCATTGTTAGCCACCGATTCTCTCCCCTCTAGTGCCATTATCAATTCCTCCTCTTACCTTCATTACCTCTTTGCAGCTGCAGCGCGTTACTGTAGGTAACCTGGATCGATGCGTTAGGAAACCCTCCAAATATCTCCTACTTTTATTCACGTAGATTGTTTGCATCGCATACCTTCACTGGTTTGTTGACTTATTCTGTCACTGTAAGTATCCACTAATAACTAGAATCCTTAACGCGAATGCATTTGATGTCCACCGGCTATATCTCATCATACCATTATCTGTCGTTCCTCTTATCTTCACGTTTTCTGTAGCGATTCTTTGTACTCTCCATACATCTTTGTGCATATCTGGATCTATTATGCGACACTTCTTGTTTCTCCATCCTGTAATCCTTTACGATGTCTGTATCATTTATCTTCGCTGGCTTTTTGATGTATTCTGTAACCCTGTAGGCACACACTAGTGACCAAACTGCTTAATGGAATGGTTACATCTGGTCACCGAAAGTCTTTCATAGCGCCATTATCTGTCAATCGTCTTAAATTCGGCACCTCTGTATATCAGCAGCTAGTGGTCGTTGACTCCATGCATCTGCGATTATCCAGAGCTTGTTTGGAGCCACTCCTTATCACTATAACCTTTATTCACTTAGATTGTCTGCATCTAATCTTTGCGCTGCCTTACCACTAACTGAGCTTTAGAGCTCTCTCGCGGCAAACTATTTATTTTTTAACTTTCTTATTCTGCGTTCCCTATCGTATTAGGCTGGCTACCTGCTCTTCATTCACCATTCAATCACCACCAGTCTTTTAACTTTCTTTCCTCTCTCCCCACGCAATTTTTGCCTCATACTAAACCGATATTTCGTGGATTACTTACTGGTAGAACGCTCTTGTCTCTACGCAGACGTTAGAAATGTACCCATACGGCTATTGGTTCTATAGGACATTCAAAAAGCACTTTCCGCATAATCATCGTTGCACAGTGTACATGCTTTTGTCTCAACGCCAAATGTTGTAACATGAGACCTTAACAATGTTTCACTCCACGCCTGTTCTGGCGGTCTTCTCTCGGTTGTCCCTCACTTTTCCATTTCTCCGAGGTCCGGAACTACTTGGAGATCTGGGATTGGACTGAGGAACAATTTTCGCCCAAGACGGACGTAACGTGTGACGAGGATCTACATGGAGCATGGCTGTATACCAAAGGGACTGAATTGCAATCACCACCACAACCGTTGTCCAGTATGGAGAGCTGGACAAGTTTTCACACTCCCGAAAATTATACATCTGAAAAATCCAGACAGCAGAAAGTTTGAAACTTTGCTCATCTGGACACACAACAAGACGACTATTCGTGATGTTCTCATCCTCAAGCTGTCTCAACAATTATGGCGGCCCTGATCAAGCTATCTGTCCAGTCAACAGAGGAAATTGGAAGCCATTTGACTGCGAATAATCGATTATGGAATCAGTCGTCAAGCAGCTTTGCCAGTTATACATTAGTGTTCAAAATGCTTTACGGCAGTGTTGCAGGAGGTGGTGGGTTTTCGCCTGGCAAGCGTTCTCCCTATAAAAAGCCACAAATGTCTGTTTAACAACACTGCGACGTGGCGGATGTGACTCGCCACTGAATAAAGTCACTGCCCACAACTACATACTAGCAAGTCGATTAGAATCATATTTCAACTTTTTCCCGACATGTACAAGAATATGATACTCTCCGTCTACATGTACCGTTTCACTGCACTTATAGTGCCTTGATCGTTTACACTACACACAATTGAACCCAAAGTATCCTCGTGAAACACAACTGCCTGTAAACCCTGATCATGCCTGATTTGGTGTGCCTATAAATTTGAGAACAAACTGATACGTATTACTCGAGTATTACTGGTTTGCACTTGGACCCTTAGTCCGCGCAAGAAGTGAATAAGAACACACCGGATGGGACGTGCCAAAAACTGTAATGATGACCTGTAAGTTACACCAGATGAGTAAGTTGAAAAGGAACCAATCAGCACAAGGAAAAGCAGTGGACGAATCAGCTATTGGTCAACCGATCTGCATGTGTCTGTGTGTTGCTCCTCGTTTTAGCAGAAGACACACATGTAACATCCCCTCACGTGACAGATGGAATCACAGTTGTGAAATGTAATGTTCTATCGGCTTAGGTGAGCGGTGCGGTTTCCGAATAGCAATCGGCTGATCGATTTCTTCCGTTTGGTTTTCGTTTGTCTCCTCCAGATCTTCTGGAACCACTTTCTCTTCCCCAGGGTACGGTTTGACTGGGATGCGGGGTCGGATGAAATCATTGTGCCTGCGTACTGTCTCTCCACTCTCTAGTTGTATTTTGGCCTCCGTTTCTGAGCTCGTAAGCACGGTGTTAGGCTGCCATAACTGCTCATGCGGTAGTTTCGTGTAAACATCACGTTCCACTATCGACTTCCGGGGCTTAACTGGTGCGCGTCCACTTTCATGCATACGTTGTTGCTGGCAACGCCTGGTCTGACGAGGGTCTGGAAAAAGTAGGTCTAGCCTAGTACGTAGTCGACGCCCAAACATTGCCTCCCCAGGGCTCTTTCCGATAGACTCTAGCGGTGTGATCCGATATGCGAACAAGAATCGGTCAAGTTTGGTTCGTAACGAGCCATTACGCTGCTTTAGAAGACCAGCTTTCACGGTTTGGACCGTTCTTTCAGCTAAACCGTTTGACGCTGGATGGTACGGTGCGGAAGTCATGTGATGAACGCCGTTGCTCTGCAGGTATTCTTTGAACACTGCACTCGTAAATTGCGGACCGTTGTCAGTGACTAATGTTTTCGGTATGCCATGTGTAGATAGACTAGAAAGTACGCCATTGATTGTAGCTTCTGCAGTAGCGTTTGCAACAACATGCACATCAATCCATTTGGAGTACGCATCTACTAAAAGTAGCAACATTTTTCCTTCGATCGGTCCAAAGTAATCGGCATGGACACGTTCCCATGGGCTGTCGGGCAACTGCCAAGGGTGAATTGGGCCGGTTGGATTATCTCTTTGATATTTTTGGCATGTGTTACAAGTACTCAAAAGTGCTTCGATGTCTCGGTCAATCGCTGGCCACCAGCAGTAGGATCTGGCGAGGGCTTTCATGCGGACAATACCTGGATGTGCATCATGTAATTCTTTCAGTACAGTTGACCTGAGAGTCAATGGAATAACGATGCGAGATCCACGTAGGATACATCCTTCCTGCAGGCTCAGCTCAAATCTACAATTGAAAAACGGACGCAGATCACCAGGGGCTCGCGAACCCCAGCCACGCAGCAGCATACGTTTCACAGTCGAAAGAACGGGATCTCTGTCTGTAGCTTTCCTAACCATGTCGCCAGATATGGGTGTAGTATTCAGGTGTTGCAAAAGTTGAACAAACTCATAGGGCGCGTCAGTTCTTTCCTCCTGTTGGTCAATCTGTGGCAATCTACTGAGCGCATCAGCGACATTATTGTGAGGACCGGCAATGTATCGGATTTGATAATTGTAAGCAGAAAGTAGGAGGGCCCGTCGTACCATTCGGGGTGCGTTAAGCTGTTCTATGCCTCGTTCCTTACCGAGAAGTGATAATAGTGGTTTATGGTCAGTCTGTATCTCAAACTGGTTGCCCCACAAGTACTGATGGAACCGCTTTACTCCGAATACTACGGCCAGTGCTTCCTTGTCTAATTGTGCGTAATTTTTCTCAGCAGGTTGTAATGTGTGGGACGCGAAAGCAATAGGGCGAACTGTTCCGTCGTGGACTTTATGTCCCAGCACTGCCCCGACTCCAAAAGGTGAAGCATCACACTGTAGGATGAGGGGTTTGTTGGGGTCGTAATGTACCAAGACTGGTGAAGAAGCAAGGAGACCTTTTGCCCTGTCAAATGCTTGTTGCTCTTCCTCGCCCCATGCCCACTTAGAATCTTTTTTTCAGCAAGTTGTGAAGTGGTGCTAGAACAGAAGCAAGATTAGGTAGGAACCGACGATAATGTGAAAGCATTCCAACGAACGAGCGTAACTGGGCTCCGTTACGAGGTGAGGGTGCAGAAATAACGGGTTGTAATTTATCTTTCCGCGCGTGTAAACCATGCTTGTCCAGTCTATAACCGAGGTAGTCAACTGCATCAACTAGGAAAGCACATTTGGAGCGTTTCAAACGCAAACCGTGTTCAGAGAGTTTATGCAACACCCGGTCCAACGTGTACAAGTGCTCCTTTTCTGTGCGACCCGTGATAAGGATATCATCGAGATATGCGCAAGTGTTCGGTATGTCACGCACGATATTGTCAATTATCCTTTGGAAGATCGCCGGCGCTGAGTTAATCCCGAAAGGCAGTCTAGTGTATTCAAATAGCCCCAAATGTGTACTGATCGTCGTAAGACGTCTGGAGGTCTCATCCAACTCTACGTGCGAATAGGCGTGACTCAAATCCAATTTGGTGAACTTGACTCCTCCAGACAAGTTGGCATACAAATCCTCAATTTTCGGTAATGGAGAACGGTCTATGATGGCACCTCGATTTACTGTAAGCTTATAATCACCACAGATTCGTACGTTACCGTCGGACTTAAGTACAGGCACTATCGGGGCCGCCCATTCAGCTTGTTGGACTGGTACATGGCGTGCAGGGATGCAGCATGGCGTGCCTACAAGATTAACCCAGACTCAGAGACTTGGGGAAATTTCCTGGCCCATCGAAACCATTGCACCGCACTTGTCCGTGAGGACAAAATAACGTATCAACAGTGTCTAGCCAAAAAGTTCATGGCAAACAACAAACTGCTGTATAAGCATGTCAATAAGCTTCGTAAAGTGAAGCATGGAATACCCCCACTATTCACGACAGCCGGTAGAGTACAAAGCGCCGAAGAAGCAGCTAATGCACTGCGGCTGCAATACGCACCAATTTTTGAACTCGCAACATCTACCTGTCCCATATTATCAAGCTCATTACCGACACCTTTGTTTACAAATGTTATTTTCAACCCATCAATTGTGCTGAGGAAGTTACTCTCACTGCGCGAACATAGTTCACCTGGAGCAGACAACATCCGCCCGAAGGCACTGAAGGCTGTGGCTAATAAGCTAGCTGAACCACTGTCACAGTTTTTTCAAAGGTGCTTTGATGAACAACGAGTCCCCACTATGTGGAAGTGTGGCATTATAACCCCTATTTTTAAAGGCGGCAGCCGTTCCGATCCTGCAAACTATCGTCCAGTGACTCTCCTCCCTGTGCTCGCGAAGGTGATGGAAGCAGTCGTTGCTGAGGCTTTGATGGACTATCTGGAAAAATGCAACATCTTGGTACCGGAACAGCATGGCTTCCGTCAACACCGGTCATGCACCACCAACCTACTTATTGCTCGAGGGAGTTGGACGGAAGTGGCCGATGATGGGGTCGGAGTCGACGTCATCTATCTGGACTTTTGCAAAGCTTTCGACCGCCTTGATCACCGCATCCTACTTCAACGGCTTCAGAGTTACGGAATCGGAGATCCTGTACTTGGTTGGATTGGCAACTTCCTTTACCAACGAAAGCTCCAAGTACGTGTTAGGGGATCACTTTCTAACCCAATTGAGGTGGAATGTGGTGTCCCGCAAGGCTCAGTGCTGGGACCGCGCTTATTCCTGGTGTTTATCAACGACCTGGCAAGAGTCATCTCCTCAAACTTCCTGCTTTTCGCCGATGACGTCAAGATATGGCGGGCGATTAGTAACAAGACAGATCAGGATCTGCTCCAACATGACCTAGATTGCATTTACGAATGGTCAAAGAGTAACAAGCTTCAATTGAACATGGCTAAATGCAAAGTGATGCATCTGCGTCACCAGCTGGTGAGCGCCTACAAGATTGGAGACCACACCTTGGCGAAGGTTTCTCATGAGCGGGACCTGGGTGTATTGGTACAGGAAGATCTCGGGTGTTCCAAACAAGCAGAGAAGGCGACGAGAACCGGAAATCAACACTTCGGCCTTCTTCGCAGAGCCTTTGGTCTGTTTGAACCATCAATATTTCCCCAAATGCTTAACGCCTACGTGCGACCTCACGTGGAATATGCTATTCAGGCGTGGCAGCCGTGGCAGAAACATGATCTCATTGCTCTCGAGACTCCTCAACGACGGGCAACCAAGAACGTCAGGGGCCTCTTTCATCTGCCCTATCAGCTTAGACTGAAATCTCTAAGAATCTACAGCAGTCGATATCGGCTTTTGCGGGGGGATCTCATAATGGTTTACCAGATTCTGAAGAACCCAAACCACATTTGCCGTCCGCTGCTGGAACTGAACCCCAACATTAAACTAAGAGGTCACCCTCTGAAACTGACAATTCATTACAGCCGGCTTGAATGCCGTAGAAATTTCTTTTCTCTCCGCGTGTGTGAGCCTTGGAATGCCCTCCCTAATTATGTCGTCTCTGCTCCCAATCTGGCGATATTTAAAAAACGTGTTGACGATGCGTTGTCTCACTTACATTTCCTTTTATGACTTGTTAGCCAGGGGCTACAAAACGCAATCAAACGGTTTCTTGCCAAGCGCTCAACCATTGGATTTATGGATTTTTATGTTTAATACGCGAACATCTCCGCTATTTCACATAAGTCTATGGTGAGTCCACCACAACGCTTTTCACTTTATTATGCAATTTATTTTCGCAATAATTTCCATCCCACGGGACTTGTTAAGCGATGCTTTTTTACCCGTAATAAACCATTGTCCATTGTCCATACCTTCTCTTTGAAGCCTTTTCAGCTCGTCTTCCACTCTAGGTCGTAAGGAATAGGGCAGTGTTCTGGCCTTAAAGAACTTTGGTGTACTTGAGTCTGACATATGAATTTTTGCTTTAAAATTATTGTGTCTGCCCAATTGCTGCTCGTCAAACACTTCTGGATATTGTTTAAGGACCGATTCAAGGGTATCCTCCCCCACGGAGTGGATAGTATTTAGTACTTGTGGTAACATTTTCATCCAATCGCGACCAAGAAAATTGACTGGAGCCTGAGGCACGACATGAAGTACCAGACTGTGTGATCTACCCTGATGCTGCACTCGTACCTGACATTTCCCAAGTAAATCAATCACTTCTCCTGTGTAGGTTCCAAAAACGGTATCAGTCGGTTCTAGGTCGGGTAACGATGAGAGTGCGTTTTTACTAATCAATGTCACCGCGGAAACAGTATCCAATTCAAATAAATCAGGTTCGTTATTAACATGAAGCGTGATCCTATATGGAGACACTTTCGTCATAACTGAGCAGTTTGAAATTATATGGTTCATAAAATTTAGCTGGGAATCTGGGCACTCACCGTCGTCGGAGTTCAATGATTTGATCGAGACTTGTGACCGTGGGGAACGGCAAACACGTGCCAGGTGGCCAAGTTTTCCGCAATTTCTGTACTTTGTGCTAGTATGAGGACACTGGGTGGGAGAAGTGTGCTGATCCCCGCATCGGTAGCAAACGAACTTCCGTACCCTGTTTTCAGAGGATAACCGTGGTGACAGTTTGTTTACACATTCCACAGGCTGAGGAGGGTTGAAGGTGGATAGTTGGGATTTTAGGTTTTCCCTTTGACGTACAAGGTTACACGCCATTTCCCAGGAACGGGTTTCTTCCTCCTGTGACAATAATTTTTCCCTCGCACCATCATCTGTAACTCCACCAATTAGGCACTGGATTTTCATGACTTCTTCAAACCGACTTAAGGGAATGGTATTGTACCGGCATTCCGGTGTAGCTTGATGAATGCGGGCAATGAAATCATTTACACTTTCTCCGCATCGTTGCTGTAACTTGAAAAACTGATAACGAGCGGAAAACACACTTTGTTGTATTCCCCACAATTCCTCAAACAACTGGATCACGTGCACAATACTGGTCTTAGCCATCAAGTTCATAGCGTCAAAATGACGTTGTCCTTCTGATCCAAGGGCTTGGCGGAATAACGTAATCCAATGGGTATCGGATAACACGATAGAAGGGTTTAACACAGGAAAGAGAGTCATTTGATTTTGGAAAGATGTTTTCCAGTATCCACGACTGTAGAGAGGGTTTTTCTGCACCATCAGGCCACAGACATGACAGTCCCGCAAGAGGGCTCGTAGCAACCGTCGCCATTCTGATACCTATTACTCGAGTATTACTGGTTTGCACCCGGACCCTAAGTCCGCGCAAAAAGTGAATAAGAACACACCGGATGGGACGTGCCAAAAACTGTAATGATGACCTGTAAGTTACACCAGATGAGTAAGTTGAAAAGAAACCAATCAGCACAAGGAAAAACAGTGGACGAATCAGCTATTGGTCAACCGATCTGCATGTGTCTGTGTGTTGCTCCTCGTTTTAGTAGAAGACACACATGTAACACAAACTATTTATTTATTTATTTAATCTGACTAGCGTTGTTTGGCGGTTCAGCAGCAATAGTCATCTACCTCAATATGCACAAGGCATTTGCTTGTGTTCCGCATAACTACCTCTTCTCCAAACTAACTGCACATGGCAGTGGCAACGCATTGCTTTCATTGTTTGTTTTTACGTCACAAACAGAACCCAGGTTGTTCAGATCCAACACGAAGCAAGCACGCCAAAGCCTATCCCCCGTGGTTTGATACAATATAGTGTTCTGGGACCCTTTTATTCCTACTATATGTAAGCGATATTTTGACATCTTTACCTCCGGAAAATCTTGCCTGTTTGCCGGTGACATAAAAGTGCTATACACTTTTAATCCAAACAAGGTCAGTGTAATGCTAAGCGAAATCCAGAGTGACTTATGTGTGCTCGA
Organism: Dicrocoelium dendriticum; assembly: GCA_944474145.2. Taxonomy (NCBI): domain Eukaryota; kingdom Metazoa; phylum Platyhelminthes; class Trematoda; order Plagiorchiida; family Dicrocoeliidae; genus Dicrocoelium; species Dicrocoelium dendriticum. Next base: position 17,570,794 of record OX104066.1, on the reverse strand, counting down.
CCCATGGAGCTCCAAATGGATGATGGCATTCTCTGCTGATAAATGCCTTGTAGTATTCTACAGATGTGACATCACACGAGGTTCACTTAGTATTGAGGGTAAACCACTGTCTCCTTGCCACACTATCCGTGACCTAGTGATCCACTACTCAAACACCCTTAACCTTGACGAACACGGCGGACATACTGCAGCTCCAGCTCATCGGAGCAATGGGCTTCTGTTCAAAACATTCGACTTGAAAGAATTAATAACCACTATGGCTAAAAGAAAACACTTGACTATGGCTCCATCAGCTACTGTAATTCTAGTGTGGTCGATCGCATAGTATTGGAACGTGTACAACGATCAGTTACTAAGAGACTACTAGGCTATTCCACCACCCTTTCTTATATGAATCATTGCATTACCTTAACATTTGGTCCACGGTGACTGCAAAGAATGAAAATTAACCTTTTCTTTTTTTTGCCACAATTACCCGAAAAATACACTCCTCACACCCAACGGTACACTTGAAATAACAACAACAACAACAACAACAACAACAACAACAACAACAACAACAACAACAACAACAAAGTAAAATTTAACAGATAACGAACAAAACGGTGGAACAACCTTTTGCTTAACCAATGCTCCGTATTATGAAACCGACTTCCACCTCAGATACATGAAATCCAGTCAGGGAAGCAGTGCCGACACACTATGCATTCATTTCTAAACTCAGAAACAGCGATTGGTATACTGCGACCTGTCATGACAAATAAATCCCCGTACGAAATAGCTGTGAGATGAACATAGTCTCAATAACTGAGTCATTTTTCCGTAGCTTGTTGCCAGGATTGCTGCTCTCCCCATGTCTATCAGTAGTGTTAAGTATAGCCATTAGCCGATGAACGGAACAGAAAGCGCACGCGTATCAGGTTAGGTCAGGTCAGGTAGAACGGACGATAATGGATTTCGCCTAACGAGCGTCCAGTTTCTTGTTCCGGTAAGTGGCGGCCCCCGGTACTTCGACCTTGGATTGACTCTTCTTGCTTCTGCAAAGAAATGAAGAAAGAACAAGAGCTCATCTGTTGATTGTTTTTCCGAGCTTTATTAAGAAATCGCATACGTTTCACCACCATGCGAGGTGGCATCTTCAGTGCAGTAATAGGCAGTGTGTATTGCTGCTTAGTGGATTGTCAGTCCGTCATGCACGGGCAGGTGACTTTTGAAGGTGGCGATTTCGATTTGTGCCACGTGATCTCTGCCCATTTGCTTCCACGGCTGAACCAGATCTTGCGATTCGCCGGAGATCTTTCTTTCGGAGTTGATGGTACACGGGGTCAATGTCGATGCGCATGTTGATCGAATTATTAGAGGAGTACCATGCTTCTAGGAACTCTCTTCCTTTCTGTGTTGTTGTTTGAGCTAAAATCACTGTTTGGTCCCAATTGAAGCTATGTCCCTCCTCATCTACATGCGCTGAGACAAGAGACGATGCATAATGTTTTTTACAAGCCCTCTGATGTTCTTGTATTCTTGTGGATAGTTTCCTTCCTGTTTGCCCCACATAGTTCATTTCACAATTATTGCAATTTATTTTATACACGACGTTTGTTCGTTCTTGTGCATTCCTCATATCCTTTGGGTTTGATAGTATTCTTCGCAAAGTAGCGGTTGGCTTATGCGCGACCACGATGTTGTATTGTTTGAGCAATCTGGCAGTCATTTCAGATATGTTCTTCATATACGGCAAAACGACCCTCTTGGTTGCATTTGGTATCGGCTCGGTGTTCATAACTTTATGGTTTAGACATCTGTGGATGAAGCTGCGTGGGTAGCCATTGCGCTCGAACGAATCGAATAGGTGTTTCTCTTCTTCCCGTTTGGCTTCCACTGTGCTGCAGTGTGTTTCAATCCTGCGAAATAGTGTCCGCACGCAACTTATTTTGTGGCACTTTGGGTGATTGCTATAGAAGTTCAAAATTTGATCCGTATGTGTTCCTTTTCTGTGAACGGATGTTTGAAATTCACCATCGTTTGTTCTGGTCACCAACACATCCAAGAATGGGAGCATGTTTTCTGCCTCTAACTCCATTGTAAACTGAATCCCATCCATTGCATTGTTGAGCAGTTGGTGTGCGATTGCTACTTCACTGTGTTTCAGTATTACAAATGTATCGTCAACATAGCGTACCCACAACTTCGGGTTAATAGCTGGTAGTAGATCTTCTTCCAACTTTTGCATGACGATCTCAGCGATCAGACCTGATATTGGTGATCCCACCGGTGCCCCCTTCACCTGCTCGTAGATCTCTCCGTTGAACGAGAAGTAAGTTGTGAGGCATAGTTGGAGAAGCTTGCAAATGCTTGCAGTCGTCATACTCCCAATTTTCTCATCTCTGTTGTTCAGGCGTTCTATGATGGCTTCTTTTGCCAGTTGCAAATTGACAGATGTAAATAAAGCGGTGACGTCGAAAGAGACCATCGTTTCGTCATTATCTATATGCAGGTTCTTGAGCTTCTCTAGAAATTGCTCGGAGTTGTTTACGGAATGCTGCGAACCGTTGAGTAGATGTTTGAGGCGCCTCCACAATTCTTTCGCCAGGTTGTAGGTGGGTGTACATGGAAGTGAAACAATTGGTCGCAACGGAACACCTTCTTTGTGTACTTTTGGGAGCCCGCAGAATTGGGCGATGTTCGAGTCACGGGCTCTCATTTTATTCCTTTCAATTTCTGTAATTTCTTTCAACCGTTGTAGTTCATGCAATGTTTTGTTTATCTGGTTTGTTAGCTGCGATGTCGGATCGT
>OX104066.1:17482001-17567607 GCA_944474145.2 Dicrocoelium dendriticum | reverse complement strand
GTGTTGTGAATCTAAGTGGATCACAGGACTGCAGCGAAGCAAACGATAAGTCCTTATGTTCGTATTTAAAGTGCTAACCATTTTACTATCCTTTTCATCATAATTGTTATGTTGATATCCCCACCAACTATCCAACGGGGCTTGTAAAGCAACGCTTCTTAACCCGTATAAATTAATTGTTCATTGACCGCTGGATGGGAGTTGCTTTACGCCCTTCATCTAACTAAGAGCCAGGACACACAAATCCGCGTGAATCGGTCCACTAACCCACGAATCACGGCGCGTGAGCTTTCGGGAGTACATTTTATCGAAGGCTTTGGTTGAGGATTCTAGTCGTTCTCCTGTTAGGTGTAGACGCTCTGGTGATATATCAGTCTAAAACCTATCATGCAATACACCAATATTGATAGTGTCATGCTATATCGGTCATCGCGCAGTGGTGGGGGCGCTGAAGAGTCGCCTTATGTGTTGCATAAAGCGGGATGGATAAATGAAAACATGATACAGCTGACTGCTCACTTCGTGTTTTTTCACCTGCTCATTCTCTCCCCGTCTCCTTTTTAACTAACCCCATAATTCCTTCAATCTAGGCCATTACACAACCAATTGCTTGCCAGCAATTTCGACGCCTCGGCGCGGAGCGCGCCACATAGGGCACTGGAACGTGCGCACATTACCCAAACGGAACTCGAGTGAACGACCCGAGTGACGCACTGCATTACGTCACTGACAGATCAGCGAGACTCGGCTCGCTGACCAAGGCAAGCTGCATGACGGTGATGCTGATTATACGTTCGATGGGATCGGGAACATCGCCGCAGCATGAAGTGGACATGGGATCGGACTTGCACTATCTGATAGCCTAAATGGCCAGCTGGTGGGAGAGTAAACCGACATCAGTCAACCGTTGATAACATTTCTCCGGATACTCATCAACTATAAAGTTTGCATCGAGAGGCTGATGTTCGACGTCCACCTGGCTCCCAGCGATCATGTATTCTTATTCTTCAAATACATTTTTCATGCAAAATATCCCGTGGGAACTACTGGCACAATTCGAAAAATCATGTGCTACGATATAGTAGCTTGAAAGCAAACTGGACTTTTCTGACAGACGACATGCCACCTGGCCCATGGCAACAATATGTCAGTCAGTCTAACACCCTGGTTGTGGAAGCATCTGATACCAAGGCTGTCAACTCGAGAAACGTGGTCTCGTTTGTATGAACGAGGACTCGCAAGCGTGTTGTTTTGCGAAGCTCGGCGTGGGATGTCTGTTAGATCTGTCCGAGCACCGGGACTTGAATGCAACCCAATGTAACCACTTTACTTAACTTATTCGGGGGGGGGGGGGGGCTGGCAATGTGTATGGTCTCAGATCACAAGCATTTGTATCAGCACGTCAATTGCATACGTAAGGTGAAACGGGAAATTCCTCCCCTTCAAAATGCGGACGGACACGGAAGGAGGTAGCGGATACCCTGCGCGTTCAATATGCTTCAACGTTTCAGTGCAGTCAGTGGATACCTAGAGCCAGTGTTGCCTCTTCCCTAAAACTCACTTTTATATCCTTCACGACGGAAACTTTACTGTAAAAGTTGTTCCGTATGCGTTAATACACCTCTCCTGTAGTTAAGAACATTAGTCCCATTTCACTTGAGGCGGTAGGAGGAGGATTATTTATGCTTTTGACTCGATTCTTCCAAACTGTTTTAACGAAGTGCATGTGCCTGACAGGTGGAAACACGGGATGATTACTCCTATTCAAAAGGGGAGGTAGTCGTTCCAATAGAGCTAACTACCGTCCAGTAATCGTGCAACCACTCTCGGTGAGCAATTCAAGACGAAACCGCAAAAGATAATCGCTGGTTCACCACTGTGAAACCATGTCACTTCTCCTGCGCGTTTCAGGACAGGAAACCAATCAACCAACTTGAATCTCATTTCTATAAACGACGAAATCATGCTCGATGTAGTAACCACGTTCACTACTTTAGACCACAGCGATTATGCGGCACTAGTTATCCAATACTTGTGCTTCGCAGATCATGCTAAAGAACATACCGAGGAATCTTACTTCGTAACCAACTATGATGACCTGTTTAACCTCGTTGGTGCAAAAAGCTAATCTTTCCTAGCCGAATGGTGTCTGAAGTGGCCTGCGGATATTTGTCAACAGATTCAACAGGCTAGTGGCAAGCGTATCAGAAACCAAAATACACCGAAGCGAAAAGATGAAGTCGTTCCTAAGAAGAAGGAACTGGAAGTGGATGGCATGGGGGGACTCGACTTGTCTCACCCACATAGACTCTCCGAGCTGGGACACCGTGGATGTCTACACCATACAAAGAAAGCACTGCGTCATACTTTTCAATGAAAATAAAGCAAAGAACCAACAAAACTTTGTGATAAATTTTGCTCTAATCCAAAGCTACTATACAGACACATAAACAAAGTGCACAGGGTTACGCGCATAACTCCTGCCTTGCATGCAGTATGCGGGTTAGCGCGAACGTCACAACATGCGGCCAATCTAATTGGACAGCAAGTTGACCACACATACCAGTGTCCAATCATTTTACACTCTGCCTTCTCAGATCATACCGCCAACAGACTATAACCATGTAACTTTTAAAACCACAGCTGTACTGAAACGGTTGATATCCTTGCGTAAGCACAGCCCCCATGGCGTAGACGGCATTCGCACGAAGGAGTTGAGAGTTGCTGTAATGAGTTTAGCTGAACCGTTAGCAATACTGTCACAGCGATGTTCTAATGAAATGCACGTCTCCACGACGTCAAAGCACGGGATGAGCACTTCAATCTACCAAAATGTTAGCCGTACAGAACTAGCAACTTATAGGCGGATGACACTTCTTCCGGTAATCGCCAAGATCATGAAGTCCATTGTAGCTATGGCACTCGTGAGATACCTGAAGAGTAACTCGTGGCTTAGCAGGATTCCAGCAAATCAGTCCTGTACTACTGACGTGTTGATAGCTCGTAAATGTTGAACGAAATCGTTGGATGCAGGTGTAGGAGTAGACGTCGCTGATCTAGATTTCGCAAAAACGTTCGACCGTCTGAACCATCGCATCCTAGTGCACAAACACCAGGATTAATGAATCGACGATCAAGTTCTGGGTTGGGTAAGAGATTTGCTGGTTCAAAGTCACCTGAATGTGGGAGTTTACAATACCGCATCGGGACCAATCGAATTTCAGCGCGGCGCACCACAAAGCTCGGTACTCTGGCTCCGCCTGGTTTTGGTCTTTATAAATGATCTCGCGAGGGTGATGTCTTCAAAATGCCTACTATTTGCCGATACTATCACTACAGTGAAGAATCACAAAGCACTACAGGATGATATGGATAGAGCGTACACATGGTCCATCGGGAACATGCTATAGTTCAACGCCACCAAATGCTAAATTATAAGTGTACACCATCAAAGTACTCGTAACTACCGCTTAGGATCACAGATTCTACAACAGGCTTCTCGTGAATGCGATCCGAGTATGCTCGGGTGTTTGAGGCAGACTAAAAAGGGATCTAAGATAACAAACCAGCACCACAGCCTCCTTCGTAATGCGTTGGAAAATTTTGACACCCCAGTCCTTCCGAAAATGCTTTCTACTTACGTGAAGCCGAACACGGAATGCGCTATTTAAACTTGACAATCCGGATAGAAGCACTACCTCACCGCGCTCGATAGTACACAAATCAGAGCGACGAAGAACGTCAGAGGTTTGTCCCGCCTTCCCTACGCACTCAAGCTGAGCACTCTAAAAATGTACGGTGGACGTTAGAGAATTCTGCGGGAGATCTCTTAATAGTGTATCAGTTCCTGAAAAACCAAAAGCACACATGCCACCAAATTTTGTAACTCATCTAATACACATCTCTAAGGGGTCATCAGTTTAACTTGGCCACTCAGTACGGCGGACTCAAAAATCAATGAAACATTTTCTCCCCCCGAGTGTCAAAGCTCTGGAACCTCTTTCCGATGTATGTACTTAACGCCGCCAAGGTACCCATATAAGGTCTTGAGGATACCTTGGCACATTTACGCTACGTGGTATAGCCCATAACCATCAGATCATGACATTCATGTAGAACAAACAGTGGACGACGTCATAAACATCCTAAACTCCCGACAGAAATGCTCGCAGGTGTGCTACTCCAAACCCCATGGTAAGTCATGTATCTCACGCGTAGTTTTACTGACAAGAATTTTACCTTGTAATTTTTATGATAACAATCCTACGCGACATGCCAAACAGTCCTTTTTATACTCGGCAGAAACGATTGCTTTATTGTAACCGGTTTTTCCAAAGGCCGTGGAAGTCATTATTGCTGACGCGTTAACGGCCTACTGGGGAGAATTTAATTGTCTTACACCAGAACAGCATGCCTTCCGACAGAGTCGATCGTGCTTTACAAATCTACTACTAGCACGATCCAGCTGGGACGAAGCAGTAGAAACTGGCATGAGAGTTGATATAGTCTTTCTCCACTTCTCAAATGCATTCGATCGGTTAGACCACAGCATCTTGCTCTTCAAGCTCCAGACCTTCCGCGTTGATGATCCTGCCCTAGGCTTGATCAGAAGATTTCTCCTCCAGCGGCACTTAGAAGTGCAATGGCGTGAATCCCTATCAGATCTCATCCAAGTTGAATGCGGAGTACCAGATGGATCGGTACTGGACCATGGTTGTTTTGACGCATATCTACGATGTAACCCACCTCCTGGGTTCGGACTGCCTGCTCTATGTCGATGACATCATGGTGTAGAGGGCGATCAACATACTAGATGATTTCACAGTACGTCAAGTTGATCTGGATAAAGTTTACGCGTGGTCAATTCAGAATATACTTCTTTTAGTGTGGTAAAATCTAAGGTACTGCGCTTACGGGCATCCAACACATGGGTCTCCTGATGCATACATTCAGACAATACGATCTTTGATATTTTTCAACAGCATTTTTTGCACATGCATACGTCCACATTTGGAATACGAAATACAGGTTTAGAAACCATGGCTGAGGAGAGATTTCACCGCTTTGAAGATAACGCCAAGCAATTAACAATGATAAAGGCGTGTACTATTTGCCGTTTGAATGAACGCATTGTGTGCTCGTGTTATTTAACAGACCATACCAACAATTGTAAGGGGAACTTATTTTGAGCTACCATATGTTTAGGGATCCCAACCACACGTGCCACCAATTGCTAGAGCTCAGTTCCAACAGTAATTTGCCAGGCGGCCATCTGAAGCTGGCAGAGCACTACGGTTATTTGGAATGCCGTTGGAAAGTATTCCCCTCTCCGTGTTTACCAAACGTGGAATGTCTTACCGAAACCTGACAAGTGTGTTCTCGCAGCGCTAGCGTTCAAAGTCGGAGTAGACCGTGCAATCAAATCTCTGCACCAACTCACAGGAATGATTAACTATGGCAAAACGCGAGTGCCTATTTAGGATTTCACTGGCAGTCAAATTCCAGAATCCATTCCGTCTTTTTCACATCGTATGTGTTCACCGTGAGGCACGACTTTTACCAAGAACCCATTAATTTTCGTTCTTCATCAGCGTTCAGCGATTTTGTGCTTTATAATACGTATACTGTGGTGAGTCCGATGGTGTGAACAGAAGTTTGTTGACAATTTCCCATATTTTGCAATATACACGATAACCATCCCAAGAGACCTGTTAACTTTTAGCTTTTTTACCCGTTGCGTTATGGTCTGTGGCAAAGAGTGACCGGTTATTCCTACTGGGTGATTTAAACGCGCACATGGTATTAGCACAATCAATGGAAACGGAGACCTGTTATTCTCACTGTGCGCTACCCACGGCCTGACGATCACGAACACACAGCTTGCACTGTGAGTGAGTGACATAGCAAATTGGGTATATCCACAGAGTGGTCAACTTCACCTGTTCTACTATGTCATTGTGCGCCAGGGTGAGGTACGTGAAGTGCCCCTTACACATGTAATGCTTGGAGCTGAGTGTGGCACTGACCACAACTTGCTGCGGACCAAATTTTGCAAATATTTGCGTAAATCTATGTGTAGCTAACCTGACGTTAATCTGCAGTGCAAATTTAATGTTATTCCTTGGGTACTGTTGTGAGGATGATGGAGATGGTGCATACGATGGCTACCTGCCTTGGGCGATGTCGAATCCATCGCGTAATTGAGTGATCTGTAGATCTTCATGTGAGGGCTGGTGACAGTTGCCGCCGAAGAAACATTCTGGGCGCAAACTGAAAGTGGTTTGATTTTTTTAACGACAGCAGCGCTACCATCAACACATTAGCTTCACAAAAGAATACATAATTCTCAGCACAAGTGGCGGACCCTGCTGATAAAGTGGAAGCGATTTATTTTCGCGGAATTACACGGCGATTGACTCAAGAACTCCGTTGTATCAAGAATACATATTGAACAGAGAAGGCGAACCAGATGAAATGCTACACGGAATGCCGCCACTTACGGAATTCTTTAACTCCTTGAAGTCAGTGTATAGACTCAGGTTGCAGACGCTGAGAACGATGCTCGATGTTACTTCAGGCGCGGCTTGCACACGGACTACAGTCATCAGGCATATCTTACAAACGTACTACGACCCTCATCTGAACAACAATTTAGAGATTGACTGTGCTGTGCTGCCCTGGCTGCAACGACAAGAGATGGACAGTTGTCTTGCGGACACACCGACACTGAATATTAAGCAGACAGCATTTGTTCTGCTGCTAAACTGCAAGTACGACGGAGCTGAAGAGGTCCAACCTGAAGTGCTTAAACACTGTAAAACTACGTGAGTAAATGTTTTACCCTACTTTATGCAACGTGTGTGGTCTGAAGATGTAGTGTCGACCGGCTTAAAGGATGCTCCTGTGGCGCCACTGTAAAGGGTAAATAGAGCAAGCTGTGTTTCACGAATTATCATGGCATTAACTAGCTGTTGTGTAGGGAAGGTGATCGCACGAATCCTACTTAACTGCCTAGTCACGCAGCAGAGGGGCAACGCAGATTCCGTAAGGGGCAACGGCCCCATTGATATGGTGTTCGCGGCTCGTTGATTGCGAGAGGAATTCCGAGAGCGACATCAGGAAACGTGAGGTCTCTAGAGTGCCTTTCACCATCAGTGCTTGTGTCGGACTTTGCGCATCGGTTGGTGCGGCAGGGTTACAGATATTCAGGTATTGCGCCCCAGTGGCATGTATGCAATGGACTACATGCTAATACTATGGTACTTGAGGTTGATTAGGAAAACCGGCCACATGGATTGGACGTGGATATCAAGCCAGCTGTTATACGGACAAAGTGCAGGTAAGAGGCACGTTGGAAAACCCAAGTTACGTTGCCATAACATGATCAAGCTGAGTTTACCACGAAGTAATGTTGAGTTCATGCGTGAGGAATCGAAGGCTATTGATCGGCGCGAATGACCTGAGCTGACCAAGAGGGCAATTTCCCAGGTGCAGCAGAAAGAACTACTACATGTAGAGGAGAAAAGTAGGCTGAGGAAGTGACAGACGTCGCCAAGGTCTAGCCCACTGACATCAAGCTCATGGGGCTGCGACACACGCAGTTGTAAGTGACTCAGCTAAGCCGGCTTGGCAATCCACTAGGGTCGCCACGTGTGGTCGACATCTAAGAGGAGACAAGCCAACTGATTTGATAATCAGTTCATAAATTATCAGAAGTAAGCAAAAGCGCAAAGAATATTCTTTTCCATAATTCTCATCGGGCGTGTACAATTAGGAAACAAAATTTTGGAGAGAATAAAGCCCGTAGAGGCTTGTACAGAGAGCAACCAACTCATTGACTGTGCAGTATGAAAACTAAATCAATGGTTTGATCAATCAGACTGTCACATTAGGAAGCAGGTGATCAAAGCAGGTCATATGTCAAGTTCAAAGCCAAGGTAATTTCAGTGCCTGTAGCAGTGTGCGCTGTTTGCACAGCTCTGGTTTTAGAACCTTGATTGCAGTGGTTTCAGATATTCTTAACAGATGTTTCTTAAGCTGTTTTGGTTAGTGTTTAGGGATAGTATAAACGACTTGAAACGACTGGTTCATCTGGACTTGGTGTCTAGTGTCGACCAGGTGTTGTAAAACGGAACTGTTGATGGATTTTACCGTGCCTTTTGGTAGTGACGCAGGACAATGTTCAGCGATTTTTTTAGACAAATACCTGGTCGTATGTCCAAGATACCTAGCACCACAAGTGCGGGTGAACTGGGATAAGACAAACGATTCGGACCGAACCGGGAGTTTATGCTTTAAGCGCTGAACAATCAATGGTCTTGTTTCGGCAAGTACTTTTAAATTAGCGGCTGGAAAGTTTTGGCGACTTCGGTCGAGATTTTTCTATTCAACAGTTCGAACGCGAAGTCATCTTCAAAGGGAACTGGATGGAATACCTTCTTTTTTGGCGCTGTAACAACACATTTGACAGTCTCAAGCTGTTTGGAGTGCTTTTTGATGAAAGCTACGGGGTATCCCTTTTCTTACAATGTGTTAAAGATGAGCTTGGTTTAGCTTTCCAGCGTCTCTGGACTGCAGATTGCTCTGGCACGACAGTATAAGCAACAGACTAAATTCCTATTGTATCTCAGCGGCACAAAGCTAAGAAAGTGGGTGTATTGACCTACCCACCTTGCTTTGCGAAAAGCACTCCTTTCCATCGTCCCGTTTCCACGCTGGTGCAATAAAACATCTAAGAACGCCAAGCAGCCATCTTGCTCAACTTCACTGGTGAATTGCAATGATGGATGTACTCTGTTAAACTGATCTAATAGGGTTAGATAATCGGTGAAAGAGTGACAAACAATGAAAGTGTCGTCCATGTAACGGTAGTATAAATCAAATGAAGATATAAGGGTGTTCAGGTCTTCACGTTCAAGCTTTGAAAGGAAGATGTGGGTCAAAAGGGGGCCTAGGGGAGAACCCATTGCGAATCCATCTATCTGTCTAAAATAGATTCCATTAAAAAGAAATTGTACGTTGAATGTGTAACGCAGAATCACTTATTTAATTTATTCACCGGAATTCCAACATCAATATTTCTTTCATTGATGAAAGCACAAATGTATGTCACAGTCTCTACCAATGGCAAGTTCGTGAAAAGTGATTCTACGTCAAACGAAAGCATTAATTTATCCTTCACGTTTAGGTTTTCTATTCGGTTGACAAAAGCAAACATGTCTTTGACTATTTGAATCGACGTTTCTTTGCGAACCGGGTCCAGCAACTCTGTTATCCACTTTGCGACAGAGTGAAAAGCGGAAATAGATATATCCACTATTGGTCCCATCGGAAAGTTTGTTTTGTGTACTTTTGGCAAATCATAGGCTCGCGGAGGGTGTGAGCCGCATGGGGTTAGCTTCCAGAAAAGTGCATCATCTATGTATTTCGACTTGCTTAACTCTTTCAAAATGTTAATGATTTTTGCTTCCTCTTGCGAAGTGCATTCTTTTTGGATTGCGTCTCGTCGGAATTTGTTGGTGCCGCTCAGAATTATTGTCAGTTTAGAGATGTAAGCAGACTTGTTTATCAATACCCAGCCAAGTCCTTTGATAATCGTAAACAGCGCAGCTATTGCTAAGTACCGTGCAACTGATTCCAGGCCATGAATACGGCGAATGTGGCACATGTGCTATCTTATCGCCGCAGTCTGTACGTTTGTGGTTTGAATTTTTGCATTTAGATGTCTGTTGAATGATTTCCAAGGTGTGGCAGTGCTTGATATGAATATTGACAAGATGTCCACCTGTCTAACACCTGCCACCATGGTTACTGGGTAGGATACGGCTAATGTTTGCTGGCGGTACCATGTGCGCGGTCGTCAAGGCTGTGCTAAGCACAAAGATTGGTTCCATGATCCCTTTATGGAGCGAGCTATGGCCCAGCCACTGCCGTGCCCTCATCTGGTACGCATGATTCCCAATTCAGATGGGCAGGTATGCCGCTGTTTTGCGTTCTGAAGGAGTGTGGGTCGGCTCCGCCAACGTGGCCTCCATCCACATTCTTACCGCTCTAATTCATTTGAGCCAGCAGCGGATATGAGGGGTACAGATGAATCCGTGGATGGTGCAGCGCAAACCAACCATTATATCTACGTCGACGAAGACGTTCTGTGGTTGTCCTATGGAGACCATATTGGCAAGCAAATCGGGAACCGAATACCGCCAACGAACATTCGGTAACGATCTTGCCAGTGTACTGCATTCGGATTTCTTAGGATTTGCATGTGATGTCAAAATTTGGCGTGACATCAGGACAGCGGAAGATCATGTTGCATTACAGAGCGATCCCAACAGGACTTACACATGGTCATCCGAAAATGTGCTTCAGTTCAACGTGGCGAAGTACAAGGTCTTGAGCATACGCCATCAGCTTAGTTATGAATATCGACTTGGGGACCAGCAGTTACCACGTGCTTCCCAAGAAAACGACCTTGGGGTGATCGTGCAAGACGATCTTGGTTGCTCGAAACAAGCTGAAAAGACATTAAAAAGATGCAGTCAACACCTTGGGCTCTTACGGAGAGCTTTCGGAAATTTCGATCCGCAAGTCTTTCCGCAAATTCTGAACACATACTTAAGGCCCCATGCAGGATATACGATCCAAGCCTGGCTTCCCTGGCGCAAGCGCGATGTCGATGTACTTGAAGCTCCACAACCTAGAGCAACCATACCCGTTAGAGGATTGTTTCACCTACCCCACCAACGCAGACTGCAGTTCCGGAGATTGTGTAGTTGTGAATATCGGCGTCAGCGAGGAGACCTAAGCATGGTTTACTTACTACTGACGAACCCAACTCACCCATGTCGCAATCTGTTGCATCTGAGCTAAAATACCAATCTGAGAGGCTATCAGCTCCAACTGGCTACGCGCTCCACTCGGCTTGATTGTCGACGAAATGTTTTCTCTCTCCGTGTGTCCTGTGCCTGCAATGCCAGCCTGACTCACGTTCTCCTTGCACGTACATAAACGCTATTCAAAAAAGGCCTTGAAGAAACGCTTTTCAACTTGCATTACTTGATGTACTCCGTTCCATTTGAAGGACGAAATAACGCAAACCTAACCATGTGCTAAAAGACCCTCTCCGCAAATTGCCGGTGAGGATACATGCAGAAGTGTCCATGTGAGTAGCCTGGATGTATCTAAAACTGGATTAACATACCACATCTGTCAAAAGAAGCAACACACGAGTAAGCGTTGTAGTTCCCTTTTTCTTTCGTAACCATTTACTGAATTATAACAGCTGTCCATAGTATTTTGTGTGTGCACATCACATTCCCACTTCAAAAAATCGTTATGTAGTAGTGCATTTAAACCTATAGATGCTGGCCATAACGATTTACTTATTCGTTGATTCTTTCAATTTCAATTTTCACTTCAACCATCCTACGGGACTTGTCAAGCACATACTTTTTTGCCTGTGCTAAATCATTGTTCTTTGTTGTTCATTACATGATCTGGCGGCGTCCGTATCCGGATTTGCCTGTCACTGTGATGTCCATGGGGACAGTCACAGGACGCCTGCGCCTACAACGGGGACCATGGGTGGCTTGCGCTGCACCACCCATAGTTCCACCCACACACCCCATATCCGGTGTAAACCCGAAGGAATAAGACCGGGAGGCATGCGGATGGGAGCCACGTTTCATCAACGGAGCCGGCCCACACTCCTTCAACAAGCAGAACGGAAGCATTCCGGCCTAATTGGGAAATCATACACACCAGACGTACACGAGGCGGTGGCTGGACCGTATTCCGCTACACACTGAGTGCATGGAACCACTCTTTTAGCCTAGCACCGTCACGAGGACGGTGCACTCCGTCCCCTCCAGCGACGACCAACTGTCTCCTGGAGCCAGTATGGACGAGGTAGTGGGTAATAGACAGGTAGGCACCTTGTCAACATTCACGTCAGGCGCATCCACACAGGGGAGCTCAAGCAACAACTACTTCTGAAATGCAAGATTATTCATCACGCAGTCAAACGTACCACATACGCCGCCTTATTGGCCTGGATTAGTAAATTGAATCGGAACATACTCATGGTGCTTCTATTCCGCGTACAATTGTGCCTTCTTCGGCACCTGAGAAACCGCCCTTTTGAGTAGTTCACGGAATTCACATCGATCAAATTTGCCTTGGATTCGCAACACCTGAAATCAACATGAGTTTGTCATAAACTCACCTTCTTCATGTTTTCTGGTAATATTATTTTCGGTTTGCTCGAACGTCGTTCTACTGCACTAAGTTAACCGTACAAAAGCGATATGAAGAACCTCGTGGAATTCATTCGGTATACATATATACATAGATTGGCGTCATCTTTGTCCAATGGCAGTTCGAATGCAACATATGTACATGCATTTATGCAAACTTAAGTGTGAGCTGTCACAAAGTGGATAGAGACACATTAGACATCATCATCAATGGTACGACAAACGTGTATGGGTTTCGTTTGGAGGTCAGGCTAACAACCACTTTTGCAGGTATGAGAACAACTACCCAATACGAACGGTTGATGTTTTCCTCCACATTTAGACGTGACTGCCTTAACTCTTGGGCATCCATATTTGAAGGAATCCGATGTGGCAATAGTAAAGCAACTGCTAGTTAGAATGATGACTAGACTATTGGTACAGTGAAATAGTGTGCACTTAGGTGTTGCCCTCTACATGTACAGTCTGGTTTGAGTAGCTGATGTGGGAGATCACGCAGCATGCGAATGCGATACAGTGTCCACTTCTGGCTCTCTGTGTCTCCGACCGGTTCGGTCATGTGCTGCCCGAGGCATGTGCGCCTACTCAAAGAACGATTGATGCGCAACCTTTGGTATTGACAAGTGACATCAACTAAGTCCCGCTGCCCACTGTCAAACATGCGACTTTCCAAACAGTGTTCACATTTATTGTGCAAATGTCCAAGTACTCAACCGTTTATACCTACCGACCTGTACTCTACTGTGTCATAAGCTATTTACTAACGGTCTATAGCGTACGTTCCAGGTGCAGCCCATTCGGTACTCATAAAACCATTGTCGCTATGCGTCGATTCATTTCCGATGTTATATAATAACACACTGGCGTACCATTCCCGTTAGATGCAACCTTTTACTTATTCCATCCAAAAGATTGGCCATGTGCAATGCAACTTCTGGTAGGCGGTCTCTGCAAGTTTGCCTTCCATCCGGTTAGTACGTGTGTTTCCATAGGCCCCGGTAAATTCAGTATGGCTGAGGGATAACTGGAACTATAACTATACTCACTCGCATCACTAACCTGCGGAGCGGAACATGGAATGGCGACATCGTGATAATCGCTAGTCGGTTAATTGTCGTGATTGTTTACTTGACACAGATTTTCCAGGGAAATTTCTCTTCGAATGCACAATCCAAAGTGGTCACACGAGGGACAATCGTTGAGCATTGTGTTACAAATGTCAAATTTGACATTTTTTGCGTACTGTAAACGGCCAAGCGATAATAACCTTTTTATTCAAACGTATCCATCGAACTGGGTACATACCCAATAATTTGCCACCCTAGCATTGATCTGTAGCAAGCAAACATATATATATATATATATGTACATGATACCATATTGTGAAAACTGTGACCCTAGCTTGGGTTGAATACTCAACTATTTCATTCAACTTCAGCTGAATGTGAGAGTCTGTAACGCCATTTCCAACTCAACTGAAGTCCAGTGTTATGTACGTAAAATATCTCTACGGGGACCAAGCCTATTCCTAGTCTTCATCAACGAGCTTGCAAGTGTACTCCCGTCGAACTCCCCCCCCTTTTACGGATCATGTCACGATCTTACACGATAACAAAATAGTGACTGATAATACGCCTTTTAGGGTGACCTCATCATGGTACGTACGTGCTCATCCGAGAACAGGCTCAAGCTCAGCGTGGTTAAGTTCAAAGTTGTAAACATACGTCATCAGCTTGCCAATGAACATCGACTTGGAATCAGCAGTTTCAGCTTGCTTCCCAGGCAAGCGATCTCGGAGGAGTTGTGCAGAATGACTTTGATTGCCTGAAAGAGGTCGACGAACCATCGTGAAGAGCTATTCAGTAATTTGAGCTCCTGTGGGGGCCTTAGGATTTCCGATCTTTTCCTCCTTCCGCAAATGATGAACGCTTACCTGAAACTTCATGAGAAATACCCTTTCAAAGCTTAGCGTCAGCAGCTGAAGTTCTGCGATGCATGAAAACCAAAATTGCTAGAGCATTGTTTCACCTCCCCCAACAACACAGACTGCAAGCGCTTATGTGTTTCAGTGGTGAATATCGGCATTTTCAAGGGGATCTCATCATGGCTTACCTAATATTGACGAACCCTAAGCAAACTTGTCGTAAGTTGTTTCAACCTGAGGCTTCCAGCTCAAACGAACCGCACACCATCGTCAACTGGTTTTTCAACAAAATAATTTCTTTATTATGGTATTCCGGACATTGAACGCTTTTCCATCTCAAATTCACATATGTCGCATATTAATGCTTTTCAAAAGACGACTTGACAGCGCGCTCTATCCCTCTTGCTCCACGTGCTATAGCTCCTTTTATTCGGAGAAATAATGAAAGTGAACCGAACAGTGTGCACTCTGAAACGTAGCAGTAGGTTAACAAGTATCTATGTTACAGTTTTTACCTTACTGCTTTTCTTTCGCATATAAATATCTCCCTGTACTCTATTCCATTAACTTGCGCACATCGCTTCAGCCAATTGTATTCGATTACCATAACATTTTTGTGTTTGTGGCATTCCGTGAACTATAATTCCTGACCTCGTGCACTTAGCTGGGATTTGTTTGTAAACAACTTATTACGTATGCTATTTAATTAAGAATTATGTCACCGTTTCCTTATGCATTAATCGAGTTTTTCTCTTTTGCTTTCTCTCTCTCTCAAGTGTTTGGCTGTTGTTTGATATCCCCGGTGTGGCTGCGCTTGATGTGTATGTTGACAAGGTGCCTACCTGTCTATTACCCACTACCTCGTCCATACTGGCTCCAGGAGACAGTTGGTCGTTGCTGGAGGGGACGGGGTGCACGGTCCTTGTGGCCGCGCTCGGCTCGAAGAGTGGTGCCATGCAGTCAGTGTAGAGCGGACTACGGTCCAGCCACCGTCTTGTCTGCGCTTGATTCCCCAAATACAGCGTGCTTGTGTTTGTCTGTGAAGGAGTGTGGGCCGGCTTCGTTGATGAAACGTGGCTCCCATCCGCATGCCTCCCGGTCTTATTCCTTCGGGTTTACACTGCATATGGGTGTGTGGATGGAGCTGTGGGTGGTGCAGCGCAAGCCATCCATGGTCCCTCTGTGGGCGCAGGCGTCCTGTGGCTGACCACATTGACAGGCAAATCCGAAACCGGATGCCGCCAACCATGTTCATGTGAACGTCATCTTGAGTCACAGAAAGCCAAAATTTCCCCCTTTTCTCTTGTTACTTTTGGTTGTGGGGTACTCGCTTCAGAAGCGGTCGATATTGCCCTAATCTGTGACAGCCCCCAAACATGCCAAACAGTACTGGACCGATTAGCACTGGCTGTCAATCGTTTTGCGCTATGCTTTGCTCCATCGAAATGCAAAGTACTTCTCCAAGATTGGCAAGGACCCAACCCTGCGCTAACGCTTTGTGGTGATCTGCTAGAAGTCGTTCAGGAATTCAAGTACCTGGGCAGCTATATTAGCACCCGTGGGATTGAAGATGAGGTTACGAACCGTATAGCAAAAGCTCGAGGTGCTTTTGCCAATCTCCGCCACCTGTGGCGCAGACGCGATATTACTCTCGCCCTCAAGGGCAGAGTTTATAACGCAGCCGTCCGTTCAGCTCTCCTGTACAGCTGTGAAACCTGGCCCATCAGGTCGACAGACATGAAGTGGCTCGTCACATTCGATCATTGCTGCCTTCGCAGCTTAGCTCATGGCTGGTGGGAATACCACGTGAGCAATGAGAGTGTTCGACGTCGCGTATTTGGTGCAGGAAGAGCGAGTGAACCGCTCAGCACCGTTATATCAAGCACCAGGCTCAGATGGCTAGGCCACGTGTTGCACATGCCAGCACACCGACTCCCGCGAGGTGCATTGTTTGCGCGTTGTGGGTGCGGTTGGAAGAGGAAGAGGGGAGGCCAAGTGATGACTTGGTCGAGAGAAATGAAAACCCTCACTTCGAAGTTGGCGTCGTTTGGTGCATCCCGACTGCCTGGCTGGGGTCCTAAGGACGATGAACACGTTTGGTTGGACACACTTGCTGATATGGCTCGGAGCCGGCACCAATGGCGTTTGTGTCGTGATTTCCTTTGTCCATCCCCCTCCTGTTTAGCATCCCCCTCCAATCACGATCTCACTTCTTAGGCATAATACGAGTCTCTTTTACGGCAGCCCGCTGTTAGCTCTCCGGAACGATGTCCATCCGTTACTGGGGACTCAGCGGGCGTGCCACAGTTTTCCTTTTCTTGTCTTTTGTATTGTGTCACAATAGGTGAGGTGTTTTCCACCTCCAGCTAACGTGTAATGATGATGATGACTCTCTTCAGACACCTGCTGAGTGTTCAAGTAATTACTTTTTTATCACTTATAACTCACTGCCGCTTCTCTAGTAGCCGGTTTCCTATACTCCGCTCTACAAAGCATCAGTATGATGGAGCACCGGTTACAATACGTTGGGCGTCTCTTATATTAGAATTATATGACTTAGGGAAGTCCTAACTGACCAGTAAACGGGAGACTTCCTATCGCTCCAGCTGCTATCATTTGTTACGTTTCCTGAATTACCTTCCTTGTTGTCTAGTGCCTTACATCATAAAGACTTCCGACTGTTTTTTGACTCTTCGTGAACTTCTCATTGCTATCTTTCCCATTACGAGTCAAGCAGCCTTCGTATTCACCAGAAAAACACCTTTTGGCGAAAACGACTGATTCCGAATTTATTACAAATAAAATGCTCCACAGTTGGGGGCCTCACTTAGCTATTAGTTGCTTGCAAACTGCATCCGCTGCCAAGCAGCCTTTGCTAGATTTTTTCGGGCCCAGTCTGACCTGATAAGTCATAGCAGTGGGTTTCCGGCGCAAGCATATTACGTTTAATAGTTGGTACCACCAGCCCTGAAAACATTGTAATCCACGGCTAATTTCGTCTAGTGAGAGGACGTCATCACCTTGCAGGCTTAGCACTGTCAGTGACAGTGGAAAATATGTGGTGCTATATCCCAGATATCTTTCAAATTATGTAGTCTAGCCAACATCCGCCATGGCTCAGTGGTTTAAGCTGCTGGCTAGTTGGCATCCGTCTCTAGCGGTCATGGGTTCGATCCTCCTTAGAGGACCGAGGGAATGCGCGCCACTGACGGGCCCCAATAGGGCGAAACGCGTCTGGTGTTTTTCCGGACAAGGCTGTATTATGTAGCTTGTGAACTATCGGGATGAATATCTTACCATAATTTCGCAATTGTTTGGTCTTATCGGGTGGAGATAACGGGCATCTAACCCGGGGTTTTTGGGACTTTAGCTGAAATCTCTACCCTTAAGTAACGAGTCACGGCGAGCATCAGATTTCACAACGGTTGATGACTGAATGGATCATTTTGATCAGATTACATTGATATGGCGTAATATAAGCTGGGCGATGCGTGGTCTACTGTGCTTTTTTATAACTAAATGTGGGGTGAAGACAGCTGCAAAAGTTGCTTCTACAGATGCCCTATATTCTTGGTGGTTATGAAATAATAGCTATGAGGAGGCTGCTTTACGTTGCTTCGTATGCGTTATGGTAAAGGAACTCAGATTTGTACGACCAACTGCTGTGGTATGAGCGATTTCGTCGGAAATCTAACTCGTCTTGCGCCCTGGGCTTGGGCACAGATAAGATGCTAAAGAAAAAACCCATAAGGCTAGGACAACTGGATCCCCGTAAACCAACTACCGACTAAAGACAATGCGTTTACACTGTCATGTTTGCAGGTAAATATGGTTGCAACATGATAAGTGTGTTTAGGGTTAGCTTACAAAATGTTTTCAGCTAAATGAAAGTGCCTATTTAGTTCAACGGAGCAGAAAGTTGGCAAACAAGGCTAACAACTCTGCTCGAGGGTTCCAAAATTTGTGTTTGGACTCCTTGAACAGCTTCCGCTGCTTCTTCAACCGACCCTCTCAGAACATCCCCAAACGGTGTGTTTATTGTTGCTAGCTTAAAAGCAAACCAAACGATTTGTTCGATATTCATCAGAATGATAGAAAAAGTAGCTATCGGGTAAAAAGTCAAAGTTTAACAATTAACATGAGCTGACCGGAGGAAGAACTGTAATCTAATAAATAAACAAGTCAATAAAAATAGCGCATATCATATAAGCACCATGATATTCACATGCACACCAATAGGATGGCTGGTGTTTTTCGCTTTAGTCTTATGTCTATAAATACGAATAACTTCGCTACCGATGAAAGGTTAGTGTCGATTATTCTTGTTTTTACTAACGGAAACATGTGAGCGGAAATGACATAAGTCAGAAAAGCGTCTCAAGACCGTCAACCTAGAGGAAGGGGTCTTCAACAGGCGTATTCCAGTTCATCCTGGTGTTCGTTTAACTGCAGTCATGCGCCACTCAAATTGGTGCTAAGTCCAAGTTTCACAAAGTGGCGACAACTCCGGCTGGGAACCTTCAGTAGCTAGCAACTCTTGATGAGATCATGCCCTAGAGGTCAAAGTAAGCCGGCATGAATTCTGCAAAACCCATGAGCCTCTTATTCATTCGTCGTTGTCTCCAGTACAGCTGAATTATTCTGTTAGAACCACCAGGCCTGAATAGCGTACACTACATGAAGGAAGCACCAAAGATTTAGAGACCTACTTAAAGTTGGAGTAGACAAAAAACCTCAGGGCTCTGCAAAACAACACAAATGTGTTTTCCTGAATCTCGACACTGTATTGATTTCATGGAGCAGCCGAAATCATCCGGAGATAGTGTATCAACGTAAATCTAAGCATGTATACGTCAGCTAGTTGGTGACTTCTCTGAGCCACCTCGAATATGTAAGCATAAAAACTACGCAGCTACCTCAATGTACGTCGTGTCGGAATAAGCGATGAGCCTCTAGATTACTACCCTCTCATCACAGGTTGAAATCACGGGCGAGGATTAAAAATCTGACGTCAAATCTCACGTGACGTTAATGTGGAACTTCAGAGATAGACAAAAGATGAAACATGTAGTACATCATAACCGAGTTGAATTGGATCAGGCAATTGGCCCCAAGCTCATTCTCGTAGGGTTGGTGTTAACATGCCCATATATATCGTCTGAAGAAGTAAAATTTGGCCAAAAAGTTTGAGCAGCGATTTGTAAGTATTGACGGAACTCGCTTCAGAAAGCATCACTGGATGAGATATAATGTCTGCTCTACCAGTACCCATCCAGTGAAAATATGTTGAAATCATCCCATACACAAAGATCGGTTTACGTGGGTTAAACATTGTCATATATTATTAATATATGAATATGTAAAGGACAATTAGAGGAAGAAGATCGGCAGATGCATATATTTCGTATCGTCTCATCAGTGCCGATAACCATAACCGGTAATTTTGTATAACAGTTTGCGGGTACAGACATACATACAAACAAACGCGAGAAAAAAGGGGTGTTTTTCTTCTACAACCAGGGCAGCCTGAGACTGACCGAGAATTGTTTTTGCACACAAAGCACTCACTTAATCCGATTAATGGCAATAGACTCGGCAAACCGGAGGAGCCGGGAGTTAGTATGGCGAAGCGGGATTCTAAACGCCTTGTTGCCCTCAATTCGGTGACCCGATGTCAATAAGTGCCTGGCGATCAAGGATGCTGACTGCCTGCGTATACACGTAGTTTGCGTTGGGCTTGGTTGCTGAATAAGCCCGCATTGAACCCATTTTGGTACATGCTCCTTTATTCGGAAACTCAGTTCTATTGGTTCTGCCCATGTAACTATCACCGCAGTTATCCACGAATTGATATACGCATTGGGAGTTGGCGCCAATAGGCTGAGTTTCCTTTAGTGGAGACAAAGGTAGTTTATGAGTCCGGTCGATGATTACAACTTCGGAAGCACAGAAAGTGCTCTGTGTGGCGGAAATCAGACGTCTTCTGGTCCTCAAACAAGCAATGTCACCCTTAAAGTGCAGCTCTAAGAATACCTTTTGCTTAGGTACAGTAGGTATAGCAACTTTGATTTCACGGATTTCGCTGTGGTTCCGGATAAATGTTCGAGAGTAGTCATTAGCGATTAACGTGTTGGTAATTAGTTCTGGTTCATCGGCTAGACAATCGGTTGAACATATTCGTCTGGTGCGACTAAACAGGATCTTCACATGTGTTCGCTTGTGCCGCATTGGAGTAAAGCTGCTAAAATGCAGATACTGTCCCGACCACGTTGTTTTTCGATAGACAGACCATTTTACCAGTCCATTCTCCCTGCGGCTGATAAGAGCACCCAAAATATGAAAGACAGTTCCGTTGTTCGACTTCGTAGGAAACCCTCAAATTGACATGCGAGAAGTTAAATCGCGCCACTAGCTGTGCGATCTGTACTTCCATTGAATTGAACACCAAGATATCGTCCACGTAGCGTTTTTAATAAGGTAACTGCGTTGTTTCTTCAGATAGGCTTCCTTCTATCATCAGCATGATTAGATCCGCTATTATGGGACCCAGTGGGCTGCCCATGGCTACCCCATCAATTTGGCGATGCGGCATAATTCGGAAGTGGAAATCCATAATCTCTGTGCATAGAAGTAATGATTATTTTATGAATTCAACTAGAATCGGCAACGGACATTCGGAGTTTTCTGCTAATTCGCAGATGTATTCAAGGGTCAGGTGTGGTGGCACGTTAGTAAACAAAGATTCCACATCTAAGGAACACATCACCTTATCGGACAAGTTCATTTTATCGAGGTCTTCGACAAGCTCGAAGGAATCTTTCAAGCCATATAGATTAAACTGAACTTTAGCGGAGAAAGTACATTAACCAACCAGCGAGCTAATTTATGTTGGGGTGCGTTCGTCATCGAGAGGATCGGTCTGAGCAGCATTACGCTCTTGTGAGTCTTTGAAAGCACATATAGCTGAGGCGTAGTTGATTCACTCGGCTTTAAACTATTATAAGTAGCGCTGTCGAGCACGTCATACTGATGAAGCGTTTCTAAGTGGCGAATGATTCGGGATTCGAATACAATCACACTCGCTACCTTCTCCAGTCGTTTAAATTTGTTAGTGTCACTGTGTATGGTGCTCATCTTCTTTGTTCATGACTACAACTCCTGACCCCTTATCCGGCTTCATTACAACTACATCCTTATCGCGCAATTCACGTAACACTCGTAGGTGTCTGTTCGTAAGCGCACACTTTTCTTTTAGTGGTGCATTTCTTACAACATAGGCAACATCGGTCAATTTGTTTCTAAACCATCTAAGCTTATCGGTACTAGTTGGTTGAAGGTCTTCCACCTGATCAAAAAGTTCTGAAACTGAGTCTCAATGAACAATCCCATCAATCGTCTAGGAGGCACTCTGTAACCTAGCCCGCAAGACAACGCTTCTAACTGTAGTGCATCAAGGTTCACATTTGACAGATTCACCATATACTTACTGGGCTCCCGAGTACATGGCCCCTCATCTTGGTTGTGTATCAATGCTTTTTCGAGCTGTGCTAATTCCTTCATTTTGGTACCATCGATTTTGGCTTTACAAAATTGGTTGTATGTAATCCGACAGCAGACTGACAAGTTTGCGACTCTGAGCAACAGGCATGCAGGGGGTTTCCAGTAGGCCATCAAGTCTGGCTCGCGAGGTCTCCAATCGGGCAGGTGCGACGCGTCTGTGATTAGCTGCAGGAGGCTTAAGCTTGTTTCTACGTAACAGTTACCAAATCGTTCGATGATAACGACGTATACGAATACAATCCGACAAAACATTAATTTCCACACGTACGCGAGCAATCTTGCACCTCAGCTTGATGATACGATGAAGCACTTTAAAGGAATGAGGGGGAATTCGTCGTTTGAGAAATTTAAAACAGTTAGTTCCCTTTAGTAGCTTGAAAAGCACGGATAGCAGAAGAAGTTCGGCAAATACGTGCATTTCGTATCGTATCATCAGTGCCGATAACCATAACCGGTAATTTTATATAACAGTTTGTGGATGGTTGGCGGCATCCGGTTTCGGATTTGCCTGTCACTGTGGCCAGCCACAGGACGCCTGCGCCTATAGAGGGAATACGGGTGGCATGCGCTGCACCACCCATAACTCCATCCACACACCCCATATTCAGTGTAAACCCGAAGGAATAAGACCGGGAGGCATGTGGATGGGAGCCACGTTTCATCAACGGAGCCGGCCCACACTCCTTCACAGGCAAAAACAAGCACGTTGTATTTGGGAATCAAGCGCACACAAGGCGGTGGCTGGACCGTATTCCGCTACACACTGAGTGCATGGATCCACTCTTTGATCCTAACACGGCCACAAGGACCGTGCACCCCGTCCCCTCCAGTAACGACTAAATGTTTCCTAGAGCCAGTATGGACGAGTTAGTAGGTAATAGACAGGTCGGCACCTTGTCAGCATGCACATCAAGAGCAGCCACAACGGGGATATCAAGCAACAACCAATCACTTGAGAGAAAGATAACAAATAAAATCAATCGAATAATGCATAAGGAAACGTGGCAAAAATCTTAAATTAATGCGCCTATGAAATAAGTTGTTAACAAAGGATCCGAGATAAGTCCAAGGGATCAGAAAGTATATTTTACGGAAATGACAAACGCGAAAATGTTATCGAAATTAACTACAATTGGCTTAAGCGAGTTGTGTAGATTTATAGAAGAGCGTACACGTGGACATTTATTTGAGAAAGAAAAGCATTAGGACAAAATTGAAAACCCACCACCTGAAATAAAGAGACTTAGCATGCAAGCACGCGGTTAGTAAATCGAATGCAGCCTACCTATAAACGCTGCGCTGGTTCTGCCTACGTTCACTGCTGGACCCGTCGTCGCTTCGGTCGTGGTCCCGAGTGGCCTCGCTCATGGCTCACTAAGCCTGCCTGACTAAGGCACTCGCGACCGCATGTTCTACAGCACAATGCGCTCGATGTCGATGGAGTACAATTCATCGGTGCTTGCCGCTTCCGCACTTGCCGCTTCTTCTCTGCATGTCTGAGGTCTTTCTCCTGCACCTCGGCAACTGCCTTCGTGATAAGATCGCACCATGCACGCCGATCAACCGCCTTCGATTCCCATAATCTGCAATCAAGATTAGAACGTGAGAGGCTCACTTTAATCATGTCCTGGTAACGGAACTTCGATTTACCCACGTGCCGCTTCCCTATATCCAGCTGACCATATAATAATTGTTTCGGTATCTGCGTCGAATCCATACGGCTCACATGACCGAGCCACCTCAGGTGTCTCAATAAAGTATGCAGTCCACTGCATACACTCCACTACAGCGCAACATTTCCGTGTCTGCAACTCTGTCGCCCCAGCCGATGCGCAAAATCCGTCGCAAACACTGCTGATGGAACGGCTCGAGATATCGCACATCCCGCCGGTACATCGTCCACGCGTCACTGCGGTATAGAAGAACGGAGTGCATCATGATTTTGTACACCATCAGCTTCGTGCCAATGGTTAGATGATGGTTGTTCCACGCTCGGTACTCAAGCCTCCCAAATGCCGCTGCTGCCTTCGGCACGCAGATACGCAGCTCACTGTGTAGCTGCTGCTCAGTAGACATCATACTCCCAAGGTAGCAGAAGCGGGAGGTGGTTTCCAATACTTCAACACCAATGCTGATTCGCGGCAATATTGAAGATTGCACCTCCGGTGAAGGCTGAAAGAGACAGCCAGTTTTGCTTGTGTTGGCGGTGAGCCAGAATTTGGCCGCTGTCGAAGCCAGAGCACCAGTCATACGCTGCAACTCATCCGCGCTGTGTGCGAAAAACGCACAGTCGTCAGCAAACAGCAACATACGGATAGTTGTCTCACAGACTAGAGTTCTCGCACCGAAACGACGGACGTTCAGCAACCCACCATCAATACGGTGCTCCACACGAACACCGGAAGCACAAGCCCCATCGAAAGCACAAGACAACCTTGCATGAAGATATATATTAAACAGGGCAGGAGCTTAGACACAGCCTTGCTTCACACCAGAGACAACTGCAAAGTCATCCAAGTTCTTTCCACTCAGCTGCACCCTCGCTCGCATACACTGAGCAGACATTCAGTTAAACTTACAAACTTACGCGGACAACCAAACTTACCCAACACCAGCCACAATGCCTCGCGGTTCACCGTATCAAATGCTGTGGTGAAATCAACATAAAGCGAGTACAATGGCTGGTGTCATTCTCTGCCCTTCTCCTGCAACTGACGAGCAGCAAACACCATATCTATAGTGCTGCTACCCGAACGGAATCCGCACTGCCCTTCCGCCACGTTAGGTTCCACAACCTGACTGACGAGGCGGTTGATCAGGATACGGGCAATCACGTTGCCCACACAACTCAGCAAGTTGATGCCACGATAATTCGTGCAACATTGCTTGCTCCCTTTGTCCTTGTACTGTGGTAGCACAAGGGCATCCTTCAGCTCAGCAGGCACCTCTTCCTCAATCCATACACGTTGCACCAAGTGGTGCAGCGCAGTTAACAACGCGGGTCCGCCGTGTTTCAATACTTCAGGAGGGATCCGGTCGGCTCCAGCACATTTGCAGTTTCGCAGCTGAGCAAGTGCTCTCTGCATCTCATCCCGTGTCGGCGTATCCGCCAGACTCGTCTTCACATTGTGCTGTTTCCGGCAGTTCAATGTAGGCCAGTCGATCTCTGAACGGTTGTTCAAGAGACAGTCAAAGTGTTTTCGCCAGCTCTGCATTATGTCTGAGGTCTGTGTGTAAGTAGCGCCTGAACCACCATCGATCAGTGTCCTCAGCGGCTTCAATCTAGTACCATACACCGCCTTTAAGGACTTGAAGTAGTCCTTGTGTTGGCGGCGTTCGTCGTAGCATTCCATCTACTTCGCCTTCTCCGTCCACCATGCATTTTTAATGCGACGGAGCTCTCGGGTCAGTCGCCGTCGAAGATTGCGAAACTAACTACTCTTTCCCAATTCACTGGGGTCTGCTACAAGTGCAGCAAATGCTGCATTCTTCTTCGACACCAATGCGCCAACCGTCACATTGTTGTCATCAAACCAATCAGGCCTCTTACAGTTTGCGCGCCCGATGGTCTCCTCCGCAGCAGCTGTCACCTGGTCGCGAATGTGGTGCCACAGGTCGCCCACTGTGGCTATGCATTCCACATCACACAGGCGTGCAGTCATCGCCTTCTCCAGCCCAGTATGTTTCGCCACAGTACCGAGGGAGAGAATGTTAAATTTACGCCGATTCACGGCGGGAGTGCAATACATAGATTTACGAAAATATATGTACAGTTTGGTCCGAACCAATTTGTGATCAGTGCCACACTCAGCGCCATGCAGTACACGTGTCATGCGCACTTCACTCATATCACGCTGACGTACGATGACACAGTCGAGCAGGTGAGCTTCACCACTTCGTGGGTGAGTCCAAGTTGCTATATCACTCGCACTCAGTGCAAATCGAGTGTTCGTGTTAGTCAGGCCGTGAGTGGCAAACAGTGAGAGCAGCCTGTCACCGTTCGCATTCACTGAACCAATGCCATGCGAACCGATAACTTCTGTCCACACCGATGCATCACGCCCAACGCGCGCGTTGAAATCATCCAGCAGTAATAGTCGGTCGCTCCTCGGCATAGACCGTATCACGGAGGATAGCTCAGTGTAGAACTGATCACGCGTGTCATCAGGATAACACATGGTCGGACCGTACGTGCTTATGAAAGTAGCAAACTTACCTCTTCCGAGTCGTAGGCGAACAGTCATCAGTCGCGCGCTGATGCCCGTTGGTTCACCCGCCAGAAGGCCATGGAGGTGATCGGATACTGCAAATCCGACCCCGTGATCACGTGGTGCTGAGGCGGCTTTGCCCACCCAGTAGAATGTGTAGCCAGCACCTGCTTCATATAACTTACCTTGCTCAGCGAGCCGAGTTTCACTGAGTGCCGCAATATCGATGTGGTAGCGTGCCAGTTCCATCGCGACCAGTGCAGTGCGTCGCTCCGGGCGCTCGCTGGAGTTCCGGTCCAGTAGTGTGCGCACGTTCCAGCACCCGATGCTGAGTGCTTTGCGCGCAGACATACGATTGCATTGGTGGGCAATCGCACGCGAGATGGTCGTTGTGCTTCGGAGGTTTGTTTGAAGGACTCCACCCGGAGCATTTGGCTCAATAGCCTGATCCACAAAGCAGTGGGTGATTTGGTGATTTGCTTGAGGGACTGCGCCCGGAGCCTTTGGCTCAATAGCCTGCCCCACAAGGCAGTGGGGAGCAGATCTAGCTCGGGTATGTGACTGCAGTGACAGACTGGGATCTGCTTGACAGTCGTCACACGCAGCCTTGGAGGTACTGGAACGGTATTTATATATTATGCGACCGTAATAGGATACGCACCTGCGACCACGGCCAGACGCAGGTGGGTTTTTGGCGGGTTTACACCAATTTGACTAGGGGCTGCCTGGCTTGAGGCGGGCAGTTGCAAACCATTGAACACCCGGAGGTGTCCTCCCACCGTCAGAGACAGTGCGTGGCCCTCATGCTCTACGCCATTCGAGCTGTGAGATTATAACCCGTAAACCTGTTGTCTCCCATGGCTAGGTTTTACGGGAAGTGGGCCATCGACCACTTCCTAACCTCCGGTGAGGATGGACTAGGATACTGCCAGGGCGCCCAATCCTGACAGAACGACGACTCAGGTCCTGAGCCAATGTCTCCGATTAAATAAACACCCGAAACGCAGCGGGTCTAGCACATGGTCAGTTCACTGACTCAGCGGATTGGTGTCCTGGATCTTAGCAGGGAGAAGAGCGGAACCCAACTCCCACCCAGCGGTCGCCACGAGAGGCGTCCAGGACATGAGCCAATGGCGCAACAGTAGCAGCATTGAATAGAGCATCTGTCAGGATCTAGCCACCACCAGCCTCAGCGCACCATAGGCTCTCCCGCCAGTTTGTGGATACAGACATACATACAAATAAACGCAAGAAAAAAGGGTGTCTTTCCATTACAACCAGCGCAGCCTGCGACTGACCGAGAATTGTTTACGAACACAAAGCACAATTTGAGGGTTTCCTACGAAGTCGAACAACGGAACTGTCTTTCATATTTTGGGTTATGGCGAAGCAGAATTCTAAACGTCTTGTTGACCTCAATACGGTGACCCGATGTCAATAAGTGCCTGCCGATCAAGGATGCTGACTGCCTGCGTATACACGTAGTTTGAGTTGGGCTTGCTTGTTGAATAAGCCCGCACTGAACCCATTTTGGTACTTGCTCCTTTATTCGGTAACTCAGTTCTATTGGTTCTGCCTCTGTAACTATCAACGCAGTTACACACGAATTGATATACGCAGTGGAAGTTGGTGCCAATAGGCTGAGTTTCCTTTAATGGAGGAGACGGTAGCTTATGAGTCCGGTCGATGATTATAATTTCGGAAGCAAAGAAAGTGTTCTTTGTGGCGGAACTCAGACGTCTTCTGGTCCTCCAGGAAGCAATATCACCCTTAAGGAGCAGCTCTAATAATAGCTTTTTCTTAGGCACAGTAGGTACAGCAACTTTAATTTCACGGATTTCGCTGTGCTTCTGAATAAAGTTTCGAGGGTAGTCATTAGAGATTAACGTGTTGGTAATTAGTTCTGGTTCATCGGCTAGACAATCGGTCGAACATATTCGTCTGGCGCGACTAAACAGGATCTTCACAAGAGGTGGTGTCTAGCTGCCAGTCAACATTTCATTTCATGCGCTTTGGGCAACATAGAATACAACATTCGCGGTTCCAACAAGCTGTAGCAGTTTTTGTGCACAAAGCGCCTCATGCACTAACTAAGCAACCATCGTCGCGTTATGTCTACATATTCCAGGCGCGTCTCGTTGACACGAAATGGGAGGAGTCTCCGCAAGCTTGTTTTGCATGCTCAAACAGAAACGTCAGCTAACATGCGAGCAAAACGGTCTGAATGTAAATGTCCCAACAATGGAACCTACACTAGCTGTAGAAACGTATCCATGATGCTTAAGCTTCTAGTAGATTGATTCTGAAAGCAACTTCCAGAATTAATCAGGCAGGACAAAAGGCTGCTACTAGATGACATTCACAAGGAAATAATTGTGCTCACCTTTGAATCACCCTCCGTGTTCAACAAGCGATTTTAGTGATTAGACCAAAAGGGTGTGACTTAAGCAAAAAATTTTCAACAATATTTACGACTTTCAAGAATTTCTACTGCATTTGTCAATTAATTTTTTCCTTTCTATATTTATCCACTTGCCCCAGCTTTAAGGAATTCGTTTATGGCTTCAAACAGGTGGAAATCATTTAGCACTTAGTCATGAGTGCACGGAGGACAAAACAGCAAGAGGTTGGAAGTACTTATCTCCCGGTCTTAACAATCTTTCAATATAGGGTAAAAGTCAGCTGTTCTATGTCAATTAAAAATGAAATGGTTTTTTAGTAGTCACGTCGGATCCACACTTTCCAACACCACATGGTACCGAATTTTGTGTTTACTGTTTCCAAAAATGAAGTAAACGTGTTTTCAGGTTTCTAAACTGTTGTGTGAGGAATACCAATAATAAGCTGTCCAACGCAATGAATATTTCTAAGAACGACAGCAGCGGGTTAAGATCCGCCTTAACTAGGGTCGTCAGTAATAGACGTAGGAGAATCTTTGAAGGGCCTTCACTGTTCAGCTGTATTATTTCGGCTCAGCGTCTCATCTTCATGCTGCAATCGGAATCGTCTGTTAATCTCAGCTAGTTTTATGAGTTCTTTCACTAAATATTTCATCACAACGCAGTGGTCCGTGATAACCATACACCTCAACTTGTATAGCATTAGATTGAACATTAAAGTTTGTCAGTTTCTAGTCTTTGTATTACGCACTCCTTCGGATCGGATTTTGAACATAAAGTATAAAATATCCTTGATTAACTTCATTTACCTAAGTATCTCGCTAAGCTATAACCGCCACCAATGACTAGGGCTTTTGCAAGCATGTGTCTGTCTGTGTCGTCGATCAGTGTTTTAATTCTCGCACGGGTGGTTGTGATCTCATGAATTTCCGTTGACCTTACTTGTCATTTGCTACCAGCCGTCCAAAATGAACGGGACAAGATTAGCACCAGATCCAGCCTCCCGGATTCGGCCACCACAAGTCAAACGCTATTGAATCTAAAACAACTGGTGCAAGCGGAATCACGAGCTCAGTGCGTAAGTTGCATGCTATTCAATGAACAATGAATTTATACGGGTTAAGAAGCAATACTTTACATGTCCCGTTGAGTTGTTTTGCAGGATTATCGAAAAATAAAAAGCAGTGGGTTATTTACGTTTAAAATAGGGACTTATCGTTTGTTTCGCTGTAGTCCTGCGATTCGTGTAGTTTCACAGCACAAACATGTAGCTGCAATAAATTCAAGTATATTCCAGGCGTGAGATTGAGATTTAGCACTACGTAACAAAGTGTAGGTGAGCAAGTGCGTCAAACAAACGGCTTTTAAATATGGATTGGGGTGGAGTAGAAATGACGGATTCTGGAAGAGCATTTCACGGGTGAAACATGCGGACGGAAAAGAAATTGCTGCCGCAATCCAGGCGGCTGTACTGCCAGTCTCATTGCGTGCCCTCTCAATTTGGTACTACTGCTGCGTTGCAGTAAAGAGCGGCACACACGGTGTGGATCGTGCGTAATTAAGTACACCATTATCAAGTAACCTGGTAAGCGGAGCTAACTTCTGCTGAATACCCCCAATCGTTCCAGCCTCTCCTCGTATGGAAGATGCTGCCTTCCAATAACCTAGTTTGACGCTCGACTTTGCGGCTGCTCTAATGCACTAAGGTCGTGTTTTAGCCATGCGTACCAGGTGGTTTGAAGTACATACTCGACGTGAGGACGAACATACGCACTAAGTATCTGCCGGGAAATAGAGTGATCTATATTTGCCCGAACGCCTGTCTTACCAGGCCCACATGTTGGTTACCAGTTTTGCGGGCGTTCGCGAATTGGCTGGAACAACTCAGATCATCCTGAAACAGTACGCCTAAATCACGTTCGGTGACAGCTCACTGCAGCACATGCGTTCCGAGCCTGTAGTAGTGTTTGCTCTGGTGTCATTTGGAGAGCGTCTTGCATTGACTTATATTGAATGGTATTGGATTTTGGATGGACCAGTTAGCTACCGTGTCTAGATCATCCTAAAGCAGTTGCTGGTCAGCATTCCCCTGAATCTCAGGCCAAAGCATGACGTCGTCGGCAAACAGTAGGAAGTTAGAGGCAATTCAGAAAGAGACAAAACACAAAACGTTAAACGAACAATTGTTTTCGAGTAATTCTTCGTCAAACTCATACAATAATATACATTAGGGTAAGATCTGTTTCTGCCGTCGGCATAACAAAGAAACAATTGATCAGAGAATTTAGCTTGCGATTATGATGGCCGTCAGCTGATCACGTGACTGAAGTCAGGTGGAGTTGCGGAGTGCCATCACTTCCTTCCAGTCTGGTAGTCGGCCACGGAGGTTGTGGTGTTTGTATCATTTTCTTCTGGACACACAAGTCTGGGTTTGTCAGTCGTAAGCATACCGCCTCAGCCGTGGCAAGTAGGCTTCCTCTTACTGGATGTTTATGTCTTGGTAGTATTCTGTAGAGAACTTGAAAGGATGTTCGTTTATCTGGTGGCCTGTGTTGATTAAGTAGTTCGTAATCGCGCTGTAGTTTGTCTTATTCTCGCGATTGTAGAGCCAAACCTGGAGGTGTCTTAGTCCTCTTACCTAAATGTCTGGTCGTCCGTCCAATGTACCTGGCCCCGCACGGGCAGGTAAAGCGGTAGAGCAACATTGTTTGGAGATGTTCAGGCACTCGGTCTTCGAATCTCGGAACTAGTAAAGGTCTGCTTGTGAAAATCACATTCAGCTGAGCCGCATTAAAGGTCTTGTTGTAGCTTTTGCTGTAGTCGACGTATGCATGTCTCAGCCGCACTATTTCCTTTGAATGGAAGATTCAGGTAAAGCTGTTTCTCTTCAACGGTTTGTTTCGATACTTTTGGTGCGCATCGCCTCATATAGGTCGCGATAAATCGTTCCGGATATCCATTTTTAAGAAGCGTTTCTTTGATTCGTATGAGTCAGCTTTTACGGTGTCTTCGCTGCAGGTTTTGTATGCCCGATCGGTTAGTGTTCGCACCAGCGTTCATTTTGGGCTGAGTTGGGTGAAACTATGAAAGTTCATGTATTTTCCCGTCCAATATTGTTTCCTTTATACATTTATTTGGATTGATCCGTCGGTTCTTCTGATAAGAATTGCGTCCGAAAAAGTTATTTGCTTGTTGTTTTCTAACTCAGCTCTTAATGCGATATTAACGTGCGCATTGTTGAAACGGTTGACTATATCCTGGGGTTTGCTGGTCCGATCGCTTATACAAAACATATCATCCACATAACGCTGATGGAATTTCAGACCCGATATGACCTGTTTTAATGGACCGCTTTCTAGCATTCCCATAGAAATATCTGCTAACAATGGACCAAGTGGAGATCCCACTGCAACGCCATCAACCTATTGAATTTAAATTGAACGTTGTACGTACATCTGAGTATCAGTTGTTTCAGTTTGTTGGTTGGTATACCGATGTTTATACCATGCTGGTCAATTTACGAGCACAAGTAGATAACTGTTTCTATCAGAGATACCTTGGTAAACAATAAAAACGTATAAGGAAAACATCCGATACTCTTGAACATCCATATCTCGAACTTCGTTGACAAACTGGAATGTATCTGTCAGTCTATGAGGAGCAATCATTTACCTGATGGGGTTCAGTATTTTTGTCCGCCGTTATACAATGTTGCGATAGGGCTAATTTCTCATATCTAGTATGGGTAGCAATGGTGTGTTAGATTCTATACAGAATACCATCAAGACATAACCATCGTGTAAAAGCAAGCCTACATACCACCGCTGAGGCAGTATGCTTACGCCTGACAAGCCCGGACTTGTGTGTCCAGAAGAAGATGGTACAAACACTACAACTTCCGTGGCCGACCACCAGAAGGGGAGGAAGTGATGATACTCCGCAACTCCACCTGACTTCAGTCATGTGATCAGATGACTGTCATCCTGATCACAAGTTTACTTTTCTGATCAATTGTTTCTTTGTTATACTGACGACTGAAACCTACGTTAAGCTAATGGATCTGATTGTATGAGTCTGATGAAGAATTAATCGAAAACAATTGTTCGCTTAACCCTTCTTGTTTTGTCCCTCTTTCTGTACTTGAGGTAACAAATGGGCATTCTGCTTTAAATGTAATTGTCGGTGAGGTCATTGCCAAATACCAAAAACAATCGGTGACCTAACGCCGAGATTTGAGGCACACCACATTCAAATTTTATGGGGTCAGAAAAAGAGCTCCGAACTCTGATCACCGGTGGAAGCTGAAGGAGTTAGTTGGCGATCCAGCTTAGAGGTAGGTCACCGATCCCGTAACTCTGTAAATTTGAAAGGAGTATCGGATGATCTAGACGGTCGAATGCTTTCGACATCAACATCCTCCTCAGCATCAGCTGACTGGGTCCAGTTACTCCCTGCTATTAGGAAATTCGTTGTGCACGATCTATGTCGACGGAAGCCGTGCTGCTCAGAAATATTAATGTTAGTGTTTTCCAAATAACCCACCTGCGCAGCGGCGATGATGGATTCCGTCATCTTGGACAGTATAGGGAGAAGGGAAACCTGGCGGTAGTTTGAAGCCTCCGTTTTGCTTCCACTTTTGTAAATAGGTGTTAGTATTCCAAGCTTCACGTGGCAGGAAGTTGGTTCTGGTCTAAGTAGTGTTGGAAGAACTGAGCCAGTGGCTCAGCCAATTTACTTGCTTCTGCTCTCGGTGCCTCTAAGCAAATAGTATCGACACCTTGGGACCTGTGCTTGCGTAGAGTGCTCAGCTTCTGAAAGACAGCTTCGATGGTAAAGGAGATGTGAGTGAGTCCCGGCGGCTAGGCGATAAAAGCTGGAGGATCACCTGATGATAATACCCTTTTGAAGGTAGGGGTATATCGCATCCGATGCGCGTTTGTTGCTTCCGTAGCCGTTCGTATTAGGCCAACAGCCGTCTTAAATGCCGTACTCTCTGAGTAGTTAATTGCAGTGTTTTCGTTGGGCCACCTAGTCTTAGGGATAACCTATACTGTCGTCATGCTGCGTTGCGCACTGCCAGCAATTTTCGAGTCCTGCTCCTTACATAAGTAACTGTTGCAAACAATTTGCAAACTTTTTCTGAGGCATCGGTAACCAACCGATTGAATTTATTCAGCAACACGAGCCAGGCGACATGCCAGGAGTGCTCGGCGAGGAACCACCAGAATGTGGCACTGACCAGGAGAGCTAATCGGTCGTAGCAGTTGGTGGTTTCCACTGTCTCATGGTCCGCATCTCGGTATTCTGCATAAGAGATGAAGTTGAAACTAATAAGTGAATGCTCACTGCAACCTAATGGGAAATCAACAACCAACGCCTCAATCATGTGTTCTTCATTGATAAGCACATGATAAAGCAAAGATGGCCTATTACCTGTTCTGAATCGAGTTGGCAAAATGACATGATTATAAAGCGGAACGCTGGTTACGAGCTCCTGCAGACGGGCTTTAAATCATTCTCCTCACGTGGCAAGGGTTTCTGAAGAATGCACATTTAAATGACCTATGGTCAAGGTGTGAGTGTATTATCCTTTTAGTGTGTCGTAGGGGAAGTCGCAATTTGGCCGTCCGTTTCCGGTGTAGGGTTAGGGGGACGGTACACCAAGGCCATAAGGCAAGTGTCTCTGCCTCTTAACTGCAGGCGACACCAAAGTGAAACAGCAATCATCAAATCTGAATCCCCGTGACCTCGCACTGTAAGTCTCTTCGGCAATAAAGAATTACGCCTCCTCATCCTTTTGTCAGTCTGTCCTTCAGAATGAGTGACATGCCAGGTAGAGAAATCTCAGTGTCCATCATTTCAGTGTGTGACCACGTCTCTGTGATACAGATGATAACATATTTCTGAGAAACTTGGCAATCATTCAGTTCGGCCAACTTCTTGAAGTGACAATGAGGATTCGTATACAAGCAGGCTAGTTTATCGGTGTCTAGTAGACCACAGGGGGTCCACGAAGTCAGGTATGTGGGTGTGCCGACCGATGTGAGGTTGGTCGTTATTCGTTTTTTGATGAGAGACTGAGACTCTTTCGATACGTTGCTCTGCCCAAGTCGCATGTAAACCTCGTCTAGATCTACGTCAGTATCGGGTAAAGGAGAAACTATCACTAGTACACCTGCTTTCTTAGATGTTTTCGTAGTTGGACGTTGCAAGCATCTGCAGTCCATAAGCTAAGTTCCGATGGAAAGCCTTCTCGATGTTTGCCCCAAATATGTAATACATGCGTCTCTGCTTGCTCGGATTGAAACACGACTTTTAGGATTCTCGGACCGCATCCTCCATCATTTGGCAAATGAATTAATAGTTTGAGTGATCGCACCCCAACATTATCTAAGGAAAGAGTTTCGCGGATGAATCGCCATCTTTATAACTCGTGAGTTCCGGCCTCGTGACTACCGTGTGAAGGAAGCTCTGGCACACCATGGATGAACATAGTGTTTAGGTGATCAGGCTTGCTGTGTCATTCTTCGGAGTTTCGTTTCGAATCTTGCACGTTCCACGGAACATCAGGATAGATACGTATCCAAGGCGATCCATGTTTCAGCGCGGTTGTGGAGTACATAACACTTCTCAAATCAATTTAGGATACGGGTATTACGCTAATAAGTCTGGGCTCGCTAAAGTGTGCAGAGTTTAGGTGACGAGTAATCCATACTAAGGTTGTGGGTTTCGCTTCTACTTCCATCAGGTATCACAGTGACACACTGGTTTAGATCGTCGGACAATTTACCTTGCAATGTGATAGCTGCTGATTTGGTTACGTTCGAGCAAACAACAGTCAGGCGCTATTGTTAGGTTCCGTTTTCCTTGAGCTTTAAAGTTGGTGGATCGATTGTCCTGACTTGCTACCAAATGACGGTTTCTTATTGTTTGTCTATCTATTCAAGTTAGCTATTTTTGTAACAGAAGGGACTGAAAGGGCCGCCTCTCGGGCGAGTTCTGCAGTAATCGCGGCAAATGTGTCTGATGTTCCAGGGAAGTTTGGCTCTACAATAGACCCCTGGGCTGCAGATGCTGAGGGTTGCTGGTTGGCTGCTTTGTCCTTTGTACATACACCTGCCATCAAGACTGGTAGGATTTGAGTACTCACAAGTTTCATGTTGTGCCTGATTTTGCTTGCGACGCCCACTGTTTACCTCTCGGAAGTACGGTCAGTTTTCGCCTGGTGTCCTGCCAAAGATTGGGAAGACAACGACGATCAGGAATTGGTTTATCGTGGTTCAGGGGCAAAAACTTGATCACCATTTCTTTGATTGAGCATCCCTAGATGTAACTCGTTCAGACTTTCTTTTAGTAAGCTGCTTTTAGTGTTCATTCGCTACTCGGCTTCTGTTACCAACCGGTTGCATATCTGAACTAGTACCTGCATACACTTGACAACTAGGATGCCTGAAGAGCTATTACAGACCCAAGGGCATCTTGACAGCTACTCATCTCTCGCACCTACTGTTGAGATAAGCTATCACACTTCGGATGGTACCACTTAGAACAATGCGAGAACTCTAAGCCTGGTCTGACTAATGGATTACGTTGTCCCGACCACAAAATCCCTTACGTTGTAACCCGTTTGGAGGTGCACGTACTCGATGTTTGCCATGCAGTTTGGTGTCATTACTTGAACCAGTGGGATGACTGATGACTTTTAAGACTTCCGCGATGGTATGCATCGGTCAAACGAAGGTTGAACTTGTAACGGGCAAGTGACCGGTCGATAGAGTTGATTTAGCTGCGCATCGGTCCCACATGTATGCTGTTTCACTACTTGACAAGCGCGCAAATAAATCCAAGGTGGCGGACGCAGACAGCGGTTGGGAGAATGGCTGAGATCTCCGAAAGTAGCCAGACAATATCCACCAAATTAGCACAGATGAAAAAATACACCAAAGGAAGAATATTGGTGCACAATTCACGTAGAAAATAGGTATACGACAATAATTCAGAGGCAAACGTAGAATGCAGAACACGGTACTTCGAAAATTCGCGGCGACTTCAAAAATTCGCGGCATCCTCAAACTCATATCATTCTGTAAGTAGAAATGCATTTCGTGGATCATTCAGCAGTTAGAACTTACAATCATAAATTTAACTTAAAAAACTAACTACATGATGCAGGATCCATCCATGTTTCTGCCAGCTAGGGAGTTGGATTTCTTTCATCTGTCACTGCGCCGTTCCACCGTATTGCATTAACCGTGCCCATCACTTTTAGTTGCTGGCCCATTGGGCCATCGTTGTGACGTGTGACTGTTCACTAGATTGGCAACATTAAATATTAAATATACGTTTTTCTTTCTTGGTCCTGTTATTTTGATACTTCAAAACGCGATAAAATTACGCAGTTTTATCACAATTTGCATGAGCGACGTGTGCAAGTTAGGAGAAGATTATCAAGCACGCAGAACAAACCAAATAGAGTGGAATGGGTTTTATCCACATTAAAAAGACCTAGTTTAAGTGTAAGTTGGTGTAGCCCAACTGCCGTTATGGTGACTGCCAAAATCACTATAGTTGGGGTAGGCATAGTGGACTGTGCAGCCAAAACCTTCACAGTTAGTGTTGCTCTTAGCTTGAAGAGAATGCCCGGTAACATTGAAAGCAAGACGACGCCAATACCTCGGCAAATCAATTGCTCTTCCAATACCACAAGCGGCTCGCATTCGATTAATACGGTTCCCAGTCGGGTGGCAGTAACAAGACGCAAGGCTTTGTCCAATCTTCCGCCTGCGTGCATAGAAACGAACAAGCCGGTGTTTGGTGTAATTTGGGTTACGGTTGCTTCCAAGGATGGCCAACATTAAAAATTAGTAGCAGCTAAGCGATATTCTACTAAATCAACCACCACTAGTTTCCTGTGGCACGTCACTGATTATGTCAATTAATACCCGTGACATATCGAAAAAGACAAAGAAACAACCACCTCTACTGAGCGTACTCTAATCCATTGTCCTAGAACCAGTCGACGGCAATAAGGGACAGGCATTTGGACAGAGTCAAATAGTGGGACGTTATTGGTAATTTACTCAGCGCTGTGGGTAAGCCTGTACTTGTAATGCGAATCACGCGGCCACGCAACTCGAAGGATTACGGGGAGCCAAGCACTCTGCGCTGATACTTATTGCTCAAGTGCTCCTATTTTGTAGTTGGAAACGCACTCCCAAACTCTGAGTGAAAAGGCACCACCCGATGAGACAAGTGAAGTTGTATTTTAACATATGAATCAAAGCGGAAAGCATAGACGGATTAACGAGCCAATCAGAACCGGTTAGTGTCAGTTAAGGTGACAAGGCAGTCCGATAAAATCGTGTGTGTGTGGGTGGGTGGTTGGAAAACGTCAACACGTGGGCCAGTAACATGCGCGTTATGCTGAACTTCATCACCGAAGTAGCATCAATTCTGCTGTCGACAGACAAACTGGGAAAACACAGTGTTGCATCCGTGTCTTTCTAGACATTCCATGGGGTGAGCGATATCAGGTTAGCCGCAGCTTAATAGGCCACTGCAAAGAAACTATACTCAGAACAATCTTTGTTTAGGGCACTCCTGAAAATGCAGTATGCGATGAGCAAGCGATGGCAAGTGACAAGTAGCAATGATAGTATATTCGTGAAACAATCTCCTTGGACGACATGCAAGTAAAATCGGTGTCACGACCGCGCACCTCACCGAACTACAAAGGATGTGGCCTAAAAGTGCTGTAGTCCTACAGTCAAGACAGATGTTAGCGCGGATAATGAAAAGCTGCTGTATGTTTCGCTGCAGGCCGCCATCTGAGCTTTGGCTGAATGCAACGAGCGATGTGTCCTTCAGATATGTCATCCAAAGAACGAAAGGTTATCGAAACTATAGTGCAACAGTGCGCCAGCAGTGTATCTGATGAGCCTATATAATCCGTTGATGAAGTGAGTGACTGGGCTCCTTAAGCTGTACGTAGACATTTAGGTTTGGGATTAGGTAGGAAGCTGCTGAAATTGACGTACATCCAGTCGTCAACTACCCAACAAAAAAGCAGTTAGTCACACCAATGGTTTAAGTTCATGTATGAATTGCACAAGCTCCAACACATGGCCAAAAACTGCATATATGTGCACTAACACCAAAAGGCTCCTCAGTAAACTCACCTAACTTCGGGTACGCCATGTCCCGCATACATGGGACTTAATTTCCATTACTGAAACATAGTTGTACCAAGAAGTTGCTCATGCTGAGGTTAAGGCACCGGGAATGTCACCCATCCGGAACGACCGTCTCAGCAGGGTAGGTGGTGATTT
This sequence comes from Dicrocoelium dendriticum, assembly GCA_944474145.2. NCBI lineage: Eukaryota > Metazoa > Platyhelminthes > Trematoda > Plagiorchiida > Dicrocoeliidae > Dicrocoelium > Dicrocoelium dendriticum. Next base: position 17,528,934 of record OX104066.1, on the reverse strand, counting down.
TATTTACTACCGCAGTGACCTGCATGATGCGATAGCTGATGATCCGGAAGCTCAGCTTACCGACTCACTTTGGTGCTGTCTCCGGCTGACACAACAAGCATGTCTCATAGCTGTAGTTTACCGCCCCCAACATCCACTCCAGAAATGGATTCCAGCCTGTTACTTGCATTAAACAGGGTAAACGTCCTAGGTACATCCACATTCTCATTGCCGTTGCTTTAATGTACACGAGCTGGAGATTTTGGCATCTCCCAATAAACAGCCCAAAGCTGACTTACATGTACTTGTCGCAATTATTCCCTTAGAAAATCATGTCACCTCGCCTACTAGATTCAGGGCTGAAAATTAAACAGTCCGTACTGTAATCTTATACGACCGTAATGACCTAGAGTGCGAACCGGTGGCCGATCTGGAAACACTGATCATAGACTCACTCTGGTGCAGTCTCTGACTGAGAAGCAACGGCACTTGTCTTTTGGTCATTGTTTATCGTCTCCCAATGTCCACACCAGAGATGGACTTCTGTCCGGCATTATCCTTGGGAAGGATCCTACGATGACGATGTCATGCTCTCAGCTCGGCCAACTTAAATATTCCTAATCTTGAAGTTCCGGCGTCCCCCAACAAGCAGTTGAAAGCCGACCTGCAACAGTATACTGCAAGCATTCCGCTCTTTAGCCATGTCAGTTCGCCCACGTGATTCAGAGCCGGAAATAAACCATCTGTGCTTAAGTTAGTCATCAAGAACGAAGAGCTCATGATTAAGAAACCAGGGATGGGGAACCTTCTGGGGCGGAGCGACCACGGGAGCAATATTTACAACTTTGTGTGTTATGCTGAGTACCCACAAAAACTTATTTCGAACAATCACCCACTACGACATACTGACAGCCTTTGTGGGAGATGCCAGCTGGGGGTTTCCGGACGATTGTTCCGTTGACTGTGCTTGGATAGAGTTTGCTGGCAATTTCAGCGAGCTGATTAAATCTGCGTCCGTCAACCAGCTCCTGTGTTCTGCGAGAGCACAATCACTCATTCGGAGCAGAACTCGAAAACACATGACGGCAAGAGAAGCAGCGTGGCATGTGTACAGAGCGAACCCTAGCCCTGACAACTGGAACAACTATGTAGTACACCGTAATCACTGTACCATAGTTGTGCGCGAGGACTAACCAGTACACCAGCAGAGTCTAGCGAAAAACTCTTGTGCCAACAAAAAGCTTCTGTATAAAGGTGTGAACAGCATCAGGAATGTAAAACGTGGAGTTTCCCTACTGATATCAGCAAATGGATATGCTCACACTTCCGAGGTTGTAGCCAAAATTTCACGGATACAATATGCTCCAAGTTTCAGAATTGTTGCTCGCATTTGTAAAATACCTGTCCCATTCTCCCAGATGGCAGTCTTTACACACGTCAGGTTCAGTTCAGCGACCATTTTGAGGAAGTTGCTGTCGTTGCGCACCCATATTTCCACCGGAGTTGACAACCTTCCCTCGGAAGCAATGCACGTGGCAGCTATGAGGATAGCTGAAACATTAACGAGATTTTCCAAAAAATGCTTAGACACACAGCAGGTCCCTGGCATTTGGAAGCAAGGCATCACTCCCCCGAATTCAAAATTGGTAGCCGTTCAGTGCCAGCCAGCTATCGCCCAGTGATTTTCCTCCCGGTGCTCTCAAAGGTGATGGAGTGGTCCATAGCTGAGGTTGTAATGGCAACACGGATTCCGTCAGCATCAGTCATATACTACCAACCTACTGCCTGCCGGTGGCAATTGCGCAGAGACAGCCCACAGTGGGACCGACATTGGTGTCATTTACTTAAACTTTTTCAAAGCATTCGACCACATATATCACCGTATTCTTCTCCAAAAGCTGTAAGTGTAAGGAGTTGGGAAGCCTGTCCTTGGATGGATCGAAAACTTTCTCTTTCAGTGACACATTAATGTTCGAATTCGAGGTTCATTTTCTGATCCAGTTGATGTGGACTGCGGTGTTCCAAAAGGATCGGTGTTGGGACCGCGATTATTTTGGTTCTTCAATAACGACCTTGCGAGTGTCATCAAGTCAGCTTTCCTGCGTTTCGCCGATGTCATCAACATATGGCGGGCAATCTACTGTCAGGAAGATCACGATATATTGTAGCGAGGCTTGGACTGCGCCTTTGAATAGTCAAAATTAAATCTACTTCTGTTTAACACGGATAAGGGACAAAACCGTGCATGTCCACCACGAGCCCACGAAAGCATGTAAGTTTGGAGATGACACACTGAAAACCGCCTTACAAAAGCGAGACCTTGAGGTGGTAATGCAAGACGACCTCGGCTGTTCGGCGCAATCCTTGAAGTTGTTCCAAAACCGCCAACCAACATGTTGGTCTGTTACGGAGCGCTGCTGGGAGCTGCGATCACTCCATCTTCCTTCAAATGCTCAATGCGTAGGTGAGGCTCCGTGTAGAGTATACAATTCAAGCTAAGCAACTCTGGCTGTAACGCGACCTGGTTGCACTGGAGACCGCACAGCGATGGGCAACAAAAAGGTGAAGGGTTGTCCCGCCTGTAATACCATAGGCGGTTAAAAGCCCTGGGAGTGTACAAAGGAAGATATCGCCGTCTACGAGGTAACTCATCTTGGAGTTCCAGCTTTTGGAAACCCGGTAACGCTTGCCGCCGCCTTCTGAAATTTAGCTGCAACATAGAATTGTAGGGCCATAAGTTAAAACCTGCCACCCAGTATATGCAGCTTGAGTGCCGCTGGCATATTTTTCCGTTCGTTTTTGTCAACCGTGCAACGCTCTTTCGACTTTCGTCATTTCCGCGCCCATGGTATCCAGTAGTAAAAAGAGGCACACAATGTATCATATTATTTTCTATACGTGATCTGATTTCTATCCACTGCGTGACGACAAGAAGCAGACAAATATTGTGCTCACCAACCCTACGAAATCGGGGTAGACTCATATACCTATATGTTAAAGTGGATAATATGGTGAGTCCACAGATGTGTTTTTCATTTTTGTGCAAGTTCACTGAACCAACGTTATGCCTGCAAACCATCCCACGGGACTTGTCAAGCGTTGGGTTTTTCATTCGCATTATACCATTGTTCCATTGTGCCACTCTACTCACTAATGAAGGGCTCATGATTGACAAGTTATTGATGAAAAGTCCATTAGGTCTCAGTGACCATATAGTCAACCATTTAACTGTGTTTGCTATGCGGGGTATCAAACTGAATGTAAGGACTTAACCCATACAATCACACACTACCACGTCTTGAAAGAACTCACCGATCCCTCCACTTGGGAACTCTCGAACAACCGTCCCCTGGACAACCTTAAGATATAGTCTGATGAAAGACTCAGGGAAGTACTTAACGGAGCATCGGAAACGAACTCACATTCTTTGACATAAGCTCCGTAAATTCTCGGAAGCAAGACTCGAAATGGCATGGGAAAAAGTGATGCAGCGTGCCTTCAAGGCAAACAAAGTCACAGAAATTTGGGGCAACCTCCTGACCCACCGCAACCATTGCATCATACTTGTCCGTGGGGATAAAGTAACTTATCAACAGTACCTAGTGAAAAAGGTTCTGGCAAGCAACACACTACTGTACAGAGCAACACCCTACATACTTTATGACATGGTATCCACAACTTTTCACAACAGTCGTTAGGCTACAAAGCGCCGAAGAATCAGTCAATACCCTGCGGCTACAATTAGCTGCAATTTTTGCACTGGCAGATTCTACCCGTCCCACATCGTCAAGTAAATTACGGACTCCAGAGTTTACACATGTATTTTTCAGCCCAGCGACTTTACTAAGAAATTTGCTCTCACTACACAGTTATAGCAATTCAGGGGCCGAGAATGTGCGCCAAAAAGCACTGAAGGCTGCGTCCACTAAGCAGGCTGCGGCCGAGTAACCTTCCTTTCAAAGATGCTTTGATGACCAACAAGTTCCTACTATGTGGACGCATGGCATTGTCACTCCAAATTTTAAAAGCGATAGCCGTTCAAACCCCACAATCTACCACCCAGTAACTTTCCTCCTTGTGTTGCCGGAGGTGATGAAAGCAGCCGTCATTTAGACTCTAATGAACTACTTGGAAAAAGGTAACGTCTTGGCACCGGAGCGGCATGTTTCTGTCAACACTGGTCATGCACCACCAATCTGCTGGTTGCAGGAGGTAGTTGGACCAAACTGTCCGATGGTGGGGTCGGAGTCGACGTCCTCCACCTGGACTTCTCTAATGTATTCAACTGCTTGGATCACTGTATCTTACTTCACAAGCTACAGAACTATGGAATCGGCGATCCTGTTCTTGGGTTGATTGGGGCCGTTCTTCCCCAACGGAGGCTTCATGTGGGTGTCAAGGGATCACTCTAAAACCGACTGAGGTGAAACGCGATGTTCCACCTTGTTCGGTATTTGGAACGTGCTTATTCACGTTGTATACTAATAGCCTGGCAAGTCATCTAAAATTTTCTCCTTTTGGTCAATGATATTAAAAGATGCATAGGGAATAATAACTAGGATTATCATCATTTCGTCTAATATGGCCTGGATCACGTTCATTAGTGGTCAACGCGAGACATAATCCAGTTCAGCGGAGCCAAGTTCAACGTTATCCAACTGCGTCATCCACCGGCGAGCGTGTACGAACATGGACACTACATATTGCAGAAGTTCTTTCAGTTGGGTAGCTTGAGGGTACAGTTACAGGATGATCTCGGATGTTCGAACCAAGCAGAAAAGGCGTTGATAACCGGGAATCAGCACCACCCGAAACGTCTGGTTAATCAAATTTCATCAGAGCTGACGTTGGTAACAAGGATGAAGCACTCGAACACCAACCCTGGACACGTACAGCTCAATCGTCTATTGTAGCAACAAAGTCCACTTGGATGTCAATTACATATGCAGTGATTGCTGCACAGGTCAAACGGGAGGCCGCCCTTGTCGTCTCTCCTGTTTCAAACACGGCTACTGTGCATAAACGGACAAACAGTAGGTGAACACTACTTGACAGCCGGTCAAGACAAAAGATTACCCGCCTTTGCAGCTCAACTAAAATAGGCTCCAAAAATATGCCCCGACTGCTTTGTGTTAAATCACCTCGTATCTACGGCTATCACATTGCCTGGCATGTTGTCGAATGACCAAGATCAATGGAATTCATTCTTATGAACGACAGTCAAACACATTGACCTACTAAAGGTTACTCGTTAGCTAAACTCTGCACGCTATAGATAATACAGAATCATTGGGGCAAAACTAGAATCCCCTACTGATGTAGAAAATCTTTTACTCATTGCGAATTCTCTATAACACGGATCCTGTGAGATATGCATCTATCCTGATGTCCCTTGGAGCGTGAGATAATCAAAAAGAAGCACTGAAGAAGTACGCAACAAGCAAGGTCGTCCAAACACTATCTGTATTCATGGCGTGTTAGAGCGCGCTTCCAACGATATTCCAGAGCCTGGAAATTACGATCTAGAACAGTAGCAGTTCATTAGTGAACCAATTTACCTAGATAATGTTGTGGTAATATTGCGGAAAAGACTACCTCTGTCACTGATTTATGGAGGACGCGGCTCAAGAATCCTAAAACTCTTGTTCCAGTCAGGGCAAACAACAACGGTGTTTTGGATCGATGACGGAGAAATCGGGAAAGCCTTCCTTCTGTAATCCGGTTAAAGCCTGCAGAAGCTTCGCAAATTCCAGAAATGCAATCTGCTGAGACAGCAAGCGTATCGGCAATGATACAGAAGCTTCACTTGCCTGCTCCTTTACTCAATTTTGACGTAGGTCTAAACGAAGATTGGAAGGCGCCTTGGCCGAATAAGGTTACAGAAAAAGTATCCGTGTCCCATCAAGAAACCAAGTGACGGTCGACCTCATATCGCTCGGCATTCTCACACTCTTGACCCCTTTAGTCCTCTGTGGGCTTCTAGAGATTGAGGATCTAAGCTGCTTTCATACGAATGCTCACTGTCTTCTCAATAGGCTGGCCAGCCTGAAAGACTGTTAAGCTTCTGAGCCATATGATATCATTAGTATCACTGAGAAGTGGTTATACACTGGACGACAGACGCTGTATTTTCGCTACCGGGAGTGCCGCTCATCCGAAAAGACGGACGCATGCAATGAGAGCGGGTAATTCGGTATTATCGAAGCGACTTACATTGCCAAGCCGTGGAGGATCCAGACTCACAGTTCCCCAATTTTCTTTGATGCCGCCTGCAGTTAGATGGCTGAGACACCTGACTCATTGCATTGGAGTACTTCCCCCAACATCTATGTCCGGAAAGCACGGCCACACAGGCATCGCTATAACATTTGACCCAAAGTGAAGATACACCCACCTCCTTATCATGGGTGATTTTAGTGTCCATTGTACAGAAGCCTCCGCCACGATCGGAGAACAATTCAAAGCCGATCTACAAGTGATTATAACCACTGCTCCTCTTTAAAATCACGTCCCTTTGCTTACGGTTTAGAAGCGGTAACAGACTACCTGTGTTTGGATCTTGTACTTACCAATAAGGAGCATATGGTATATAAATAAATAAATAAATAAATAAATAAACGGTATATTCCTCGGTGATTCGAGGTGCAGTCCAACTATGTGGTCTGATCAATATGTATTGTATGTAGACTGCCCGTTGGGTCACAGTGATCATACAGTCCTTAGTTTCAACTGCGACTGCTATGCGGAATATCAGAATGAAAACTAAGAGACGGTGCGAACCATCACACGCGACGAGCGATTAGCCCAGCTCGTCGGGGCCACAACTTCGTCGCACTTCGCCGAACAACCCCTCAAGTCACTTGGTTCGAGTTCGTCAATAAATTCGGTCGGCTGATTACAGATGCCTCAGAGATAAGAGTTTGCCATAGGTGTAAATCAGTCGCGTTCATTAGAAGCAGAACACGAAAACTGATGACAGTACGCAACGTAGCATGCGGGGTGTATCGTGTAGTCCCAACGCTCAAATACTCGGGACAAATACGTAGCGCAACGTAACCACCGCACTTAAGTGCTCAGAGAAGGCGAGGCTGTTGTTCAGCAGAACATCATACAAACCTTTGGCACTTGTCACAACCTGCTATACAAGCACGACAATGGCTTATAAACGTGCGACAAGGAGTTCCTTCATCCAGGACGGCTAACGGCTACAGAAGCAGCAAACGCATTGCGGATGCAATATGCCACCACCTATCATAGGACTTGCCACCAAGCGAGTTGCTAGCATTCGCCGCAGCGCTGCCTGGACTCACCCACAACTCATTTACCGCTGAAGAGGTATTGCAGGAGCTAGTGTCTCTGTGTGACCATTGCTCTCCGGGTGCCGAAACCATTCGTTTAGTGGCACCGGGAGCAACAGTAAGACAACTGACAGAACATTCGTTTCAGTTTTTCAAGAGCTGCTTTGACCAGAACCAGGTTCTTGCTGCGTGGAAGCTTGGAATAGTAATTCCGATTCACAAAGGCGGAAGCACACCTGGGTCTTCAAACTACTGCCCAGCATCTCTTCTCCCTCTACTGTCCAAGGTCATGAAATTAATCGTTGGCGATACACTGGTGTGCTGGCTGGTAATCTGTAACAAGCAATGCGGCTTCCGTCGGCAGCGGTCCTATAGTACTAATTTACTAATCGCACGGAGTATTGGGACTGAGGCAACTGACGCTGGAGAAGAGGAAAGCGTAACGTACTTGGATTTTACGAAGGTATTCGATAGTCTAGATCAACAGATACTTCTTTTCCGGCCTCAGTGTCACGGGATAGGTGACCCTCTTTTAATTTGGATGGGTAACTTTCTCCTTCAAAACAATTAGTGTTCAGAGTTCGGAGCTCTTTATCGGACTCCATACAAGTCGAGTGTGGTCTGTCGCAAGGCTCAGTTATAAGGCCACGATTGTTTTTGTTGTTTATTACTGACCTCGCAAAAGTAATCGTTTCCTACTGTTTGTCGACGATATCAAGGTTTGGCGCAGGATTCAAGTGAATGCCGGCCAGCATCCTCTTCATCGTGATCTCGACACGGTGCAAAGGTGATCAATTCAAAATATACCGCATTTCTACGTGAATAAATGCAAGGCACTCTCCATACATCACCAGAGCAACTAGCCATACAGGCTCGGAACACGTGTCCTGCAGCTATCTACCGTCAATCGTAATCTGGGCATGCTGGTTCGAGAGGACTTAGTTTGCTCTAAGCAATCCGGAAATTCATGGAAAACTGGTAACCAACACGTCGCGCTGTTGCAATGGGCCTTCGGACAAATAGACACCACTACTTTTTGGTAGGTTCTAAGTGCATATGTGTGTACCCATCTCGAAAACACCATTCAACTTGACATCCATTGGTGAAACATGACCTTAATGCACTGGAGCAGCCTCAACGTCAGGCAACCTAATACGCCACTGAAATGCGCCACCACCCATACCAGCAGCGGCTGAAACTTTTGAGCGTATTCAGCGGATGATATGAGGCAACCTGATAATGGCCTACATCATTCCTCACGATCCACATCAGGTGTGCCGCTTATTACTGCAACTCAGTAGCAATGCAAACCTGAGAGGTCACTCGCTGAAACTCGCAGAGCGGTACAGCAGTCTGGAGTATCGCAAGAATTTCTTTCCATTCGTATATCTCGCCCCTGGAATGCTCTCCCTGAATCGGTCATCACTGCAACGAAGCAATATTTAAAAGACGGATAGCTGACGCACTCATTCATTTACCCTTTGTTACTTGCCCAGTTTCAATCCTACTCCTGGTACATAACCTGGATTTATTAACTGTTGACCGTTGATGCTGCCCAACTATGCGAATTGCACGACTACAGCGGAGTGAACGATCGGGCCTTTCTTTAAAAGCAAAAAATGGTTATCACTATTTTTTCGGTAAACCTAGCAAACTACCCAACGAGACTAGGAAAAAAAGTGCTCCTTAAGTAGAAAATTCATTGTTCCTTGTTCAATCTTCCCCCAAATGTTTAACGCCTGCGTGCGACACTTGCGAAAAATGTCATCCAAGCGTGGCTGCTGTGACAGTAATAGAATCGGATTGCTCAAGAGACTTGAGCGAAGGGCAACGAAAAATGTAATGGCCTTCTCATAATCTGCTTAATAGACGCGATTCCAAAATAGGCACTTTACTGCACAACCAAACTTCCAGCTCAGCCGAAGCAAAAATTAGGACGAAAATGACCTTGACAAAATAACGTGTTAACCGCCGTCAACAAAAATCTGTACAATTGCAGCAGACATTGGCTATATTCAAAAGTCTCTTACTGACCTTCAACTTCTGGAATGGGAAGTCCAAGCGCCAAGATTAGTTGTTTTACGTAGATTGCGCCGATCTTCAGGAGGTTTCTAGTCACGTGCATGCACTGGAATATTCCAGCACTTTCAAAGTCGATACGATAATCGAGAACAATCGATTGATCGCTGAAATAATAGTTTCCGAAGAATTCGTATCTTCTCCCGGACGCCTTGCCTCCCTAGATGGCGCCTGCGGTACATGACGATGCCTGGGACGGTGATTTTGCCTGCCGGTCCATCTCTTGGGCTGAAGTGCTCGCGAAGTAGTTTCGACGTCTGTGGTCTGGTTTCCTTTCTCCACTGTGAACAGTTGCCCACGGGTTCCTTTGGCAATTTGAAGCTCTCACAAATAAGTCGAATGGGAAATCGGCAGTTTTGCTTCGCCTGGTTGAAACATCGTTGGTCGTAGCTGGTTTGCATGCCGGACTCAACTCTTTGTTCTTACGAGCATGTCATACTTGACATTTCCGTCCCTGGCGTCCACTTCTCCTTGCCGCCCCGATAGTCGTGTACGAACATTGTCTGTCCAAGTGTGAACGATCGTTTCTTCGCTCCATGCCATCGGTTAAAATCTAATTCCAAGCTGCGGTTTATTTCACTAACAGAGGGCTCTAAGCGCAAGCGAAGCTTCCGATTCATCATAGGCTGTGCTGGAGAAACTCTCTCTGGCGCTTGTGGATTCGGTGTTGATTGGTAGAGGAAAAGGAACCCCTCAACCAACTCTTTTATGCCTCCCTCCCCTTTTGATTTATGGAGAGCGCGCCTGAACGTATCGACAAACCTTTCCGCTTGGCTATTCGACTGTGGGTGAAACGGCGGTGAGGTAATGTGGTGGACGGCACATTGCTTGCAAAACTCCGTAAAAGTTGCGAAAGTGAATTACATGCAGTTGTCAGTTACAATTGTCTCTGCACAGCCGAATGTGCTGAAGATTTAGCACAGTCTTGCTACAGTATCCATGGGAAATAATTTAGGCCACTTGCTGTTTGTGGCTACTATGAGGAGGAAATTTCAACCCTTGATTGTGTCATATACGGAAGCCTAACCCAAATGCTGCACATGACCCGAGCCCAGCTAACCCCGATCCAGTCAGCTTGTGTCACTGCCAAGGTAATCATCAGTGAGTTAAACCTTGATGAACGATATAACTCAGCCATTACGGGACACATGTTGACTCTTGATCTTGTTATATCAGTAGTATCTGCTCATATCCATGAACTAGTCTTTTATCCACCCACTTGGTATACTTCAGATCAAAAAGACTGGCAACGGAACTGACAACTGAAATGGAAATCTCAGCAGACGATCTCCGTGCGATTCTTCAATAACAGCAGACACAGTTCGAAGCCACTCAACTCCGACTACTCGATACCCTGACTCGTAAACTCTCTTTGTTTCCCAAGGTCAAGGCATGGCAAGTAGGGCAAGCTGATTTGAAGTCAATTGTGTCTGCAATCCAGCTTTTTCAACATGACCTTCCGTCTGGTGTTGCAGTTGAGTCCTGGTTCAAACGCTATGAGGACATATTTCAGGTTTAGTTCGGTGGGAAGGAGGACGTATGGCCATCACGAACACTGCTTTGTAAGTTAGGGGACACAGAACACGACCGTTTTGTAAATTACATCTTGCCACAACATCCACGTGATTTTTCACTTGATGATACGGTGTAGTGTCTCATTCAGATCTTTGGCGAACGTTCCTCACTCTTCAGCACAGGCTATCATTGTTTAAAATTTGTCAACGAATCCGGAGATGACTAGGTTACCTATAGAAGGTAGAAGCGACGATAAGACTTTGCGCAATAATCTGCCTCGACGAGGAATCGAACCCCGGATATACAGACCGGTAATCCGTGTGTATGGGGTTCGATTCCTCGTCGAGGCAGATTATTGCGCAAAGTCTTATCGTCGCTTCTACTTTTTACAAAAATTACAAATTCACGAAACCCCCAATACTCTAGATTACTTATGTAGGTATAGTCAACCGTGAGTGTGAACGCTTTAAACTGGCATTAATGACAGGGACACAATGCAAGTGTCGGAGGTCCAGCTGTGGTCTGTAGTCTCCGTCAGAAGCGAACGTCCGCACACGACTTCTCGCCAAGCTGGAGCAAGCCCCAGACATCACGCTGCAGAAAATGACCGAGGAATGTCAACGCCTGCTTAATCTGAAGCATGATTCCAATGTGGTGGAACAGCGGTAGATCAACATGACGGAGGTTAAACCGGTTAGATCTACCAGCAGGAGTATAAGAAGCCGACTACAGCATGTTGTAACTGTGGCGCATGGCTCTACGCATCATAGTGCACTTTTTTCCGACATCGGTGTAAACAATGTCAAAGTTTTGATCACAAAGATGGTTTCTGCAAGCCACACAACTCGACTAAAACTGACGATTCCAACAAACGATCTTCGAAGTCTACACAGCTGAAGGCTAGCCGCAGCATTGTTGCTACTCATCAGGACAACGAGATATCCTGCAGTCGCTACCTGGCAGTGTGTGTTAATGGGTATCCCGTAACTCTTCAGTTAGATACTGGTTCGGACATCATCATCAGTTCACAATCCATTTGGGAATCCATCGGACGTCCTCTAGTTTTGCCAACAAAACGAACTACCTTCAGTGCATCCAGAACTACTCTCGGATTGATTGGTGAGTTACGCTGTTTGGTAAGCTACAAGGATCAAACGTTTGAGTCGATATGCTACCTCACTAATAAGCCAGGGCTGAACATTCTTGGAATGGACTGGCTAGATAAGCTCAATCTTTGAAGTATTCCTTTTGAGAAAGTGTGCAAACTGGCACTGGGTATCAACGTTCCACCCATAATTATCGATATATTGCTCCACCAGACTACTTCACTGCGGTTGTTTCAGCGATACCAAGTAGTTTTGCTGGACGGCCGCGGGGTATGCACCAAAATGAAGGTCCGATTACAGTTCAGAAAGGATGCTAAACCAGTTTTTCGTCCAAAACGTCCAGTACCGTATTTTGCCCTAACCAGTGTTGAGCAAGAGCTTACGCGTGGAGCTTACATCGTGGATTGTTTCATTTTAACCGATTACAGTTCGGGATTAAAACAGCGCCAGCTAGTTTCCAGCAGCTAATGGATATAATGCTCGCGGGCATCAACGGTGTTGCATCTTTTTTACATGATATTTTTGGGAGCGAATCCAGATGAAATATCGTTGAGGCTCACCCAGGTCTCAGGTCGAATAAAGGACTACGGATTACGTCTGCGACCGGAGTAGTGCAGTTTACTCTTAACACAGCGTAAATACCTCGGGTTTACCATTGATCAGAACAAAGGTCGTCCCGATCCAAGGAAGATCTCAGCTATTGGTAACATGCCAGCATCAACAGACGTCAGTACACTACGCTCTTTGCTTGGAATGGTTAGTCACTGCTCTAACTTGCTGCCGTAAACGCGTCAACAGCGAGCACCACTGAACGCTCTACTCATGAAAGACATCAAGTGGAACTGGTCGACTGAGTGCCGAAGAGCGGTTGATCGGATAAAAGATACCTCAACTTCCGTTCTCCGTTTCACACATTTTGATCCCAAACTTCCGATTGTGGTAGCTGTCGACGCAAGCGACTATGGCATCGGAGCTGTGTTATCCCATATTTTCACAGACAGTTCTGAGAAAGCAGTTATCCACGTAGCTCGATCATTATCAGCGGCGGGGACGAATTAGTCTCAGATCGAAAAAGAAGGTTTGGCTATTGCTTTCGCTGTTAATAAGTTTCACAAAATGCTATACGGTAGAAGTTTCAAGTAACCTGCGGATCACAAATCATTGCTAACCATATTCGACTCACATAAAGGTATCCAGGCAACCACCGCCAGCCGTTTGCAAAGATCGGTTCAATCCTCACTGGCATACGATTTTAGCATCCACTAGCAATCGACAACCAATTTTGGACAAGCTGATAACTTGTCCCGATTAATTGCTGACCATCCGGCAGATAAAAAAGAGACAGTGATTGCTAGTATTAAAGTGGACCAGGAGATCAATCGGGTAATTCACGATACCGCAAAATGCCCACCAGTCTCGCTAAAATCTATACAGCAACACGCAGCATGGGATACCATACTTCGTGAAGTGATGAAGCACGTAAAAGAAGGTTGGCCATCAAAGTGTCAGATTCCGAGCTCATCCCTTATCATCGGTGCCAGAACAGTTTATCCATCGTTGATTCACTTTTGTTTTTGCTGAACCTGTAGTTATCTCCACATCTTTACAACGTCCTATTCTTATTCAACTTCATAAGGAGCATCAAGGAATCACCCGCACTAAGGCAATAGCCAGAGGTTACGTCTACTGGCCAAAAATGGACGATGCTATCTTGCACTTGTGTAAGCTGTGCGAACAATGTGCTATAGCGCAACAAGCGCCGAACCGTCTAGCGCCCTTAACGTGCCCGGAAACGACAACCTCATGGTGTCGTGTTCACGCGGAGTTCACAGCCCCAATCGACAATAAAGCATATCTCATTATAATCGACGATCTGAACATTATATTTTCGGCAAACTGCATTCATGACTCAAGAGTGAAGATGTACAGCAATTTGTTGAAAAGGGGCGAATGCCGCGGCATAATATTAAGCATTGGTTTTAAGTTTACTTCAAACCTTTTGAAAGGAAACGCTTCCGTCTTCACCGAGTGTGTATGAAATCTGACACTAAATGCATGAAAGATCAAGTTGTGAGAATCGTTTCAGGTGGAAATTCGTCACATCTAGACTCACTCAGACAGCCGTCACACGCCCGGAAAAGCACTGTATGCGCGTTTCATCCATTCGGGAATCGTCAGCAGTGCGCATACCATCGAACCCTGGTACGGTTCGGACCCGTAACTCGACCGTTGCCAGTCCGTGGTTGATACCACTGAGCTGCGGGGGACAGTAACAACCATGGTAAATAAGTTACTAGATGTTATATAGCGCCGCTCAGTCGAGTTGCGTGTTTGAACTCTTACAGGATCTACTGGAATGCGAACTGCTGACGATTCCCGAATGGATGCAACGCGCGCACAGTGCTTTTCCAGGTGTGTGACGGCTGTCTGAGTGAGTCTAGACGTGACAACTTTCTACCTATAACATTCGACTCCCCCTACTACTCTTCTGTAATCAGAATCGTTTTAGGAGAACTGGGAGGAAACTCCATTCATATACGTATCATATACCATCGGTGATAGTCGGGGGGCGAAGAAGCAGATATACGAAATGTCGCGTTTTATGAAGCCGAGAGTGGTTAAGTATTTCGCCGAAGTCGGATATATAAAACCCCGATTGTTTAAGGTAATCGGATGGTGATAAATCTCACTTGTTTCGGAGAGTTGTGTGCTTATATAATTCGAGATCACCGATGCGTTATTTCCGGAGCCATGTTTGTCTACCTTGCGCTGGTGCGTACGCGCCATCCGGTCTGCGTCACAAATTCCGAGATCCATGAGGTGTACCGAGGATCCCTTTACTACGAGTATATTTGACTTGATGAATGATGTCGCTGTTTGTATTCATGGTTCGAGAACGATGTTAACTGTTCGTTTGCGGAGTTTTTTGTTGAACTGCTCAGCGATGACATCGTGGCGTTTACATCGTGCTTTATGATTGATGCCGCGTGATTGTAGGACATGAGACAAAGTCTCCTTCTGTCCACAGCTGCCGCGACATAGTAGCTCGGATTGATTCTTAGGCGGTCGTCCCCTTGCGCGTTGTATTTTTGTAGAGATCAACCCACCTCGAAGCTGTATTCCTCGAAAGAACAGTGCAGGGAATATCCTGGTTGGATTTCGCAGCCAGTGATGTGCTGCGGTTGTGGGGGCCACTCACCGGAGCGGGCACCCGTCTGCTGAGGAAAGTGGTCCGTGTTTCCATGCTTCCGCGGCTGTTACTTTATCCATCACCACTCGGGTGCCGATGATAACATTGGAGCGCGGCAGTTGAAGTATGAAACCAGCTGCGGGATTTTGGGTGACTCAACTAGTCTTTGGGTGTGCACTATTAAGATCTGGTTCTAATTGATCTTTCCGTAACAGTGGAATATTGGCGGATAAGCAGGGTATACCGATACCAAACTCCCCGAATGAGTCGCGGAAATAAGCCAGATTTGTGTCATTAGGCAAAGGAGCCATTTCCTCACATAGGCTCGAACAAGCCTGTCCATGCGTTTTAGCGTCTGTTTGTGGACAAGGGCTAAACAGACCTTATGAAGATGCCTTGGAAGCGGGAATGTCTTCAGAAGCTCTAAGTCCTGGTAATGTTTTAGAGGCGCTTTAGTAACTTCTTGCAGTTGAACCCATAAATCGTCTGCGGAAGTTAGCCGGATCTTACCTTTCCAACTAAAAGGCAAGCCTAACATGGTGAATTTTTCTTCTGGTTGCAAGGAAGGGATAATGAAATCACCATCCAAAGGGGCGGTGTGCAGTATCGTTAGTTTTCTTGTGTGGTCCACTACAATAATTACGTTGGTTGACTTTATCTGGTTGATAGACAATTCTATGAGGGCGAGTTTCTCACTGAAATGTCGCACGCGCTGTTGCAGCAAAACCGGTCCTGATCAAAGATCAGGACGTCATCGGCGTAAGCGAGATAATCAATTGGCCCTACTGAGGATGTCCAGGGTTCAGCGAGTAACTTGTAGAGCTTCGTCCAGCGTCCTGAGAATTAGTAGCGGAGAGTGAGGGTCTCCCTGTCTAAATTCTCGTTCCGGATGGAGGTGAACATTGTTGAAAGTTGAAGTAGCTGATGAGTAGTACGACGCAAGGTAAAGCAGTAGTAGCGGGGGTGCGCCGAAAACAGAGGCCGCGCATAGTAAGGACTGATGAGACAGAATCAAAAGCTGTGGAAATATCAATTAAAGCAAAGGAAAGTGGAGAGTACGAGGAATGAGCGTGTCGCAGTGCTGCGTGCAGTATCGCAGGAGCTACGAAGCATCGATCCTCACGTAGGAAATCGGATTGTAGACGGTTGGAGGGGAAAGTGGGGACCCGGCGGTCAAATGGGATGCGATGAAGCAGACGAGTATAGAAAAAAGTGACGGAAATAGACTGAAATAAGTCAGGAGAAGAGGGTGTCTCAGTCTTGGGAGCAAAGATGATCCGTACTGCATTTATGTGTGAAGAGAAGGGCGAGGAAGCGAGGAGAGAGTCGAGAAACGCAGTTACCAAATAAGGGTCCATCCTCAATACATCCCGTGGTGCGACACGGACTACCCGCGGTGCGAAGCCTTGCATCTGACGAAGCCCTTCGCATCTCCTTTTGGATGATGGGTCTCAATAAATCCGGGTTAATCGAAATGATATTACCAGGTGGATAGTCGTCATGTACTGGGGGATGAGAAATAACTTTTGTCCAAAAGTCGGTAATATCGGGGATACAGTCGTCTTCTTGGAGAAAAGTCGTTCGCCATCTGCTATCAATAACAGTTGTTGCCGCATATTTACACCTCGTATGGTAGAGACGTTAGATGTCGCCATATTTTAGGCGTCGGCTTTGCTGATTGTTCTTACTAACTGGCGGTATTTTTCTGCGTTTGGTCGGCACTCATCTATGAGGGAATAGGCTATTACACGTGGCATTAAACTCCATGCTGTACTGTTCCCGCGAGATATCTTCCGTTAGGGAAAACAGCATGCTGAGGAGCAGGGAATTTGGTTCCTTATTGGCAGATTTGCACCCACTCTCCATCTGTTGAGTCTCCGCAAGCAGAAGGCGGAATGGGGCTGTGTCATCGCCGATTTGTGTGGTAGGATGCGGAATTGAGGCAGCGGAAGACCAAGGAGGATTGATCAAGTGAACATGAGCCTTGGCTCCGATTGGTAGTTTAGTCTGTTGTCTGCATTTAAGCGTGAATCCTCTTGCTCAAAACGAGGTCCGCCAGGGTGTGTTGCGATGCATCTAAGTCCACTGGAAGTAGGTGGAACCCATTCAGGATAGTGGGGTTGGCTTTTTGTATTGTGGATGAAGCAACTGTTGCAGTGCAAGTATTATTGTATGTCTTAACTTGAGCAATCCTGTTCGTCAGTGGTGGGATGCTGATAGTATGGATATCTTCTGCTGTCTCATTTTGGGTAAGCTGTCTTAGTGAGTCATCTGAAGTCAATGATAAAAAGGGGTGTAAACCGGCGTCGCTGCAGTGGTGAAAGGTGGGAGTCGGTTGCATAGGTATCGGAGCGAGCGAAACCAGAGACTACACACCGCACACGCCAATTAGCACAATGTCAACCGTTGCGTTGCAGACGTTTCTTTATGCCTTCCTCCGACCGCAATGAGAATGCTGTCTGTAGTTTTTGAACTACAGTACCGAGTTTAGGACAGGGTCCAGCAAGTTTCGAGGCCGCTTCACTTAGTTGCCTATTTTCCCTGGCCAACCAAGTAGGGATAGTGCAGAAAGTCGTGCTAGACATTCGACATTGTAGCGGATGAAGAGTCGATGTCGTCGGTGTTGTGATAGACCTCCTTACAAAGTAAAGGAACGTCGGCATGTATGGCAAATGTAATCGTGGAAATTCGCTGCGGCGGCAGAAACCAGAAAGATTGTTGGATTCCTTCAGCGGGTGGAGAGATGTCTCAGAAGACCGATGCATGTCTTAAACGTCAGAGGGCATAAACCGCAAAGTTTAAGTTGTGTTACGGTGGAGACCGGTAGGGTGGATAGCAAATGATTCGCGGGAAAAGAAATAGGGTGCTACGATTCTGTGTCCTGGTAAGTAGGCAGTTGTGAGGAGGAGAGACAAGGAAGAGGGTCAGATGGAAGTGTTGTCATGCTGCGTGTGAGAAACGGTGACATAAGGGTGTTACGGAGGCCACGGGCAACGTTACAACAGTGGCGACGAGAGTTCAATGAAACCCAAAATGGCAATCAGCTTTGAACAATTGCAGGCACTTTTGCAGGAGCAGCAGACGCAGTTCGAAAAGTCACAGAGGCAGTTGATGGCAGTGCTATCACAAAAATTAAACATTCAAGTAGAATGGGAACTGGAAGTAAAGCTGACATCGCAAGAAATTGTTTCAGAATGTCAGAAGTTGCTCAAATTGACTCCTGCTGCAAATGTGGTCGCAAATTCAGAAGCTATGGAGGAACAAAACTTCTGACACACTGCCACTTCAGAATCAGATGTGCCCATCAGATTTAAGGGTGCGACGACAGAAATCAATGGCAGTCAGATTACATAGGTGCATAGACGCCACGAAGCAATGCTCCAACCTGGTCCAGGATGTTGCAGAATCACCAATGCTGCCCTGAACCTCAAGCCAGCCACTAAACCAATATCCAGAACAAAACGAGTTGTGCGAATCAGAAAAGTAAAAGCATTGCAGTTGTCAAACGAGGAAAGGTCGGACAGACAGGGTGTGTCATTGCATAATTGGTGACAGGGGGTACGCGCGAGAGTTCCGAGGACCGAAGAGGTGGCCAAGAGGAAGGGTGATACGCAGAAATGGTGGAGTCAATTACGAACTAACGGTTGGAAAAAAGAAGTGGATCAGGCACGCAGATCAGCGGAGACTGAACCACGGAAAAGCACAAGGGCCCGCAGACAACAAATATCGAAGAGCGGCCAGAAGGAGAAGAAAACCACCAAGGCAACTGATTTATGTCAAAACAAAGAAAGGTGAATTGACGCAAGTACGCATGGTGGGGAAGCAGCTTCAATTCGGAGGAGGAGGTGTTACGGAGGCCACGGGCAGAGTTACAACAAAGGGAACGGTTCCGCAGGCTGGATTCGGATGCAGCGGAGGCTGATCTGTTAGCAACTTTGGTATACCGTTCATTCATTTCAATGGAGTTTGGTCTTTAATGCCTTCTGACGAATGCAAAAAATAATAATCCAATGTTTCTGCAGTATCCGACGCTGCACGCAAAGACGAGTAAAACAGTATACACATATCCGTGGTCGACGGTCGATGTACAGAACAAACTCAAAGCGGATGGCGCTCTGAATAATGGGGCCGCGAGTGGTCAGATATCATCCCAATGTTGCCCTCAACCACTACATCAACAACCATCAGACAGCTGCGCCGGGTTTTCACTCGCTTTGGTACACCCGAAACACATGTGACCGACAATGAGCCACAGTTCACCTCAGAGGAAATCGTGACATTCTGTCACTCCAATTGTATTAATCATATGCGAACACCACCCTTCCACCCTCAGTCTAATGATCAGGTCGGGCGTTTTGTTAACACCTTCAAGTGTGCAATTATCAAAGCGCGAGAAGACGGTCCCACGGACGAGTGCATACAAACCTTCCTCATGGTGTATCGAATCCCTCAACATCCCGCGTGTAATAGGTCGCCGTCAAAAATGCTATTAGACAGATAAATCAAGTCTGTCTGAGATACAATTATTCCGAAGCAAAAACAAGTAGCCGACCTGAAAAGTACACGTGACAAATCAGCAGCGTGGAACTGTGCAGTATCTACAGTTTGGTGATCTTGGATGCGCAAGAGATTTTCGTCAATCGAAATACAGGTGGGCTCTGGGTGAAGTTGCCAGACTGATTGGTCGATTCACCTACCTAATAGAAGTCCATGGCGAAAAGTGGCACCGCCACGCAAACCAGCTTAGTCTCCGCTCCAGAAGTAATCATTGTTTGGCTCCCAGAAGTTCCAAGCTTGATTTTTAGATATTACTAGAGGATTTCTCGTTGCCGAAACTAACAGACGCAAATTCGGATCGAGTGGAATATACAAGCCAGGAGTCGGTGCCATCATTGGATACAGTACGCAGACGCTCAGTAAGGAATCGACGACTAATGGATGGATTCAAAAAGACTCAAGGGCTGGAGGCTCTAGGCAGACATGTCAACAGAAGTGGGAGGTGTCATATACGGAAGCCCAATCCAAATGCTGCACGTGACCCTTTCCTAGCTATCCCCCGATGCAATCAGATTGTGCCAGTGCCCAGCCAAACATCAGTGAGTTAACCAATAATGAACCGTATAACAGACATTACGGGACACATGTTGACTCTTGACTCTTGATCTAGTGGTCTAAATACTGCCTGATCATAACCATGGTCTACTCTTTTACCCATCTAGTTGGAGTACTTAAGATCATATCATTTTGGTCCTGCGAAGTCGACGTGGATGCGGCACCTTGGTTTAGTAGCTCTTGGCTTTGTATGAGCTACGCTTTTTGTGGCGCTTTTAAGACCTTGGTGCACTTTTGGCAGCGTTTAGCCAGTTCTTCTAGCTTTTGTTCATGAAAGGCTAGTATACATAGCTGCGGGTAAGCGCCTTTATCTGGTTGATCCCAGGATGCCAGGCATGGAACTGTCGAATAACGCGCTCCTGAAGGGCCTTAGGGATGAGCACTCTTCCCAAAAATACTATACAGTTGTTCACAATAGAGAGCGAATGTCTACTCTGGTAGTACTGTTACAAATCGACAGAGGAACATGAACATGGTCAACTCCTTTCGTGAGACTATGTGAACTTCCTGAGTACTGGGTCCCGAAGTGTTTCGGTTCTTACAGCTTCTGCGATAACGGGCAGATGGTGTAATGCGTCACACAACAGATAGTTGGCGTCAGGTTCGATCTCGACCGAGGCAATAACTGTTTACTCATGTTCTTGTTGATGGGCATCAATTAGATGTGACAGTGCATCAGCTTGGCTAATGAAAATTGGCGACTGGTAGTGGATCTCGAAATCAAACCCCATTAAGGTAAGAGCCCAACGTTGTTACCGGTAGGTTGTGTAGGCCGGGATGCCCTTTCTCGAACCAAACATAGCCACCAAGGGCTTTTGCTTTGTCGGAAGCTTGAAGCAGCAGCTATACAGCATTTTGTGGAATTTCTTGACCGAGTACACTATAGCAACTGCTTCTTTCTTGAGCTGACTATAATTCCTCCCGGCCTTCTTGCGTGTTCTGGCGGCATGGGCGATGGCTTTCTGAGATCCATTGGGGTAGGTGTGTGAAATTACTGCGTCAATCCCATAGCTTGATGCATCTGTGGCTAGGATGATCTATTTGAAGAATCAACATGAGTCGTAAGTAAGTTTGTGTACAGCAATGTCTCGACCAGTTCGAAGGCATTCTGACATTCTGATGTCCAGCTCCAAGTTTAGCCGTTGAATAGTAGCTTATATAGCGGGGCACGCAGGCGGTGCATCTCAGGCGAGAATGCGCTGCAGTGGCTGCTGAGCCCACAAAAAGAACACAAGGACTGAAGATCTGTGTTGGTGGAGGCATTTTCTAATGGCTTTTGCATTTTCTGGAACTGGTCAACGTCCATCCTTTTCAAGGATAAAGCTAAGACTTTTGTTGCTCGTGGTGAAAAGCACGGATTTTTCCTCACGGATCCGGAAACCACACGACTATATACAACCGAGTACTTCATCTAGCCGTTTAAAGAGCTCTTCCGGTGTTCGACTCATCACTATGATATCATCCAGTTATGCAGCGGCTCCAGAAACGCCCGCTATCAAGACATCCAACAACTGTTGGAGAATGATTGGCGGTTGTATTGGAATAGTCCTGGATGAGTGTTGCTCGTCAACAACTCCCTCGAGTCTTAGGCAACATCCCCTTAAATGAGCGTTGGACGGATCAAGCTTGGCAAAGCACTTAGCACCATTCACTTTTGCAAACATATCTCCCGGTACGGGTTATGGTGCTGGTAGTTGTCCAGCGCGACCTTAAGTCTGGTTGAGAAGTCAGCGAAGACGCGTACCTTGCCAATTGACTTCTTCACTGCAGCAATAGCGGCGGCCCATGATGAGTAGTTGACGGCTGTGCTACTTCCGGTTCATTCCAGTCGATGGGGTTCTTAATCAACGGCTGACATAGATGCATATGATACAGGACTTTTAGCCATAAAGATGCCTTTAGCTCCTGGTCGCAAGCTCAGTGTTGTCTTGAATTTCATACAATCGCTCAAGCCGTCCTGAAAGACAGAGACAAATGTTCGCTTCAGCGAAGTTGTCATGTATTCGACGGACTTTGATGCTGGATCTTGCTTGCTGGACTTGCTTGGACTCCATTGAATATCTGATCCAAAGGAACATCATGGAGTTGCAACATTCAATCCAGTCGAGTCCAAGAAGATTCAAATTCGGCCGATCTGAAATGAAGTAGGTTCCCGACTCTGCCAAACCCCTGAATGCAATCTTGCAGGTAAGTTCGCTCATTAATCTTAGCACACCACCGGATGCATTGTGAGCAACCTTGTGAGACTTGACCATCTGTGGCCTCCTTATATGTGATTCCATGCGTTCCTGGAAATAATTATAATGTCCGACCGTGCCGATTGCAGTTTTGTTGGGATCCCATTAATCAAAACGCTGATAAATCGTCGTCTCGGTTTACACTCACTTTGCAATGGGACAACTGAACAGAGCATTTACGCCATTCTTTCTAGAATTGCTCTTTTATAAGGCCTCTTCACGTTCTTCAGCCGGACCTGACTGCAGAATTTTTCCTTGTGGCCTTGCTTATTGCACCATTCACATATATAACGTTTGAAAGGGCAAGTGTGCGAAATGCCATTTGCCGCATGACCAGCTTGCTGTGGGCAGTTTGTTCATAGACTTCTCAAGTGGTTTGCTTGGGTTTTCAGTCCTGGCCATTTTCACGAAGTGCGCGATATCTCTTGGTGCAAGATCATTCCGTCCGATCAGGGCAGTGCCGTGTTTTAGGGTGAGTAGCCGTTTGCATTCGCGTACCACGATCTTCAGTGTCAGATCAGGATCATGATCCAGCTTAGCTAATGGTCACGTGTGGATCTCAACATCATTGGAGGATTGTAGAGCGTTGACGTAAATGAGACACTTAAACTGATCGTCCATTAAAATGCGTAGTTTGATACGCTCACACTCACGGTTAATCATATCTACTAGTGCCTTAAAGTCGTCCGATTCCCGTTTGACACTTTTCAGGCATTGATAGCGAATACTGAACAAGGATACTAAATCAGCGAAAATTTCATTCAGCTGCGACACTGCTTCGTCAAAGATCCGATCGTTCGGCTGTTTGGGCAGGATGTGGTCCGTGAACCTTGATGGTTTACTTGTGCTTAGCTTGCGGAGTAGAAATCGCACCTGTCAGAAGTGCTCCTGACAAATAAAGTCCGTCCGGAACATGTCTTCCCAAGGCTTGAAGCACGCTTCGAAAGTGTAGCCAGAATCCGGGTTATAATTGAATTATGTGATTGCATTCGTGAGAAGACCAACGGAACTCGCCTGTGTCCCGCGTCGCTGTTTCAGTTGACTGCAAACTCAAACTTTGTGACAATTTTTCGATCCTTTTCATCTGGGTCTTCATTTGAAATTACTGTTGGAAAAGCAGCTTTTGAAATATTTCAGCAGAACAATTCATCACATCTCTAATTTTATCCGTCCCATTAGTTTTAATCTTCTCACTAGATGCAATTCCGAAATAGGCACTTTACTGCTCAAGCAAAGTTCCAGCTCAACCGAAGAAAAAATCAGAATGCCAATGGCCTTGACAAAATAACATGTTAAGTGCCGTCAGCAAAACGATCGCAACACGTCTCGGATGTATTTTTAGGTCTCTTCCTGATCTTCAACTTTTGGAATGTGAAGTCCAAGCGCCAAGATTAGTTGTTTTACGTAGATTTGGCCGATCTTTCGGAGGTTTCTAGTCACGTGCATGCACTGGAATATTCCAGAAATTTCGAAGTCGACACAGTAATCGAGAACAATCGATTGATCGCTGAAATAATGGTTTCCGGAGAATTCTTATCTTCTCCCGCACAGACCACTTACATCTGTTATACCAGTTTAGACAGAAGTCTCTAGGAATGTACAGAAGTCGATATCGGCGTTTGCCGAAACCTCACAATGCTTTACCCGATTCTGAAGAACCTAAACCACATTTAGCACTTGGTGCTGCAAATAAAACAAAACACCAACATAATTGATCGTCCATTGTATTTGACAATGCAATTGAGTCGATTGGAATGGTACCGAAATTCGTTTCAATTCGAGCGGGTTAGCCGTAGAACGCACCCCCAAATTGTTTTGTCTCTGCTCCCAATCTAACCATATGCTCTAAAAGTCATGAAAAAGTACCGCCCCATTTGTACTTCATTTTCTACTTTGTGTGAGCAAGGGCGCTATAAAAAGCAACCAAATGGTGTGTTTTCAACATTCTAACCCGTGCATGTATACTTTTATCGCACGAACAACTGGGTTCTTCTGCGCAACTTTTTATTCCATAATGGCTTTTTCTTGTCTCGGTAATTTTCATCACACGGGACTTGATACCAATCGCTATTTTACCTGTAATAAGCGGTTGTTCCATTGTTCCAAGACAGAAATCTATCCCATCAGTTTCAAGCTTCATCTTCTACTGGCCAAAATCGGAGCCATTAGCCATCAAGCTAAATCCGCAGTTTACAATTTTAGCAGCTGAACCGTTTGAAAAACGCCCTCATTTGTTCTTTTACACGTAGTTGTCTTTTGTATCTGTTTGCAGGCGATTCAAGACAACTGCTGCCCGCGGCCAGGTTCGGAGTCAGAAGCGCAGTCTGTACTAATGGATGGTATCAGTCAAATGGCTGATGTGAAGGACATTTGTGATTCCATTAAAACGCAGCTAGTCTTCCTCATCGAATGGGCAAAGAGCTTGCCCAGTTTCGAAACACTCCCGATGAGTGATCAAGTGAGTGTCCAACTAGTCCAGCACATCGTCGTCGGACTGACAGACGCAGTGGGGAGTATCGTATCTAGACGTGCACCATCTCACATTTGCGTGTTATCGTCTCCCGCTATTCATGTATTCGTCTTACTTTAGTTCTATGTTGTTATTTCATTTGACGTGAAATCTTGGAAGAGAGGTCGGGTTTTCATCCCAGAGCGAATTCAGCAGACACTAAGCTGCGCATGCCAAAACAGTATTATTTTCGAGGTTTGCCACTTGCTTGGGAATATTTCCGCTACATTGCTTGCACCCCATTGCCTTTATACCTTTAGGTCACATCGTCTCATATTTATCTACACATTTATCTATATCTACCCATATTCTCATCAACGTAGATTGCGTTATTACAATCCCATGCCGGAGAAATGCTGATTCTTGGAGCCGTCTGGCGTTCGCTGTCCACTGCACGTGCTCAACAGACTACTCGGTATAGCTGCTGTTTAACTAACGGCGATGCCGTCAAGCGTATCCAGCAGTGTCAGTCGGAAAGGCCGAGAGGGATCTGTCCGGACATCGGAAGAATTGCTAATAGTTCAGATATTTTCTGTTTGGCTCAAGATGCCAATACGAACCAAGGCGACCAGCACGGACTAGTTGATACACAAACCAGTGATCCCCAGTTGATTCTGCTTGGAAATCGTCGAGTCATATCCAGAAGAAGTCCACAGATGCAGATCGCTGAAATTGCTCGACTGATTCTTGATCACTTGTATCAACCGATGCAAGAGCTATGTTTGGATGACGCGGAAATGATTTGTCTTCGAGCAATCGTGTTTTTCGATCCAAGTAAGGACGACTCGCAATCGCCAAGTCACATTTTCCAGTCATAAATCAGTGCTTTTGGCCTATAAATATGATAACATGTTTATATTTAGAGAACAAAAAAGGGTCTATTTTCGATACCGTTATTTCTTTTGCTTATACCACCTTTGTTATACTTCAAACATAACTGACTATCATAGAAACCGACACTAGTCGTAAAAGGAATTGGTTGTCAGCTGAGTGCGCTACATTCAACAATTGTTTGGAAAAAGAGCACGCGGAGTCGTCTTAACGTTTGAAAATAAGTACTGAATTATTTAACACATCTGAATTGGAAAATCCTGCATAAGTACTTAAAAAGTACCTATAAATATAGCACTGGAACAGTTACCACTCCCCATAGGTTTATTTGGAAGGTCAGATTAAGCGCTTCAATTTCAACTAATAGCATAGTGGCAAATAAAAAGCTATTAAGGAACGTTTGCCTTGGCATTTGCATCGTGGCAGATAAAAGTACACCCTACGTACCTAGTTTAAATGACCGAGTTGAAACCGTTTGTTAGCACAGCGGCATTCTACCGTGGACACCAAACATTTCAGGTTGCATCATTAAGAAAGATTTTAATGACTAGCAGTATTGCAGTAACACGACAGACTTGGTACTGGTAACTCATGCCTCACAGTTTTGAGGAGAGGAGCAACTACAGCAACATCCATTTTGTAATTGATGCGCTGTTCGCTTTAGTTGGTAGGTTCTTAGGTTGAGTGAGTGAGTTGCAGCGGGTATTTGGAAAGGTATCGAGTTCTTTTACCATCAGAAATGTATGCAGCAGGTGGCTGCTTAATGGTTGATACTATAGTCTGAGCTAGCTTATGTTCTTTGGTCTGTCCTGATATATGAGAGCAAACTGTCTGTTGACCCAGTGAGAGTTGCCTATCTCATGGCAGTCAGCCTGAACAATGATGGGCGTATTTACTCACGTTTTGAGTAAAACTAGGGGAGCTGAGTCATCTACGGGTTTTCACGAGGGGTTAACATGTTAAGCTGCAGTTTTTGAACCTATGACCGTATTCTGAACCAAGTCTCGAATGTCACGTTCATGTGGAGTGGTTTATAGATTTGGACCCCGAACTGGAATGCGGATCCATGAAGTAAATAGACCTTGTCGAATTTCCAACTGAATAAAAATCATTGGTACTGCACACTCAGATCGTTCAAGAGTTGTTTGAGAACATCGCGCTTATTGAAGGATTATTTTGTGTAATGTCATCTATGAATATCGAGATATCTTCCGCACGCCGCTGCAAGACTTTCGATAGACCCAGTAGCATTAACCAGACCGCAACGTTGTGAAACATTCCCTTGAGCAATAGACTTAATTTCCGCTGTAAGCACAAGTGAGAATCTTCAAATGTTCATACGAACCTCAGCAAAAGGTATGTCTTTCTTCTGCTAACCAGCAACAGCAATACGTCTGCCTAAATGGTATGTCAGCAGTTACTCCTCTCGACTGGTTCCTCCATGATTGTGAGGAATGGTGGTAGATCGACCCAGTCCTGTGGTGGGACTATGCACTTTGAATGTGATAAGCCCATACCGAAGTGCGCAACGCTGCGCGCCAGCATAGTTAATGGAATGTGCAAAGCAACTGGGTTCGGTCAAAATAGAGCTACTTCTTTAGCATAAGACCCATCATCCAAGTAAAACTAATAAGCAGGACGGAATCATCCTGATCATTTTGGTCCCAAAGTTGCATAGTGGAAATAAAAATGGAGCAGAAGTAGTATATTCCCCTTGTCATGGCGAATTCAGAGCAACATTTTTCCTTAAAATCTCATACATCCAAGGGAATCGTGATACAGCGATTCCAAAGTATCTTCTTCGGAGCTAAGCATTGCCATAGACAACAAGGTAGACAGAAATAGAGACACCTATTGAAGAGAAGAAGAACAGATGATAACTCCGTGTATAGTCACTAACCAGTGTAATAATTCATAATCAGCTGATACACTCTGGGAACCGCCCAGTGGACACGAGTGGACTGTTCGTAGATGGCCTGACGACCGAATGCTGTTGAATACCCAAAGCTAGTTAGTTGGGTGATGCAGTAGGGTTCTTATCTGTTTGTAACATGTTTTAATCTGCTCTCACACTCGGGCAGTTGCATCACGAAATTGTGATAAGCTGCGTTCGCCCGTACATAACTTAGAACATTACGCTTGGTTTACCTTTTGTTAATGATCAGCGTTTTGGCAATGGGATTCTTTTTGTCTTCAGGAGAAAATACTTCTTCTAAACCTATTACTGGTCAGATGACTGACAACTTAATGTACGCGCTACTCCAACCATGGCTATAACGATGCAACCGAGATGGTTCGAAGCTAACCAACTTACTACCACTTCCTGTTCGTATAAATCTGCTTGAATGCGTTTTCAAACAACAGCGTTTTTTGCCCTCTGGATTTAAGCAATCACAGTTGCGGCAGTCAGTAGGTGAGAGGCGGCGACTACCAGGATTTGTGTTGACTATGTGCTCTCTCTCTGCCTGTCTTTATTGCAGACTGTGCCAATCTGACCGAATCCGGTCGCACTTTGGTACGAATGTGCCAGTATCAAATCCAAATTGAACTGATGCACTTGATGAATGACAAGCTGTATCTTCCCCAAGGTCGCTTCGGGGCATTGCTCTTACTTTTGCCCGAGCTGCGTTCAGTCACACAGCAGATGGTGAACCGGCTGCAGCTCGCCAAACAAATGGGTCTGACACGCCTAGATGAACTTCTGTCTGAAATACTCTTGTGTCGTGAGTCAAATGGTGTGTCACCTTTCCCTGCCATTCCATTTGTTCATCTTTATCTGTGCGTTTTTAAGTCAGTTCTCGATCGCTCCATATAGCAGCCCACGGAAAGGAGGCGAATTATAACGCAGCGTCGAGGAACAGGTGAACTTAGGCGCAGTGACTCTAACCGGAAGTAATGTCTGGTCATAGGCGTTGGGTGTTATACGCGCGTACCACTCTGCATGATGACTCTCATGACTATTCGCACTCGTTGGGTCAAAATAACTGAACTTCGTATTGAGCTCGGATCGCTGGAGTCATGGCAGAAAACCTTACCAATAAGATACTGATTAACGGCGGCTAAGGTTTGTCTCAACGGTTAATAAGTAATTGAAAAGAATTGGTGGGTCAAGTTTGGACTACACGTTGTGCGATTGGATTGAGACGCGCAATCTCAATGTAAGGAACTGTGGTTCACATTGAAGTGAACCTTAGTCACGGCGATCACTGGGTCCGTACTCAAAGCAGATGGAAATTGGGTGTTGCCCACTCGAAAACACTGCACAACCATGACGCGTTTCGATGTAATTTCATCCCATCAGGTGGAGACAGCGGGCCATCTTCTTTGAGCACGGTCCCCGTGATTGCAGTGACTAAGATGCACTTCAATGTGAATCACTGTCCATTACATTGAGATTGCGTGTCGCAATCCAATCACACAACGTGTAGTCAAAATTTGACCCTTCAATAAGTCATCTACCGTTGTGCCAAGCGTTGCCCACCGTGACCCGGTATCCAAAGGGGTGGAGGTTTCGGCTACTATTCCAATTGTCGCGGGATCGAGGCCTGCTCTCTCCACCTGATGAGAAGAAATTACATCGAAACGCGTCGTGGTTGTGCAGTGTTTTCGAGTGGGCAACACCAAATTTCCATCTAATTGAACGGAACTCCTTATAACACACGTTCAGTGAAAGGTAGCAATACGCTAAGCGCGACAGTGAACAACAGAGCAGTTTTAAGGTGTGATGGACAAATTTTAGGATGGATTTCGGCTTTCCTAAACGGAAAGGAGGTGGGCGTTTGGGTAAGTGCCAGTCTCTCTATCCGCCAATGCGTGACCGACGGTGTCCCGCATGAGTCAGTCCTTGGCATCCTAATGTTCCCTTTGTATGTAAACAACGTATCTGCAGGTCTGGTGTGTCATGCTTGATTATTTAAATTCCTGGTATAAACTGGCTAATTCAAGTGGTCTACTCGCTCTACAAAATGCGTTGGATAGACTTTGGGACTGGCCCCTTTTATGACAGCTAACATACACCTTGCCAAATCTTCAGTTTCGCGTATTATCCGCTTAGTAGAAACGAACTGCAGCGGTGGCCGCTCCAAGTTGACCTAGGCATCTTGCTGTTTTCGAACTTTACGCCCAGTGAACACTGGACCGCGTCTGATAGTAAGCGATTTGACATGTAAAGGATTCACAAGCTATTTGAAAAAATAACGGTCGAAATATTTGTAGAACTATTTTCGACCTATGTTAGGCTGCAGTTAGTTTACCATGTGCAGGCCTGTCCCCAAAGCCTACACCAGGAAAAGCTGATAGTGGACCCAGTGCTGTGGTCCGGGACGAAACTAGTACATGCTTTAAGGAAATCATCACATCATGAGGAGCTACTCAAGTTGGAATCGTTTTGGTGGTATCATAGGCGGCACGCGTACAATCGAGACCTCACTTACCACACACTGGCTAGACAGACTGGATCTAAGTTATCTGGACTGTTCCATTCTATTAGGTTGCCAACTCTCCGTGATCCTAAACCTGGAGTCACATTAGCCGCGATCCGAACGGTTTGGAACAGCTTTTCGGTTTCTAAGCTAGTTTATAGATTGATGGCACTTGCTGCCCACAGAAGTGGTAAGGACAGCAATGGCGGAACAATGGAAAAATAATGCAGTGCCTGTAATAAGCAGGTGCTTACCGAGTCCCGTGAGATGACCAGAATGAGAATCCAAACGGTAGAAGTCAAGTGAGGTCAAGAATAGGTTTGCAGCTGGAACGCACTTGCCAGCGACGTGATATATCTGTAAGTAAATAGCAGCAGAACAAGCACAAATGTAAAGTTCAATGAATTTACCGGCCAGTTCTTGAATAATAGCGTTTTGGTCAGATAGAAATCTAGCTAAATAGGGAATGACGGACGAAGCATAAGCCTTCGTACGGGAATATATTGCTCTTTGCTTTTATCTGGTCGATGTGGTAGATGAACAGTTAGAAATCACATTGTGAAGTGGGTGACTGATGTCAGGGACTATATTTCTGCCATGCTTTGTAAAAACAGTACTATGCGTGCCTACCATTGCTTGAGCCAAACTTGGCTTTAAAAGGCCATTGTAGCAGGAACAAATACTTCAGAGACCCGTCAAACATCATGAAGCTTATACGGTAGGCTTGAAAACCTATAGGAGGACGGTAAGTCTAGTGTGGTAGAGTGAACGTAGTGATGAACTTCAGTAACATAGTGTTTGATAGGCGAGATGACCACAATCTAGCAAAGCAAAACAAAAGCCACCTTATTTTTGCAATATATATATATTTATATATAGGTTGGGCTAAACCAACTTACACTTAAACTTGGTCTTTTCAGGCTGGATAAATTTCATTCCACTTTAATTGATTTTTCTGCCTAACAGAATCATCTTCTATTAATTGTACACGCTGCTTATGCCATTTTGGGCTTATGTTCATTAACTTTATTGTGTGTAGCGTTTTTGAGTAACTTGTGGACATTTCGTAAGTGTCGCTTTTTCGTTGATAACCAACTTACTTCATATGCTAATTTAGCGAAGAGTTATGTCTGCATAGCCGTATGCTTTACAGATATATTTTCGATAATGTTAGTTCAAGTGATTGGCTGTTGCTTGATATCCCCGGTGTGGCTACGCTTGATGTGCATGTTGACATGGTGCCTACCTGTTTATTACCCACTACCTCGTCCATAATGCCTCCAGAAGACAGTTGGTCGTTGTTGTGGGGTCGGTGTGCACGGTCTTCGTGGACGTGCTAGGCTCGAAAAGAGGTTTCATGCACTCAGTGCGGAGCGGAACACGGTACAGCCACCGGCTTGTGTGTGGTTGATTCCCCAAATGCAGCGTGCATGTGTTTGCCTGAAAGTGTGTGGGTGGACTCCCATATGCAGTATAAACCCCAAGGAATAAGGCTGTGAGGCATGTGGATGGGAGCCACGTTTCATCAACGGAGCAGGCCCACACTCCTTCACAGGCAAACACAAGCACGCTGTATTTGGGGAATCAAGTGCACACAAGGCGGTGGCTGTACCGTAGTCCGCTACACACTGAGTGCATGGAACCACTCTTTGATCCTAACACGGCTACAAGGACCATGCACCCTGTCCCCTCCGGCAACGACCAACTGTCTCCTGGAGCCAGTATGGACGACTTAGTAGGTAATAGACCGGTAGGCAACTTGTCAACATACACATCAAGCGTAGCCACACCGGGGAGATCAAGCAACAGCCAATCACTTGAGAGAAAGATAACAAATAAAATAAATCTAGTGATGCATAAGGAAACGATGATATTAATGTCAAATTAATGAGCATATGAAACAAGTTGTTAACAAACGAATGTGAGATAAGTTCACGAGGTCGCAAAGTATATTACACGGAAATACCACAAACACGAAAATGTTATCGAAATTAACTACAATTGGATTAAGCGACGTGTGCAAGTTTACAGAAGAGAGTACAGGTGGAAATTTTTATGAGAAAAAACAATAGGGCAAAATTGCAAACCCACCACCTGAAATAAAGAGACTTAGCGTGCAAGCACGCGGTTAGTAAATCGAATGCAGCGTGCCTAAAAACGCCGTGCCACTTCTGTCTTCGTTCTCTGCTGGACCCGTCGTCGCTTCGATTGTGGTCCCGAGTGGCATCGCTCATGGCTCACTAGGCCTGCCTGACTGAGGCACTCGCGACCGCATGTGCTACATCACCATGCGCTTGATGTCGATGGGGTACAACCCATCCGTGCTTGCCGCTTCCACACTTGCCGTTTCTTCTCTGCATATATGAGGTCTTTCTCCCGCACTTCGGCAACTGCCATCGTGAGCAGATCGCGCCATGCACGCCGATCAACCGCCTTCGATTCCCATGATTTGCAGTCAAGATTAGAACGTGAGAGGCTCATTTTGATCATGTCCTGGTAACGTGACTTTGGTTTCCCCACGTGCCGCTTCCCAATACTCAGCTGACTGTATAAGAGTTGCTTCGGTATCCGCGTTGAATCCATACGGCTCACATGACCGAGCCACCTCAGATGTCTCAATAAATGTATGCAGTCCACTGCATACATCCCACTTTGTCGCAACACTTCCGTGTCCACAACTCTGTCGCCCCAACCGATGCGCAAAATCCGTCGCAGACACTGCCGATGGAACCGCTCGAGATATCGCACATCCCGACGGTACATCGTCCACAATTCACTGCCGTATAGAAGAACGGACAGCACCATGGATTTGTACACCATCAGCTTCGTACCAATAGTAATAATAATCATTATCATACACGTTAGCTAGAGGTGGGAAACACCTCAGCTACTGTGCCGAAATACATAGAAAAAAGGAGAAAAAAAGCAACTGGTGCAAGCTGGCTGAGCTACCGGTAACGGATGGGCATCGTTCCGGTAAGCTACCAGCCGGCTGCTGTGCACCCAAAAAGAAAAAAAGTATTATGCAAGATTATATAAGGCTAAATAATGAGATCGTGGTTGAAGGGGGAGGCTAAGAGGGATGGGGTGGGACAAAGAAACTCACAACACGAACGCCACTGAGGTCGGCTCCTAGCCATACCAGCAAGTGTGTCCAACCAAACGTGTTCATTGTCTTTCGGACGCCAACCAGGGAGCCGAGACGCTCCAAACGAGGCCAGCTCAGAAGTGAGGGCCTTCATTCCTCTGGACCAAGTCATCGCTTGGCCACCCCTCCTCTTCTTCCATCCACACCCCCGGCGCGCAAACAATACACGTCGCGGGAGTCGGTGGGCTGGCATGCGTAACACGTGGCCGAGCCATCGGAGCCTGATGCGTGAAATAACGGTGCTGAGCGGTTCATTTCCTTTTCCTGTGCCATAAACAAGGCGTCGAACACGCTCGTTGCTCACGCGGTGTTCCCACCAAATGTGAGCTAAATTACGAAGGCACCGGTGGTCGAACTTAACTAGCCTCTTCAGGTCCGCTGCTTTAAGCGGCCAGGTTTCACAACCGTACAATAGGGTCGAACGTACTGCTGCATTGTACACTCTACCCTTCAGGGTGAGAGTGATGTCGCGCCGGCGCCATAAGTGGCGAAGGTTAGCAAAAGCGCCCCGAGCTTTTGCTACACGATTCGTGATGTCATCTTCAATCCCACGGGCGCTGAGACAACTTCTCAGGTAGTTGAATTTTTGAACGACTTCTAGCTGATCCCCACCAAGACTGAGCGTAGGAGGCGGTCCAGACCAATCTTGGAGAAACGCTTTGCACTTCGAGGGTGCGAAGCAAAGCCCGAAGTGACGGACAGCTAGTGCTAATCTGTCCAGTGCCGCTTGGCACGTTTGTGAGCTGTCACAGATCAGGGCAATATCATCAGTATACTCTAAATCAAGAAGTCGTTCTCCTGGGAGTAGCTCCACACCTAAGTCGTGTCCTGTGAAGGCGATTTCCATGACTTCGTCAACAGCGAAGTTGAAGAGGAAAGGTGACAGCGGGCATCCTTGTCTCACGCCGCTGGAGATATTAAAGGGCGACGACAACTTGCCGTAAGCCCTCACTCTGCCCGAGCTACGCGCATATAATGCTCGGATAATATTCACATATTTCTCAGGTACACCTTTCCTGAGTAGACAGTCCCAAAGTGCATGTCTATCCACCGAATCGAATACACCTTTGATATCGAGGAACACGACAACGGTGGGCCGCCAATATATGTGACGGTGCTCCAACAACTGACGCAAAGTGAAGATGTGGTCAATGCAGCTACGACCTCGACGAAATCCAGCTTGCTCTTCACGAATCTGACTTTCACGAGTGCCAGTCAGTCTGTGAAGGATGACAGAGGCAAGCAATTTGGAGGCGATGGAGATCAGACTGATTCCTCTATGGCTGCCGCATTCCGATCGTGAGCCTCCTTTGAAAATTGGGACTATGATGGAGCGGCTCCAATCGGTTGGGACAGTTTCCTGCTCCCACAGTTTCACTAGTAACTCGTGTAAATCATCCACAAGAGCAGGTCCCCCGAATTTGAAGAGGGCTGGAGGAAAGGCCATCTGGTCCCGCGGCTTCGTTCAACTTCAACTGTCCGATCTCATGTTCGACTTCTGAGCGAGAGGGTGGATCCAAAGGAACAGCCCACGGAGCGGGGCGATCAGTGGCCGGCGAGAAATCTAACAATTCCGACCGATTAAATTGCCGTTCAAAGTGCTCAGCCCAACGCTCCAAGCGTTTTGACAAATTGTGTATAGGCTGTCCACTCTCGTCACGTATAGTTTCACTAACACCAGGTCTCCTGCTGCCAGTTTCCCGTATAAGACGGAATAACTCACGATGGTTACCAAGGGCAGCGGCCATTTCCATCTCTGTTGCACGACGAGACCATCAGGATTCGCGGTCTCTCTTCAGGCTAGCACGGAGTTTTGCCCGGAGCTCTTTGCGAGTTTCATTGTGTTCGCTTCCAGCCGGAATATGCCGGCGAGCAGCTATAAGTTCCAGAGACTGTGAAGAGACCCAATGTTCATGTTGGCGATTAGACATACCACATGAGGATTTGCCTGCTGCTAGTAAGGCCTGTTGTATATGAGACCAGTGAGCTTCAATTGCATCCAGTGAGCGTTTATCCAACTCGGATGACAGCGTAATTTGATAGGCGTTCAGAACAGCTGGCTTCACCAGTCTGCCGGTGTCAATGCGCTCATAACATCGTCGCGGGCATCCGCCAAAGCGCATCCGCAGGTCAGCACATACAAGTGCATGATCGGTGTCCACACCTGTGCTCCAAATCGAGCGACAGTTCTGGAAGCAGCCTCTCCAGCGGTAACTGATAGCAATGTGATCGATTTGCGTCCATAGCTGGTTCGAGGCTGGTAGGCGCCAAGTCACCCTCCGGCGGGTGCTGTGTCGGAAATTAGTGCTCGCAAGAAATAAGCGAGCATCTTCACACAAATGAAGTAACCGCTCACCGTTATCATTACGGGAGCCTATACCATGTTGGCCGCCCAGATGCAGCTCATCTGTGGATAATTTTCCAACTTGAGCGTTCAGATCCCCAGTCAGCACTACAGTGTCCGAGCTTCTTCTGTGGCGAAGCAGTTCGTTCAGTTGGCGATAGAAGTCGTCTTTTACCGAGTCATCGCTACAGTTTGTCGGTGCATAGGCAGCGATAACGAATAGACACCTGTTAGTCCCACGCGACTTCGAAGTTTTGAACGAGCCAGCCAATCGGACCGCACACATCCGGCTACTGATTGGAATCCAATCAACCAGAGCAGCTTCAGCCCGGGGACTCAGGGCAATACTAACACCGGCTTGGCAGGTGCTCGAAGCTGCATCGTCACCGGATAGGCGCAATGAGAAAGTGCTGCTAGTGTCACCTGAAGGGGATCGCAGAGTGAGCACTGAGCTCGAGTCTTGCAGGCGGGTCTCCGAGAAGCAACAGATATGGATGGAGTGGGTCTCTAATGTTCTGGCAGTTGCTGCCTGTTGACCGAACTGAAGCAATGTGCGAACATTGAGGCATGCCAGTCTGAAGGAGGATCGAGGGCTCCAAATGGAAGCCGATGAACTGGAATGGGCCGCTTGCTTGGACATGGGCCTGTTGACAGTGCAGGAATGACGCTCTGCGTTCGCCGGGGAGTTGAAACTAAAAAACAAGCGACTATTGAAGCAAGGTGGGGGAGGGCCGAGAATTGGGGGGTTGAAAACAGGGGGGATAAAAGTGAAGCTGGAACGGGACGATAAGGGTGAAAAAGCGCAAGAAGGGGAATAAGAAGATGGGAAGGCTTGAGCAGTAGCATCCAAACCCCTATCCACCCTGCTCGATGCAGCAGATAGGGCACCGTTGATTATCCTCTGCGGTGGCCAGAGCATCAGCAATTTGTTTGGAGAAAGATTCATTGTATTGCGTGGGCAGGATACTGTCAGGTTGCCCAGGCCTAGACAGGAGAACGATTAGGGTTCTCAACCAAAGCCTTTGGTTCAAAAACCTGTCCGCAAGGCAGCGGGTTTGGCACTGGACTACAAGGAGTCCGTTTTAAGGAATAAGGAGCCACCCTCATTCCAACCCCCAACCTGGAGGACCAGGAGGCTGAGTTTTTCTGGTCTCTAACCATTGACCAATCAGGTATGAGTGGCTCTGATGGTGCAAAAGCACCACCCAGTATAGCTCAATGGATCACTGAGGCACACAAACCATCGCACCACGGTAAGGTCCAGCCTCATTGCGATGGGTACCAATAGTAAGCTGATTGTTGTTCCACACTCGGTACTCAAGCTTCCCGAATGCCGCCGCTGCCTTCGGTACGCGGATACGCCGCTCACTGTGTAGCTGCTGATCAGTCGACATCACACTCCCAAGGTAGCAGAAGCGGGAGGTGGTTTCTAATACTTCAGCACAAATGCTGATTCGCGGCAATATTGAAGATTGCACCTCCGGAGAAGGCTGAAAGAGACAGACAGTTTTGCTTGTGTTGATGGTGAGCCAGAATTTGGCAGCTGTCGGAGGCAGAGCCCTAGTCATGTGCTGCAACTCATCCGCGCTGTGTGAAAACAACGCACAGTCGTCAGCAAACAGTAACATACGGATGGTTGTCTCACAGACTAGAGTTCACGCCCCGAAACGACGGATGTGCAGCAACCCACTATCAATACGGTGCTCCACACGAACACCGTAAGCACAAGCGGCCTAAAAAGCACAGGACATCATTGCATGAAGATATGTCTTAAACAGTCATATATATATATATATATATAGTGACTATGACATGTCTTGGTTCAATGTAACTCCAAGGCAAGTTACTGACGTGCAGAGACAACATTTCACAATCAAGCTAAAGTTTGGGATAGTCTGTGCTAAGATCCTGGTAAATTGAACTGAAAAGCGGTCGTAGTACTTGGTTGCGGTCAGCATCAAGCAACAGGAGTTCGACCATTGCAGTAACTCGTCCAAACAAAGTCGCGTCTTGGTTGAAGAGGTTTGGAGTGAATAGTTTGCGCTGATGCTTAAGTCATCCGCATGTGTTATCAAAATGTCTTCTTTCAAGATATGTTGAATCTAAGGAGGTATAGAACAAGAATGGTGACGAAATGGCTTCTTGTAGGACACGGAAAGCCGTGGCAGAAGGCGAGGAGATTCTGCTCCTTGTTGTCTGAGTACTTTGGCGAAATAACCCTTTCGCCTGGATAATAAGGAATTTTATAGACCTTGCAATAGGAAGTCACGGTTAACACAGCTGAAAGCGTTGCTACAGCAGAGGAAAATATCTGTGTTTTGTCCTTGCTGTCCCGCATCGATAATACTGAATGCTTTGGACAAACAATTGAGTCAGGTGTGGACCTTGAACGTCTATGAGCAAACTGACCTGAGTTCTATGTGTGAGAAGAAAACATGGCGATATAAAGAAAAGTGGCTTGGTAGACTCGCCATAGTGATCACACAGTGCCATGGTCAAAAGTTCAATAGTTCGATAGTGCATGACGTTATAAAAAGCAATATCATACCAAAGCCCCCAGGACGGTTAGGTTCAAAAATTAATCTAAATCAACATATTCCGGCGTAAAACGTGAAATATCAGTTGGCTAGACATTGCATCTTACCATACTGTTACGTTAGCATTTATCAATTAGATGCAAGTCCAGTAATCGTTCGAATGTCAGGATGTTTGGTATGTTCACTACGTGTGCTGGCAGTAGATTTCAGTGTAAATTAACCTATCTCAATGGTGTAGGGAAGGCTAGTTGGTGCGCCGTTTGCCGCTTTGGGTTGTCTCACCATGCACACGGGCCACACGTCGTGGTGTACATGGAATAGGGTAACTTGAAGGCATTCCTGAAACCTATCAAATGTAGTGGCGGAGATAACGCAATTAGGGGGAATTTTTCATGGCTGGCAGAGAGGAAGAGTATAACAGTTTCGCCGGTATTCTAGCCGACTGTATACTGTGGCGAACTCAGACTGCTAGTTTATCGGTTTTATTTTGTGACGGCTTCAATGATTTATCAATGAACAATGATTTATCAAGGGATAAAATCAAGTACTTGTCACGTCCCGTAGGATGGTTGGATGTTTGGAAACAAACTATATGTGGGTCACCTACCGAACGTCTGCCGATATGAATACTTTGATACATAACATCAGTGCCAAAATAAAAAAGTTACGTAAACATTCAGAAATACATTGGTCGTTCAGAAAAGGCGTGAGAAAAGTAAAAATGGTGGCTTACTTGGGTCCATTTGATACATAAGTCCTGTAGAAAAGCATGCTTGGCGTAATTCACAATTGCGGAGTTTAGGTAACAGTGTGTTGGGAGCTAAGAGCAACGTCTAATCGTGCTATGAAAACGTCCAAGACAGCGGAGGATATAACTGAGTCTGGGAGTGCGTTCCAGCGTTGGCAAACCCGAAAGGAAAAGTAATTCCGTCGACCCTCTAGACGGCTATATTGTTCCATCAATTTTAAGCAGTTACCCCTGAGCTGCGTGTTGCAGCTAAACTTCAGCAAATGCGGCATACGTGTTTGGGGTCTCTCAGTATCTTATACGTTAATATGAGATCACGGCGCATCCATCGATAGCGTCAGCTGAAAATTCCCAGCAACTTCAGCCTTCGGTGGTAAGAGTGATAGCGCAAACCCTTTACATTCTTTGTTGCTCTTCGTGGAGGTGCCTCTAACGCCTCTAGGTCGAGCTTCAAACAAGGTTACCAAGCTTGGATAGCGTACTCAACATGTGGGCGCAGGTAGGAATTGTGCATCATTGGGAAGATTGATGGGTTAAATCTCCCGAATGCCCTTCGCAACATGCCGACGTGCCGGCTGCCCCTTTTCGCAGCTACCTCAGGCTGTTTTGAACAGTTGAGATCGCACTGTAGGAGCGCACCAAAGCCACTTTCCTGGGGGCTGGTCTGCAATCCGTTTGTCCCAAGCAACTATGTGTAGTTATGTCTATGGCGTAATTGTCTATGTTGAATGGTAGGGTATTTTGAACTGAGCAGTTCGACACAGTGTTAAGATCGCACTGGAGCCGTTCGTGGTCGTCCGGTCCTCTGATTCTTCGTCAAATCTTGATATCATCAGCAAAAAATAGGAAATCGGACGCAACGGATCTTGTCAAATCGTTAATGAACACCAAGAATAGACGAGGTCCAAGCACCGCGCCTTGTGGTACACCACACACCACATCGATTACATCGGACAATGATTCTCAGACTCTCACCACTAACCGTCATTCGTGTAGAAAATTGGTATAGGTAGAAATTCGTCACATCTAGACTCACTCAGACAGCCGCCACACGCCCGGAAAAGCACTGTACGCGCTTTTCATCCTTTCGGGAATCATCAGCAGTGCGCATTCCATCGGACCCCTGGTAGGGCTCGAACCCGCAACTCGACTGTTGCCAGTCCGTGGTTGAGACCACTGAGCTACGGGGGACGGCAACGACCATCGTGAATAAGTTACTAGATGTGATATGGCGCCGCTCACTACACCCCAAGGAGGAAACGCGCGTACAGTGCTTTTCCGGGCGTGTGGCGGCTGTCTGAGTGAGTCTAGATGCGACGAATTTCTACCTATACCATTCAACTCTCTTTACTACTCTTCTGTGTAGAAAATCTCCAATCCAACTCAGGATTGGGTAGCCAATGAAGAAGAATTCGATGGTCTAAGCGATCAAACGCCTTTGAAAAGTTCAGGTAGATGACATCGACTCCTGCTCCATCATCAGTAGTTACTGGAAAATGAGGTTGGTGTTCCTCAAAAATTTGTAGGCTATTCTTTGTTCGCTACTTAGGCGCCGATAATGACCGCTGTACAATAGTGTCCTCAGCCAAACTTGATATGGATGGAGAAACAATACTTTGACATGCTCGGCGACTCCTCGCTATAAACTCTCGTGCACTGTAAGAGCTTGCTTGTGCCGAGGCTGCTAGGTCTGGATTGCCTATTCCACATGAGGTCGCATGTAGGTACTACGAATCTGCGGGCATAAAGATGTAACGAACCACTCGAATGCCCTTTGCAGCATGCCAATGTGTTGGCTTCCGGTCTTCCATACTTTCTTATATGGGGAGAAGCCAAAATAAGTACGCTAATGTGGCGCTCCATGGCAACTACATGTAGGACGCGGTCTCCAAGCTTGCATAGGCTGTTCGGCTGATAATAAATGTCGATCACCTTAGACGAATTAAAGTGGAGCAGATTGTGGAGTGACCACTCATACATCTTGTCTGGGTCGCGCTGAATTGCATCGTCGTTTCCTTGGTTGGTGATCGCACACTTCACCGTAACTTGGTCAGCGAAAAATAGAAGTCCGAAGCAAGCAGACGCGTAAAGTCAATGAACACACGGAACAGACGCTGCCCCAGAACTAATCTCTGTGGAATTTCACATTCGACATGAATCAGATCGGACAGCGCAGTTTGAACTCCAATCTGTAGTTACCGGTGCTGTGGGAAATTCCTGCTTTTGTCCGAGGACAGGGTCACCAACTCTGTAACTTTCCAATCGACGAAGCAGAATGCCTTCGGTTATGTGGGCGAAGACTTTGCAGGCCGCTTATGTCTAACTCCCGCTTGTAATCAATAGTTTGGTTGGCGAGGCCTTCACAGTTAGCAATGTTCTCCGATTCCTTTGTGTGGAATTATTAACGCACACGCCTTTGGTTTTAGTAAAACTATCTTACCTACACTTTTTATTCGTCCACAGCTGTTATTAAGTTGACTTATACACGCGATATGTTGATACCGTTGCGTTTCCGCGTTAACAAATGTCGTTTCCAACTGCTAAGTTATAGGGAATAAACTAAAAATAATCCTCAAGAAGTGTAATGGTTGTGCAGGAAAATGTCGCTCTGGGTGGAAAGTTGCCTTGCGGAAGAAAACATCGGAAACATCACATACCCGTTATACTCACCTTAAACATTCGTTCACTTTTGGGGAAAATAAATGAATGAACGAGTATCCTCAACTTCCCAGAATATTCGAAGATGGACTACAAGAGATCTGGCTTCAGGATGAAGTGGATGATGCAAGTTTATCGGTAGTAGGGCTCATTTTCATCGGATCGACCGCCTTAGCGCCTATCACAATCGTGGCGATGGTGAATTCATCACTTACATCAAATCTTCCTGGTGCATATATACAGTTGTTTTGCTTTTATTTGCAAAGTCTTATTGTTTAGTTTTGAAATGTAAGCCAAGGTGTATCAACGGGTACCTTCAATTCTTACTAGCTAACATCTATCCCACAAATGCCCGAAAAATGATGCATAGGCGTTTCACGCTGGTGTCACTACGGAGCTCAAAGAACACATCGGTTGCTTACTATGTATTTTGCTGGTAGTTGTCAACAACCTGAAGCTGTTCTCTGTGTGCAATAGGGCGCCTTTAGGTAGGTCTGATCAAGCAACACTTAAGTTGCGTCCTTTAACACACACCAGGATAGACCATAAGCAGGTTACTTGTTGCAAGTACATTTGGGGGCAGTATTTCGCACGGAATATTAAGCGATTTCGACAAATAGTGCCAACCACACACGCTTGACGCGCGTGCTCCCGGGACATTTGAAATAATCCTCTATATCTTCTCGCAGCGAACCGGATTTACCAGCTCTACACAGTGATCCATCATACGTGGAATTATCTCTTACCACTAAAGTACTAACCATCGCTAACAGATTTGACTGTCATCCGTGATTGAACACAAGCGGATAAACCATTCACCTTGTGTCCATTGCCCTTCTTTGTAACACCATTCGATGCAGAATTCTCGAGACAGTCCAAAAAGACTAACCTTATTCCAATCGGGTGTTTCTCAACGCAACTGTGAAGGAATGTATGATCTCTCAATTTGTGTTTCTTGCTGTGTTTAGATTTATTTACTAGGTCCCAAGCCAGCCGGGCCTACCGTCGATCGATCAACTGACCGACACTGCAACGT
The DNA here is from genome assembly GCA_944474145.2 of Dicrocoelium dendriticum. Lineage (NCBI taxonomy): Eukaryota > Metazoa > Platyhelminthes > Trematoda > Plagiorchiida > Dicrocoeliidae > Dicrocoelium > Dicrocoelium dendriticum. Next base: position 17,486,186 of record OX104066.1, on the reverse strand, counting down.
GTGCTTACAAGGGAGCACCGCTGACTGCGGGCACGCCACGCTGACTCACGCTTATTATTGACGTGGGAAGCTGCACTAACCGATCATCCGACAAACGCGTAACCTTAAAACTGCACGAGTTTTGGTTCTGCCGAGTATGCAGTGTTATCCCAATTTTTAGCTGTCTAACTGTGTAACTGAAGAAGTGTGAAGGACTAACGGAAACAGTCTAGCATCTAGTGTGTACCAGAATTACGCATAAGAGAGGAGATAGACCTCCACTTGTATGTGAAAATAACACCCTGAATTCCCTAGTCAGGCCGAAGAGAGCCAGACGTCCCAACCTTGCCCAAACGACTCAGTCTCAAACAGTACCAACTCCCTTCTCTCTCCCATAAGTAAAAACTTTGTCTGCAGCTTACCTGTTTCAAGTTCTGTACAGTGTTTTACACCTAGTATTTTGTTTACTATACAGGAGACCCTAAGCTTCAGTCAACCAGCCATAGTGAGGAACCAGATAACATACGCACGGTTGCTGCCAAGCAAACACAGGAAATAGTACCGGTAACCTTGGTGGCCGGACTAGAGAAAACTAAAATGTCGCAGCACGGATGGCCGTCATCAGTGCAGTTCACAAATTCACCAAAAGCACAGGAAGCGAAGGCTCTAAAACCAGTAGCCATCAGGCGCAACCATGCTGCCTTGAACCTGGTGTGCACTAATGTCCCCGAATCCAAATCCGATACAATTAAGGGTAGGCTGACAATGATCAAAATCAATGGAGTTCCATCTGTAAGGCGATCAGTGTCCATGCTGATCCCACGACATTAAAACCCATCCCGCGTCGTCCAAATGCACTGCACTACGCTGAACCCCGGTTACTTCGGGTAGCACTAAACTCGGTGGATAAGACAGAGGCTGTTCTGCTCGCTGCGAATCGACTCCGCAAAGCATCAAGTGGAGTGCGCATACTATCTGAAACCCCGTGGAAAAAACTACAGCGAATCCAACTAACAGAGAACGGGACAGAAAAATAGATATAAAAATCTGTGATTGCTCACGGTGTTCCTGAGTTTACTGATTCCTCTTCCGACGACGCGCAGGTACATGACCGGGAACAATGGCACTACATCCGTGAGACCCTTTCGCTCGAAAATGTTGTGCCCACCTCGTTGAGAAGGATTCTCGTCTCACCGAACTATAAGGGGTGCGGTCACAGGCTGTTGAAACTGGTGTTGCAATCAGAACTAACGGCACAAACTTCTAGATAACTGGACTAAATTCCTTAGCAAGTTGCCAACAGAAATTAGTCTGAGAACAGCAGGTGCACCGCCACCTTCTAATGACAACTAAGTGGAGGACCTCATCGATAGCACCGAAACATGGTTGCGCTGTGAGATGACGGATACCGGAATCGAGCTAACAGGTATGTCTGTTGTCCGGAACTATCGAGCCAGCAACGATGCTGGAGTAGTCCTCTACTTTCTTAACAACTAGCGGTGCAAACCGATAAACGATTCGAAAACCGAAGTACCTGGCTGCATTAGATGCAGCTTTCGGCTTAGAGGGAACGATCTTGGCTTAGTGGTTGGTGTCTACCGCCCACCATCGTCTACAACAACAACAAACAACAACAAAAGTACATCAGCCATTTGAACTGATGCTTCGCTCCCATACAGCCATGATGACCTATGAAATAAAGGATAAAGAAAGAAAAACAAAGAAAAACAAAGAATGACTAACGAATAAAAGGGAGCGAAGGGGGACTTACCTCAAAACCTTAATGCCCTAAGTAAACATTCAGGGTCTAGGCACCTACACCTTGTGTAGACAACATACTGTCATAAACAGCTGGCTATCGTGCAAACTTAAGGCCTGAGATGGACTGCAACTTGGTGGCTGCATTAAGGCAGTTGATAAACAGGAAGTACAATCACATACTAGTCGCCGGCGACTTCAACTTACATGCCCTAGAATCCCAGGCCACACTAGGAGATCAATTCAAATCAGGCCTGCAAGATATTGTCTCCAATTTTCCGCTTTATGGCCACATCACTTCGTCCACCAGATTCAGGGGAAATAACAGGCTATCCATTTTTGACCAAATATCCACTAATGAAGAACTGATGATCGAGAGAGCAATAATCGATACTCCCTCTGGACCGCAGTGACCATACGAGTTTACATTTCATATGCACTTGCTATGCTTTGCTATCCCGAGGACCGAACTCTAACAACGCGAAGCGCAACCAGTTACGACACCTTAACCCGACTAGTTGAAGCGCCCGACTGGAGTTTCCTAACCGAGGATGTATCCGATATTACCTGGAAACGCTTCGTCAGTAGGTTTAAAACCCTGCTTAGTGGAGCATCGGAAACCAAGACTATCAGTTCGAGAAGCATGGTGATGCACCAGGCGGCATGGCATCCCACAAAACCGATCCGAGTACCTGGAAGGCATATGTTATCCACCATAACCACTTTACCCAAATAGTGCGCGAAGACAAACTAGCTTATCAACTTGCCTTAGCGGAGCGATTAACTGCAAATTCTAAGATTCTGTACAAGCACGTGAACAGCCCCCGCAAGGTGAAAAGTGGATTTCCCTCAATTCAAAGGGCGGATGGTCTAACTCGGACTGCTAAGAAGCGTCAAACATGCACCAAGGTTTTATTGCATCTCGTGGTCTCCTGAATTTTGGAATCTATGGTGCCCGCACCAGGACTCACTCATATAAATTTTACGGCAGACATCGTGATGAGAAAGCTGCTATTCATGCGCTCGCACGCGTGTCCAGGAATTGACGACATCCGCCCAAAGACGCTTGCTGTGGCTGCTAGTATTTTGGCTGAACATTGGCACGGCTGTTCCAGCACTGTCTTGACGAGCAACACGTTCCTGCAATGTGCAAACACGGGATGATAACTCCCATTTACCAAGGGGGCAGTAGTTCCGACCCAGCTACTTATCGACTAGTGACTCTACTGTCAGTTCTTGCAAACGTTATGGAGGCTATTATTGCCGATGCACTTATGTCTTATATGGACAGGTTTGGTTACATTGCTAAACATCAACACGGCTGTCACCAGAATCGGTCGTGCATAACCAATCTACTGTTAGCACGAGACAGCTGGACCGAAACTGTGGACGTTAATGCAGGAATTGTGGTGGTAGTTTGACGCCTCTAAGTCATTCGACCGGTTGGACCAGCGTATCCTTCTCGTCAAACTTCAAGGACGTGGCATTGGGGATCCTCTCCTCGGGTGGATATGCAATTTCACCTCGCACAGTCTTCTGGAGGTCAGAGTATGTGTATCCAGGTCAGACCCAATTCACGTCGAATGCGGAGTGCCACAGCGTTCGGTACTGGGACCTCGTATATCCTTGGTCTTCATAAACGACCTAGTGAGTCCAATTGTGTCACACTGTTTACTCTATGCCGATGATATCAAAGTTTGCGGAGTGATCAGAGCTCCAGAAGCCCTTATCCAGCTTCAAATCGGCCTTGACAAGATTTATGGATGGTCGGTTCGAAATCGCCGTTTCTTCAATGTGGCTAAATGTCGAGTGCTCCATTTAAGACACCGAATGGTTCACACATATAAGGTGGGGGACCAAGATCTGCAACACTGTTCTCTCGGAAAAGATCTCATGTTGTTCGTCCAGGAAGACCTTGGCTGCTCGGAGCAGTCCAAAAAGGCATCGAAGAAGGTGGTCCAAATTGTGGGGGTTTTACGGAGAGCTTTCGTGCAAGTTGAACCGTCGATTTTCCTTCAAATACTTCCTGCTTATATACGTCTACATGTTGAGTATGCAATTCAAGCATGGAACGCATGGCGAAAGCGGGATCTCACGGTTTCTTTGAGTTTCTACAACGTCGGGCAACCAAAAATGTCAAGTGGCTGCGCCACTTGTCATACGAACAGCGCTTCAGAGTGCTTGGCATTTTCAGTGGACATTATCGTCGTTTGCGTTGTGACCTAATCTTGGCTTGCCGAATATTAAACAAAACTACTCACTCCTGCCATCAACTGTTGAAGCTGAGTCACAACAACCAACTGAGTGGTCATCACCTCAAATTGTCAGAACAATACAGTCGGTTGGAGTGCCGAAGAAACTGCTTCTCGCTGCCTGTTTGCCACGCGTGGAATACCCTCTCAGAAGCTGTTATTTCAGCCCCCAGGTTAGTCATTCTCGAAGTACTTA
>OX104066.1:17462508-17481504 GCA_944474145.2 Dicrocoelium dendriticum | reverse complement strand
AATATCAGATCGCCGCGTAGCCTTCCGTAGTGTCCACTGAAACTCTCTGTACCTCCAGCCTTTGCTGGTAAGATAGATTGCTTAGACCATCGAATTCTCCTTCAGAAGCTTCGGAAATACGGCATTGGTGACCCGATCCTGAGCTGGATTAGCAATTTTTTACACGAACGACGGCTAGTGGTGAGTCCGAAAATCATTGTCCGATGTCATCGACGTGGCATGGTGAGTACCACAAGGCTCGGTTCTTAGACCTCGTCTATTCTTGGTGTTCATTAACGATTTGGCGAGATCAATTACTTCCGATTTCCTATTTTTCGCTGGTGATATCAAGATATGGCGAAGGATCAGAGGACCGGACGATCATGAACGGCTCCAGTGTGATCATAACACATTGTCGAACTGGTCAGTTCAAAACGCCCTACCATTCAACGTAGACAAATGTCGCGTTGTACAGTTACGCCATAGACATAACTACACCTATTTGCTTGGAAAAAACGGATGGCAGACCAACTCCCAGGAATGTGACCTAGGTGTGATCGTACAGAGCGACCTCAACTGTTCAAAACAGGCTAAGGCAGCTGCAAAAAGAGGTAACCAGCACGTCGGCATGCTGCGAAGGACATTCGGGGGATTTGACCCATCAATCTTCCCAATGATACACAATTCCTACGTGCGCCCGCATGTTGAATACGCAATCCATGCTAGGCATCCTTGGTTGAAGCGCGACCTCGAAGCGATAGAGACATCACAACGGGCAGCAACAAAGAATGTAAAGGGCCTGCGCTATCACTCTTACCACCGAAGTTGCTGGGAATTTTCAGCTGACGCTATCGAAGGCTGCGTGGCGATCTCATATTAGCGTATCAGATATTGAGTGACCCCAACCACGTATGCCGCCATTTGCTGAAACTTAGCCACAACACGCAGCTCAGGGGTAACGGCTTAACTTGTAGGAACAATATATCCGTTTAGAGAGTCGACGGAATTACTTTTCCCATCGGGTCTGCCAACGCTGGAACGCACTCCCAGACTCAATTGTATTCTTTCCTACCTTGGACGTTTTAAAAAACGATTAGATGCTGCTCTTAGCTCCCAGCACATTGTTATCTAAACTCCCCTACTGTGGATTACGCAACGCAGGCTTTTCAACATGATTTATGTATCAAATGAACCAAAGTGAGCGACCATATTTTACTTTTCGCACTCTTTACCTCAATGATCACTGCGCCCCCGTGTCTTTCTGAACGTTTAGGCTCGATTTTTTAAATTTTACATTGATGTTAATTATCAAAGTGTTCATGTCGGCAGACGTTCGGTAGATGACCCACATATATTTTGATTTCACCATATTCACCCCAACCATCTTACGGGACGTGTCAAGCACTTGCTTTGATCCCGTGATAAATCGTTGTTCATTGTTTGTTACCCTGCGTTGTGGTGTCTACAGCACCTCGAGTTGCAGCTTCATTTAAGGTTGCCAAGCTTGGATAGCGTTTTCAACGTGTGGGCGCACGAAATGGTTGTGCATCTTCGGGAAGATTGACGAGTCAAATCTCTCGAATGTCCTTCGCAGCGGGCCGACGTGCTGATTGCCCCTCTTCACAGCTGCCTCAGACTGTTTTGAACAGTTGTAGTCACATTGTGTGAGCGTACCGAGGTCGCGTTCATGGAAAGTAGCTGCAATATGTGCGATACATGTCATGCCTGATCCACTGTTAAACCGCGCCACATCTGCCTGCGTTGAATGGTACGTCATTTTTAATTGACTACTTCGAAATCGTGTTAAGGTCGCGCTGGAGCTCTTCCTGGTCATACGGTTCTTTCATCGCATACGATACCTTGTTATCATCAGGGGAGAATAGAAGATGGGAAGTGATTGACCTTGCTGGACCTTTTATGAATACCAAGAGTAGGGGAAACCCTGCACTGAGCCATTGATAAGTGTATGAGCCAACTAAAACGAAAACTTACAAGTGAGGATCAGTATGGACTGGAAAAGCACAAATGCGCTGATCATTCACCGGACTCAGATTTGTTCATCATTTTAGATTGCATATCCTATGCAACTCGGTCGTTAGCAGTACTTTACCCATGCCGACAATTTTAAGCGGAATAGTTTACTTGTTTTAGATACCGTGATAAATCTGTTTAATCGATTACTGAAAACTTGCGAGAAGGTGCAGGATCTTATAGATAATGGGATCTCGTTCCAGAAAGTCACCTCTTTTTCTGTAAGAAGTTTCCGTTTACTTATTATTTGAATTAATGAATACATACACTAGTAGTACGGGGAGAGCGTTTCAAGGTTTAGACACGCCAATGTAAAAGAAATATCTACGGCACGCCAGACGGCTGTAACATTCTGCTAATTTCAAGGAGTGGCTTCTAAGTTTGATGTTACTGCTGAGTCGCAGTAAAGAGCAGCACACATGAGTTGAATGGTGTGAAATCAAATATGCCACTATCAAGTCGCCTCGTAGTTGGCGATACCGCCAGCGGAATAATCCCAAGTGTTTCAGCCTCTGATCTTGCAACATATTGCGCACTCCAAGCACCTATTTTGATGCTGACGTTCAGGTTGGTCCAGTGTAGCGACGTCGTACTGCAGCCATGGATGCCAGGCTTGATTTGCGTATTCGACATGGGGGCAAACGCACGTACTGAACATCTGTATATTTGTCCGAACATCCGTCGCAGCAGGGCGACGTGTTGAATGCCAGATTTCGATGCCTTTTCAGATTCATGGCAACAACCCAAATTATCCTAAGCCAGTACCCCAAGTCGCCTTCGACGAAAGGTCACTGCAGTGCTTTCGTTTCTAGCATGTATGGGTAGTTGCTCTTGTGTCGTATGGAGAGAACTTTGCATATGCTCATGTTAAATTTTATTAAATTTTGAATTGACAACTGATATACAATATATAGTAATGGAGACCCAAGCGGAGTCAATTTGCACGTACAAGACGTCAACCCCGCGCGGTGACTACAGTACACGTCAGCTTGCCGTAGAGCACATGACCAGTCAGCTGCATGTGAAGGCAACGTATACGGGCGAGAAACCGCGTTCGTCTGTCCTGCTAACTATGTGAATAAGGTGAGAATTGATTGACCAGCGAATTGAAGCCGGCGTCCGGGGTTTGAGCGGTGTCGAACACGGAGGCGAACCATTCTGCCAAATATGGCCAACCAGTGAAACGGAACTCGCTCACATTGGCTGGAGACCAAACGCCGAAAATCGGGTGAACATGCTTTCCAAAATTAGTATGTATGGTTCCTCAATAAATAGAGACAACCTACTCCATAGAATATACCCTGTCAACTAAGCCTTGGGTATTTGGTTTCCTTCGGTTGTTTAGGCACGTGGTTGAGCAGCCAGAGGGTAGCGGTTTCACGGGCGAACCACCGCAGCAATACAACATATACCTTACACTGAAGCCAATTCCGCTCAGCATCCGCCTGGATCCGGCACCTATATCTTGATGTCGTCAGAAACAGCAGGAAATTGGAAGCGGTTGTCCGTGCAAGGTTATGGATAAATACCAAAAACAATCGTGACTTAAACCTGATTTCCGGGGACACACCAAACTCGACCGGTATGGGGTCAGATAAGGAATTCCGGACTCTGATCACTAATAGCAGTTGCAAGAGAACATTTTCGATACAGTTCGCGAGTAACCGACCCCGTAATATTGGAGCTTGGAAAGGAGAATTTAATGATTCAGACGATCGAATGCCATGGATAAATCCAAGTAGATCACATCAACAGCCTTTCCAGCTTTAGCGGACTCGGTCCAATTGCTACGGGCGTTTAAACAATTTGTTGTGCAAGATCGCTGTAGACGAAAACTATGTTGCTTGATAACAATAAGTTTACACTTTTCCAGGTAACACCAACGCATCGGCAACGATGGATTCCATGATCTTGGACAATACAGGGAGAAGAGGCACTGCGCGGTAGTTTGAGGGCTCAGTCCTGTTTCCACCTTTGTGAAGCGGAGTTATTATTCCAAACTTCCACATCGCATGAATCTTGTTTTGGTCCATGCAGCGCTGAGCGAACTGGGCCAAAAGTTATGCCAGTTATCTTGCTGTTGCTCCCAGTGCTTCTGGGCGAATGGTGTTGACTCCCGGGGAGCTGTGCTTGCGCAGAGCGGTCAGCTTCTGCAATACAGCTTCGGCAGGAACAGAGATGTGTGTGAATCATGGAAGCAGGAAAACAAAACCTGGAAGATATCCTGATGTTAGGACCCTCGGAAATGTGGTAACATATTGCTTCCGCAATGCGTTTGCAGCTTCTATAGCTGTTCTAGTTGGAGCACCAGCCGTCCGGAGCGGAGAAATTCCCTGCCTCACCTTACGAAGGTCAATGGCAAACCTGTACAACGGTTTGTAGTTAGCGTTGAAAGGTTTTGCCATGTTCCGCTGTTATGTGACTTTGTCATCTCTCAGCATTTGAGTGCAGTGGTTACCATGGGCTACATAACTGTCCCAATTATCCGGCGTTGGTGATGATCCGTACTCTCGCCAGGCTATGTTGCGTACAGGCATCTACTTTCGAGTTCTGCTGCCTTCGAAGGAAACTTATTTAGACCAATTGCAAACTCTTGTCTCTGGTGCATTTGTAACTAGTTGCTTGAAGTTGCTGATGTATTCGAACCAGGCGACTTCCGGGGTTTTCGGCGCAGAACGATCGTTTTGTCGATCAATTACTATTGCATAATGGGTGATCAGCAACATACTAGAACGTAGCTACTGCCTTTAGGTGGCCAGGTGCAGGAAAGGAAACTGACCTCACTGCTTGTTGGTTTCCCACTGGCACCCGGTCATAAAATGCTATATTGCGTAATGTAACTTTTTGAGTACTCTGTTGTGGAGGGAAGAACACCATAATTAGGGAGAGCGTTCCAGGCTGACCTACATGAAAGGAGCAGAAGTTTTGGCGCCATGCGAAGCGGCTGTACTTTGTGGCCAGGTTCAGGTGGTGACCTCTCAGATAGTACTGTGACTCAGTTTCATAAGTTGACGACAGGCACCGTTAGTATTCCTCAGAATCAAATATGTCGTCACTAAATGGCCACGCAGTTATCGATATTGTCCACTGTAGACCCAGTGATTTCTCAACCTCAGTTGTTAACGGCGATGAAACAGACCCTTTACTTTGTTAGTTGCCCCTCGTTGTGGCATTTCAAGAGCGGTGAGGTAGTGCTTGTGCCTCACCTGCCAGTCTTGAATGTCGTATTCTTAATGGGGCCTGGTGTAGGCGTTGAGCATCAAAAGAAAGGAAGGAATAAGGCGCCAGAATGCTTTTCGCTAAAATCCAAGGCATTTGTTGGTTATTTGAGTTAGAGCATCAAAGAAAGTAACCCAGTATTTTAACACCTTGTGAAGTGCTTCCAATATTTTCGTTAGAATGTGCCCTGAGCTCAGTAGTTTTGCTGCAAACGTTTCACCACCGCTCTAAGAGACATCGTAATTGCGTTAATATGTAGCAGAGTAGAGCAGCGCAGAGCGCCTCACAATTATTACTCAGGTGTTCGGCGCGCAAGTGACGCTATTCAAAGCTGGTAGTCTTAGCAAAAGAACCGTTTCGCCGCGCTCCAGACTGCACAACGCAGTGTTACGAAAAACGCCAAGGGCTTGCCCACCCTCCCTACTAACTGAAGCTTAAAACCACAAGGTTATGCGGCGGAAGTTGCGGTCGTCTACATGGTGATCTCACAATGGTTCGTTAGACCCTAAGATACCTGAAACATAACTGCCACAAACTTTGAAATTTAACCATGCCATATGGTCGATCGGAGTGTCGACGAAATTGCTCTTCGTCCAAGTGTCTTAGCTCTGGAATCCCCCCAACGCACGACTTTACACACTCGCACATTAACATTACGTGACAGTCAAATCACGATATTAGCGCGTAGAAAAAGTTGAAATCGTCAGAATCCTCAAATGCCATGCGGAAATACTTATGTCTGTGCTATTTTAAATCTCTGAGTGTGTTTAGTCACACTCGCAATATTGTATCGACATCGTGTTTTTATCTTGTCATTTGCACGCTAACCATCCTATAGGACATATCAAGTATTTGATTTCTTACCCGTTATGAATCATCGCTTTGTTTTACATCTAGTTCACAAAGCATCAAAGTGCTGCGTGTATTGTTGTCTCAGGATTTATCTGCGCCTACCTCTACTAAGGAACTGCATCGTAAAGTTAAATGGCTATAGTCTGTGTGAAAAAAACTAAAAATCCCCATCATTTATGGTGTTACGAATTCGTTGCTCTCATCATATAAACTATTCTTCTATTATTTCCTCCGGTCCTCTACAAAATAACGGGAACATACGTGTGTGGTCCACGAAGCATAGTTCCTGACGCTGCGGATTATCTAGAGTTGGTCTGGTGTTTGTACTGGTCAGTAAGCATTTTGACTCATGCGTCAGCCTTTCTTTCAGTTTGGTAAGGGATTATTTTCGACCGCTGTCCACCGATCTCACTGAATCTCTACCCATAGACTTAGGGTCTTATATTCATACAATAAAGCATTTAGTAACTTGCCTTATCGTACAAGATACACTTACCTAATCTAATAAAAAGCATCGTCTTGCTGCAGGACCTTTAGGTCCTATGACTTTACTACTATTATCTGTTGTCATCAGGTGCAGGAAATCTTCCGAAGGTAACGATGACATCCTGTAAAACGTTTTGCACAATACTGCTCCAACAATATACTCGAATTTCCAGATATGTGGAAATGTGCGCTGAGTGCACCGACATAAAATAACCAACGTCGTGTTATATCTTGGAGGAACAAGCGTGCTAGTAGTCCAGTTGTGCACTAGATTTTTCGCTGTTTCTCAGTGGCATTTTGCCGCACACTACCGGATCTACACCTGTTTGTCTTTTTTTTTACAAGCTCTACCTCGAGATACCATTTTCTCGAGTACACTACAACACATCCAATATTTGCATGGATTTGTATATCCCGGGCAGTGTTCCACCTAGACCCATGTTAAAAACTGTACAATGCAACCTTCGAACTTACACTTTAGCCTCACTCGATAGAGCGGTTCAACAGCGTTCGAGCAAGCTCTTGCTCGTTCTAGTCCAACACTGCGTGGATCAGCTACAGAGTAATCTTAGTTCAACCTAGCCAGCAACGGCAAATTCGCCTTGCGAGCAAGAGACCAAGTCACGTAGACCCGCCAACCATACCATCGTGCATTGCAACACAACACAGCCGCAATCTGCCGACACGATGGCGAAGGAGCAGAGACACCGCCCCACCATCACCATATGACCTTGAGCTCGACTCACGGACGTGACTGGACGTGATCGTGCGTTGCCAGGGCTACCATGCGTGAATGGCGTAGGTATGCCTTTTGTACCTTAGAGATGATTGAAGAATCAGAGCCCGAATGCCCTCCGTAAATGACGAAAGTGTTTCTTGTCTCTTTTGGTGCTTGAGATGAAAAGCCAAGATCCTCTTGTACCATCACCTCTAGGTCGCATTCAGTAAGAGCGCGCTGGAAAATTAAATCCATCAACCTGTGCTTGCAAGTAAATTGATGGCGTATGCTCAGCTTCTTGGTGATGTTGAAATAAAGCAGCTTCTGAATCGCCCATTCGTACACCCTGTCAAGGTCAACCTGAAACTCTCCGAGCTCGCCTGTTGTTTTGACGGCCCGCCATCTATTGAGCTCATCAGTGGAGAGGAAGAAATTGGAAGTGATCACTCTTGCGAGATCGTTTATGTAAATCAGAAACAGGTGTGGACAAAGTATTGAGCCCTGTCGCACTCCGCACTGGACATCGATAGGGTTAGAGATGGTACTTCGAATTCTAACATTCAGAAGCAGGAATTCAACCGGGAATTGGCTCACTGATTCCACAGCTCTGACGCTTGTGAATGAGGATGTGGTAGTTCAGACAGCTGAGCCTTTTTCAGAAGACCAAATAATTTGTGTCAACGCCCACACCGTTGTCTGCGATTGCAGTCCAACTGAAGCGAACAAGTAGCAGTTTTTTGGTGCAAAACCGGTTCTGGCGCAATACATGCTGTTCTAGTGCTATGACGTTACATTCTTTCAATGGCGGTTGATGTCTTCACTGAGTTTGGTAATTTTGTTGCAAAACTTTCCTCACCCATGGAGATGACATCATCAGTGCGTAGTTGGGTGGCGTGCCGTAGCGTAGAGTAGCGTAGCGGAGCCTCTGGACTTTCGGGTCGTCGCTGAGATTAAAATGTAGCTATTATATGTAATGGAGCAGTACAACCACCCCCAAATTCGGTCGATCGTTGCGCAGATTATACTGTCCAGGGAGTATATAATTTTCGCTTCAGTGATCAACCAATCATGTCTCAACCATGTCTGAGTTATCATACTGACATCCCACAACATCGATGCCCGACGCAGCCGGAGCTCCATCCGTTTGCTGAAAAGGCTTTGTGTGTTGGTTTACAAACAAGTCTTATGTGTTATAAGATTGGTGGAAGGTGTAGACAACAGGTTCGCAACTTGGCCTACTCTCGTGAGATCGACTGCTATTCGTTTTTTAGGGGGTTGCTGTGTCTAGAGTTGGTGTCGGGATACAATACTACACTAGACACACCAGATCATGATGACCCTGATCGTCTCTCGCGCTCTGCGGTGTCTCTTCCAATGTTATGACGGCTGTTAGATTAGTCGCTGCGCTGGACCCCACAACAGAAGTTTTCGTTGAGTTTGCTATCCGCATTGAGTAATCAGCAACCTGTGTTCGTGTCCGTGCTCCCTTCAGCCGAATTTCTGTTGACAACAAGTTACGGAACTTGGCCTAATTATCCAGAAGGGTCTGTACCGTTAGCCCAGACAGTAAAACCACGTTATGAAACCTAGAATCACATTCCTTATAATTAGGAGACAAGGGATTTCTTGTCGACGAAGTGGCAACTACACTAACAGAGAGTGCGTCACGATTTGAAATGGATGGTTCAAACAAATGAGATGCCACTGATATTTGTTCATGCATGACCAGTGATCACACACCAAACAGCCATAAGATGCACTGAATTGGGATAACACTAAGCGCTGCCAAGTGAAAATCATTTGGCTTGGGATCACAAAAGCAATAGAGACAGAGCAGGTAGAGCTCTATCAGTTTGCTGAAAAGATCTTGTGCGGTTATCGGAGTATGTCCAAGTATAAATGGACGAAGGTGTTGTTGTAGGAACAAATACTAGGTCTTGTGTAACCTGATCGCGCTGCATGCTACTCTTACATTGTTGTTCTCTGGAAGCTGCGGATTATCTGAATGTCGGCAATAAAGGCTGTTGCGACAAAAGAAGTGTCTATATTGCTGGGCAAGCACCGATGGGTTGTACGCCATCGATATCGAGCGCATGGTGATGTAGCACATGCAGTCGCGAGTGCCTGAGTATGGCAGGCCTAGTGAGCCATGAGCGAGGCCACTCGGGACCACCACTGAAGCGACGACGGGTCCTGCAGAGTACGGAGGCAGGGCGGGCGCAGCGTTTGTAGGTACGTTGCATTCGATTTACTGACCGCGTGCTTGCAAGCTAAGTCTATTTATTTAAGGTGGTGGGTTTTCAATCTTATCCTAATGCTTTTCTTTCTCATATAAATGTGTACCTGTACTCTCTTCTACACACTTGCACACGTCGCTTAAACCATTTGTAGTGAATTTCAATAACATTTTCGTGTTTGTGGCATTTCCATAAAATATACTTTCTGGCCTCGTGAACTGATCTCGGATTCCTTCGTAAACAACTTACTTTATATGCTCATTAATTTAAGATTTATGTCACCATTTCCTTATGCATCTCTAAATTGATTTTATGTTTAATCTTCCTCTCAAGTGATTGGCTGTCGCTTGACATCCCCGGAGTGGCTGCGCTTGATGTGCATGTTGACAAGGTGCCTACCTGTCTATTACCCACTACCTCGTCCATACTGGTTCCAGGAGACAGTTGGTCGTTGCTGGAGGGCAAGGGGTGCACGGACCTTGTGGCCGTGTTAGGATCAAAGAGTGGTTCCATGCACTCAGTGTGGAGCGGACTACGGTCCATGAGCTATGCCAATAGGGGCCACTACAGAAGCGACGACGGGTCCTACAGAGAATTACGGCGAGCCGGCAAAGCGTTTGTAGGCACGCTGAATTCGATTTACTAACCGCGTGCTTGCATGCTAAGTCTCTTTATTACAGGTGGTGGGTTTACAGTTTGTGCCTTAATGCTTTTCTTTCTCATATAAATATCTCCCTGTACTCTATTTCATTAACTTGCACACATCGCCTAAGCCATTTGTATTCGATTTCCATAACATTTTTGCGGTCGTGGCATTCCGTGAACTATACTTTCTGACCTCGTGCACTTAGCTAGGATTTGTTTGTAATCAACTTATTACATATGCTATTTAATTAAGGTTTATATCACCGTTTCCTTATGCATTAATCGAGTTTTTCTCTATTTCTTTCTCTCTTTCAAGTGTTTCGCTGGTGTTTGATATCCCCGATGTGGCTGCGCTTGATGTGCATGTTGACAAGGTGCCTACCTGTCTATTACCCACTACCTCGTCCATACTGGCTCCAGGAGACAGTTGGTCGTTGCTGGAGGGGACAGGGTGCACGGTCCTTGTGGCCGTGTTAGGATCAAAGAGTGGTTCCATGCAGTGAGTGTGGAGTGGACTACGGTCCAGCCACCGCCTTGTGTGCGCTTGATTCCCAAATACAGCGTGCTTGTGTTTGCCTGTGAAGGAGTGTGGGCCGGCTCCGTTGATGAAACGTGGTTTCCATCCGCATGCCTCCCGGTCTTATTCCTTCGGGTTGACACTGGATATGGGGTATGTGGATGGAGCTGTGGGTGGTGCAGCGCAAGCCATCCATGGTCCCTCTGTAGCCGCAGGCGTCCTGTGGCTTGCCACAGTGACAGGCAAATCCGAAACCGGATGCCGCCAACCATGTATATATATATATATATATATATATATATATATATATATATATATATTGTAAACACTCCGAAGTTGACCACCTCTATTTCTTGACCACCTCTCTAGGTTGATCGTTTTACTTTCCATTGTTTGCACGTTTAACATGTAAACGATATGGATCAAGACTTTTGTATGTTGAGAACCTCTGTATGTTTACCGCTTTGGTAGGGTCGCTTGAGTGTTCACAGCACTTGATAGCGCACGACATTTGTTCCAACTTAGAGGCAAAGCAAGTCATAGCCGAGGAAAGAAGGTACGTTTATCAGTTGCGTTGAAAACGCTTCGCAAATCAGTCACGTTTGACGCTGCAACAATATGTAGCCATTACCCGTATGTCCCTTCGTTTTTGAAAACGTTCTTCCATTGTAATCAAATCTTAGTGTACACCTCCCCATTGCTCATCACTTACTTTGTTAACAGTTTGTTGTGACGCCCAGTACGTCTTCACCCCACGACCGCAAGAAGAAGTCCAAGATGAGCCGGGATGATCAGATTTTCTATTGCAGCACGGCACCAGTTATATAGCTTTACAACAAGGGCGAAGCCAAGCTACTAAACGCATGAGGTCCAACAGGCATGGAGAGAACACAAAATGGAACAAGCAAATGAGAATCGCGAAAATTACGAGCCAATGAAGTGCGGCAAAGAAAATAGTGTCTGCGGAGTTAATCCCTGGGGGTAACCTTCTGATGAGCGACCATTAAAAACGACGAGTAGTGTCCAATCAGTGTGGAGAAGTGATGCGTTTAAACAAATTCCAGAACAGTTGATAGTGCGAATGATACAAACCAGGAAACTAAAAACAGGTATAACAAATATGTGTCGGCTGAATAATATATCCACGTGAAAAGCTAAGGAACGCTGAGCAAAAGAAACCAATCAGAATGTCCACAGAATGAGACCGCTGAAATTAGCTGTGAGCGATTGCGAATGAGGATGAGGAAAGCGGCGTGTCCAAAATGTAGCACAGAAGCAGATAACTGCGCAAACAAAGAAATAGGCAACTAACATAACTCATGAAACTGAGGGTTAAGTAGCCAGCTCCCTAACACAGTTACTGGAAATGAACAAGATGATCATTTAACAAATGCAGCCTAAAGCTGATGCTGCACCCAAGATCGCGAAATCCCAACACCATTCTTTTAATCCGCTTATGACTATTATCTGACTTTTATCTCCAAATGATTTTGTATAACTGCCACGCACCTATCTCATTGTCCTCCATCGCTGAGACTAATGTTTCGTCACTCAACAGGGCTCGAATTTGAGGAACGTCAAAAGCACCAGCTTTACCATACAACGAAGACAGAAACGTTGAAACTGTTTACCGAAAACATTCGCCATCAGTAGTCAAAGCTCTCAAAAAATGTTTCGCAGAGCCAAGTTTCGAACGCACTCGGGGGCCATGCACAGCTCTCTGCTGATACATGAGTCATTCATAATCTTTGACATGCAAGCCTCTAAAGCTCCATGCCATAGCCACTCCCACTGCGTTTAAAGTTTCCCATGAGCTCGAATGTCCCACATGCTGAAATGACATTGGAACTTCTATACTCTGTCTCTGACCAAGGAGTACGCACATCATTGTCAGATCAATGCACATCATCCAGTGGTGTTCATGCTATTTCAAACTACAATGAATAATATTGTTTTCGTTTGCTCTAAAGTGTGTGGCGATAGTCGAAATGTAAGATTCGCTCTACCAGCGCTGTGCCAAAAGATGTCGCGCCAGATTGTGAGAACAGGGGGTGGCTCGATGGGACGGGGAAGCCGTTTGGTCGAACGTCGTGTTGGAGTGTGAGAAAGGGGACAGTTTGAACGCCAGGGTCAGGACTGCTTAGCAATAGTGAGATGGCCTGACCGGAAAGGAACGATGAGATACAGGGCCAAGTAGGTGGACGCCAAACCCGCCACTGGACCTCACTGCAATGTTCTGTAACACATTAATAACGGTCTAATTTTAATTTTAGTATAATCTTAATCACCTCGCAGTCCAACTCCTAAATTTCGAGCGAGCATCACATCAAAGTACACTTAGTCACCCGATGGAATTGTTACATACACATTGCATTATGAAATCGAACACATTTGAGGTTCCGCTTTCGAGCTACCTATAAATTATCTCTACTCTGGTGAATCATACTTGACAATCCCTACATGCAATAAAAGATCTGGTATGTCATTGCAAAAGGTCAAATTGTTTGCTCTCTCTCTCTCTCATCTAGTATTCGGATAAATGAAACTTTGCTTTGCAATTAAGCAACATTTTGCATAGTCTGGAAGCTAATAACCCAACCCAACCCAACCCCAACTCATGCATGAGGTCATTCCTTCCTATTGACCGAATTGCTGGATGGTTGATGAAAGTTCAGTACTCGTAGCAGCATTTTCATAATGCGAAGCCGATTCACCTAACTGGGCCTTATCTTCACGCTCACTGACTTCACCATCTGATAAAACAAAATTTTAGAAGTTTGGAACTGGAAGTTCTTCAGAGTGTGTAAGGGGTCAAAGTGCGGAGGAAATACTTCGATAAGAATATCCATGCTGCTTTGTCAACACCTTTTATTAATCGTGGGGAAGTAGCCTTCTGTAATCTGGTTTGTAGGTAACCACTAAATCATAGAAACCGGTCATGAAATATTTCCTCAAATTAATGGTACACAATGCGAGGTGCCCCCTTTTGACTTGGTCACCAGTGAATACTTAAATTCTTTTTGTTAACGGGGCTACCCTGTCCTCTGCACGGCAGTAACGTGTAAGTCAGCGGATAGTGAGCTGCGCTATATCACATATAGTAACTAATTCAGGATGGTCGTTACCGTCCCTCGTAGCTCAGTGGTCTCAACCAAAGACTGGCAACAGTCGAGTTTCGGGTTCGAGCCCTGCCAGGGTCCGATGGAATGCGCAATGCTGACGATTCCCGAAAGGATGAAACGCACGTACAGTGCTTTTCCGGGCGTGTGACTGCTATCTGAGTGAGTATAGATGTGACGAATTTCTACCTACACCATTCAACTTCCCCTACTAGTCCTCTGTAAATTCTTTTTTATAAACACGTTTAACGAACGAAAGGATATTGCTCATTTGCCAAATTACTGTATGACAGCCGCAGCTATGCAGCAAAAGGAAGCAGGTTCATTTGCACAGATATGTCTAGTGGCCATCTCTGAAAGTAAATGGACTGTCATATTATTTTCTGCTTATGTACACAAGAAAAGTGCATGGAAACTAGAACATGTGCAGGAAAAAGAAATTCAGATTTAAAATCAGTAGTAAAAATGCATTTTGGATCAGCTTAAAGACCTCTCGTAGCACAAAATACAAAATGTGAAGTCCTCTGTTATGAGAGTACGCTATGTGCCGATCATAACCGGATGTTCTTAACATTATCGGTGGTTAGTCCTAAACTCTTGATCTGGGGGCACTTAACATCACGTGTTGAATGAAATCGTTACAATCGAGAGATTCCTTGCCTATCTCTATCTGCTTGAACCGAAGCCAACGTTTTTACATTAGTTTGGATGTCCTAGCTGCAGTATTGTGGCTCCCGACGGTACCTATAGGGTTCATAAAGTCCTCTCGGAATTTTCAGCTAACGACCTTGTACTCGAAAGTGACGCTGCTCAGCAGAGTACCACAGTATTTTAACGGGTCCCCGGGATTGCATATGGCACACGGTTGGTTGAGCGGTTTGTCTGTGTGCTCACAACCTACGTCTACACGGACATACGTACACAACTTCACTTGTGTGACCGTCTGCACCGAAGCCGGATGTCACTCTGCCAACACCCCCGCGAATCGTGTACCGCAGCGCAATTCTGTAGGAACGTCATCCAAGCCTTATTGGCACACTGGCATCTGCACTCAACTAAGCACACACACAAGCAATGGTCCAGTCGCTGCCACCGAGAGTCTATGCAAGCTGTCAAAAGGAGCGGCAAAATACACGAACAAGATATACTTCCTTGTTAACCATTCTGTTTGACAAGAATTGGGTAAATATTCACGAGCGTACTATTCGATAAGCACCGCACCTCACACACGCCCACACAAACCGTCGGGCGTGTTGACATTGTTGCACCTGTACGTGTTTGAAGCCGACTCGCAACATTTGCTAGCCCGTTGAAGTTGCATGTTGGCGATAACGATGAATACCAACAAGTTACTCACTTGTCGATTTTACACGCATGTGTATTTGTGCGTTGGTGCCTGCTTACAGGGGGGAAGCCGCGGCGGCCTGTGACTGGAATGTGTCGAATGAACTGCACTGCTTTATCCATGTGGACGGATAGCGGTGTCCATTTGGTGTGTTGCGCCAGCTCTGCTAATTCTGATGCTGACACGCAGACACCCAACTCAAGCACACGTTTGCTCTGCGAGTGTGGCTTGCACACCGCACGGCAGCACACCCAGGCGATTGTTTTTGCCTTAAAACTACGAAATCTTTCAGATGGCGTCTAAATCCTTCTTGACTTTGTGGTTAACGTTTCTTGAAACACTTAGTATTCTGAGTTGGACTGAAGAAAATAGACAATGAACTTAGGTAGAGGAAGAGCAACGTCATGATGATAGACCCGTCTGACGAGTCCCAATTCATCAAATCGGATTGCACTGGAAATGGTTATATATCAGGTAAGTCAGAAACGAACATAGCCATTCGTCATTCTACTGCAGCCTACGTTCGCTATAAGCTCATAGATAGCAACACTCCATTGATGATGAATAAATGCGGTTGGACAGCAATCGTTTGACGAAAATAGAATATATCTGTCTGTATCAGTGTACCTCCGAGAAGCCAATAATTCGTTTGAACACCATCGCCGTAGATGGTTGGGTACAATTAACGTACGTATTAAGCATTGTCCTGAAGGATGATAGCCACTGGAATAAGTGAAGGATTAAGGCCTTAGCCGATTTCACACCAGTTTGTAGCCGCATTCTTTAATCGCTGGGTGTGGTGCAGTACGGTACCCTAATCGGATTCATCCTAATCGTTTGTATCTTTGCAAAAAGTCATTATATGTTCGTGTACAATGGAACAATGGTTTATTACGGGTAAAAAAGCATTACTTAACAAGTCCCATGGGATGGAACTTGTTGCGAAAAGTAACTTGCATGATAAATAAAGAGCTTTTTGGTTGACTCACCATAGACTTATGTAGAATAGCAGAGATGTTCGAGTATTACATGTATAGATCTATAAACCTATTGGTTGGGAGTTTGGCATGACACCGTTTTATTGCGTTTTGTAGTCCCTGGCAAAACAATAATGCTCGCAATGATGCGACCAGCTTGAACTTAGCCCCGGAGTTACTGTTTCTCTTTATACTTGAAAGATACAGTGTCGTAGTCTTCTTACTTACCCGGTATCGGAGCATAAATACAGTAAACTATCCTATATCCACCTAAAACTGCAATGTGACACGTGGAGATCCTCCACCCAGTCAAGAATCTGGTGCGCCATAAAGATTACCATGTACGGCAACTTTTCACAGAGCGCATGATAATGCGTGTAAATTCCTTGCAAGCCCAAGGAGCCCGTTTTGAACCAGTTGGTACATGAACATTTGTCCTGTGGCAATTGTGGCTAGCATCAAACTCAAAATTTTGGTAGTTCCCCATTTATGTCGAGTCAAGAAGGTTCCACCAATTGTCTGCCGAGAAATTCGGACTCTGTTGATATTTCTGTAATGTGGTTTCTAATCTTCTTCGTCTTGGACCCCATCACGAAGTGTTCCCTCGCGGTATTTCAACATCCAGGCATTGAAGTGCTGTCTATTGAAAAACAGCTTGACCTGAATTAGGTGAGCGATAGTGTATTTCTGTATAACGATGTAGGGGCAGCACAATTAGCCCTGAATAATAGCTCTGCAGTTTTCCCAGCACTTGTCATGAATTTCGAAACTTTAAAGTGCAAACTGTTGTTGCAGGACCATCAGTCATTCGATGACGCCTTGAACTTTGATAGCAATGAACTTGAGATAGTTGACCAATTCGCTTGCCTTGGCAGCTGCATCAGCAGAGATGGGTCTTGGGCTTCTGAAGTCAGTTCAGGCACTGCTAAAGCTGAAACTGCGTTCATGAATCTACGACGTCTCTGGTATTAACAAGAGGTTTCCTTCGGTCAGAAAAGCCGTGTATGCAATTCCACAGTGAGGGCCGTTCTACTATATGGGAGCGACACTCGGTCCCTCCGATCGGTTGACCTGCGCGCCCACATGCCTTTGACCATCATTGTGTGCGAAACTTTGCTGGTGTCTGGTGGCACCAGCTTGTCCACAATGATGATGTGTGTAAGCGAGTGCTGAGAAGTGATAACCAACCTATTTCATTAGAACGGCAGATGGCAATAATAATAATAATAATAATAATGCATATTTCTCGTGGTATCGAGAAACCGAGCCCACAATGTACAACATACTCAGGCATGCGAGGCTGCCACTTGTTCGGGTTTTTACAAGGTTAAGATAGGGATGTTTATGCGAATATTTTCATTTGGGAATTTTGTCACTGTGTGCTGCCAGTCCGCGGGCATTCTCATTTGGTTGTATTTGGTACAGCTTGGTAGTGCCAGGGTGGCGGCGGTTTCATGGGGGGGAGGAGAAGGAAAAAGATGAAACAGTTGGATTCATCAATCAAGACCAGATGAAGAATACACAATTTTACTTAATAAAATGGAGTAATACAGTTGTAGCTGTGTGAGTAGCAAGTTAGGGAGTTGCAAAAATAAGAAAATGACTGTATTAAGGTGACTCCAGTGGACATCAAACTCAAGTTGCTTTAGCAGAATAATATAGGCGGCATTCATATCGTGGGAAGTTAAGTCATAGCGTGAAATTGACCTAAACAAGATGTGTTTCGAGCTGCCAGATGTCGGGTGAGCTCAGTTGCATTCCTTTCAGCCTACACTTGTAGGTGGATATTTAGGGCGTGCGTGACTATGCACGGAAACGGTAATCTTGAAAAGGGAGAATTGAACAGATAAGTAGACAAAGTGACAAACGCTTATTCGCTGCAAAGTCAGGAATTTTTCAGTGGATCGTAGTCCTGTAGAATATGCCAAAGACAGGATGATTAGGCAAGTCTGCATTAGTTAACCGATTATTGACGTAGAGTTAGAGAGGATAGGCACCACGACTAAGATCAAGTATGTGGTCCAAGGAATAAATTAGAAATATCGGTAAGACAGTAGGACAGTAGAGAAGATGTAACTAGGAACCAGGGGCGCAACATAATCAGTGCAGAATGAAGTAGGGTAAGAAAGAATAAGTGAAGTATTACGATCATCTGTGGAACCGTCTCCCGAGGACCTGCTTCCATGCGGGATAGTCCCTCAAGAGGTTTCATCCGCGCCTCCACGCTCCGTCTGATCATGTGTCGGGGTCGTTTAAAATCACGCTGGCCACTACCGATTTTATTCATCGTTTTGGAAATTGTATATTTTTCTTGGTGAGCTAGTTACTCAAGCCAGTCAGCTCTTTCGTCATTCATAGTTGTTTATCTTTTGTCGTGCATGTGACCGAGAACACCAGTTGGCGTCATACGCCATCAAGTGTGAGTCCAGTAGTTCGCAGTCCGCAGTTCGCTTTTCTTCAATTTAACCAACTAATTGGGTCCATTATTCTTGTTTTCCCTGATAAAGCATTACATCAGTGAAGATGAAATACTGGAAGCAATGGCTCACAAACTGCTCTGGTATTTCTGAAATTGATGAAATTTGTTAGGAGAAGATGGAGAGACGGATCCACACTTTTTGTAGCCACGGTGCCAAACTGTAGGATTACGGCGTTCGTAGTATCCATAGCAGTAGTCGCTAGGTCACTGTTCATATTGAGTGATGGTATTATAACCTTAAACTTTCTGCTGTCATTCACAAATTTGTAAAACAGTTTGATACTGATTGTAAACTTGAGTACAATATCCTGCTGCCACTAGTATTTGTCAGCACTGGTAGGTGACGTGCAGCGGTTTTAACTGCTTTACACTTTTCCTCACAGTCTGTGTGT
>OX104066.1:17429491-17462034 GCA_944474145.2 Dicrocoelium dendriticum | reverse complement strand
GTTTGTACTAATGGCGAATAACTAGTGGATTGCTCACCAATATGTACATATTTACGTGCGGCACGGTGGATTATACTTCAATGAAACAAGTTAACCTGATTAGATTCGGAAAATCCGTTCATGTAACAGAGTATACAGACATTCAGTGAGGTACATCCTATTCTATGGAATTGTGACTTGGCCCCTTCTGTCGAAGGAGCTGAGACAATCTTCAGGTTTTTTGTCATCGTTGCCTGTGGAGCAACGATAGCATAGAATGGCATCAGTGTGTCCGTAATGTTGATGAACAAAAGCGACGGTTATAGTCGGTGATGGTCAGCCCAGTTACTTAGAACACCCACCAAATAAGTTGCGTCAGCTTGGGCACGTGTTACATACACCTAGTGACTTCTATTCGAGGGCGGTGTTGCTTATTTTAGCGAATGTAGAAAAGAGCAAGCATCCTGGCGCGTAAAAGTTGTTTGGGGCGAGAAATAAAGTCGCTGATGACTGAGTGTTGCTCGTCCGCCTTGCATTCTCCATGTCCAAGCGAAACACCATGTACGTTTCTCAAGACTTTAGACACCAGCGAACGAGTTGCTGTTGCCCTTTGGCAGATGGCACGTTTAAGTACTGTCTACTGCTGTGTTATCTTCGACATAATGGCTGCTTAACATGCGGGGCAGTTAAAGCCACAAGGAAGAAATTTCTTCGACAGCATCTTATGTTTACAAGCCAGCTAGCCAGCTGTTTGTGACCACATATTGTTATAACGGTGCAGGCATCCTGATCTAAAATAACTGCTACATGCACTTAAGTGTTACACAAAGTTCCACTCCTCGCCTATGAGGTGAGTTATGCACCTCCTAGACATCAGTCCGTATCGTAACTTTCTTCCTCCTTCCGAGAGTCTGATTGTAATTCGTAGTGGTGAAACCTTATTAACCGTATACTTGCCTCACACATTGTTGAACGTGGACCAGTGAAGGCATGTTCGATCGCGGTTGGAATGCTGTATCGAGTGAAACAAACAGTTGCTGCAACGGTTAAGATCCATCGATTTGTTCTAGTGAGTATTTGTTAAACATTGCTCGTAAATTACCATTCTGGACAAATGTGGGTTGCAATGGTGATATGTTAGACGGAATGACTTCGATATATGTCACTCGCTAATACAAGACGAATAACTTTAAATCCGACGATGTGCAACATAATCCGATGGAGTAAATCCACAAACAGTGAGGAGTGACATGTCTGTGGTTGGCATGGTTATAATCCGATACGCTTCGCACCTTCATAATGATGGTGATGGTAAAGATGATGACGAGCAACATAACCTGTTACGATAGGAACGGTTAGTCGGAATCGTTGCCGAAATCAGTCCTTCAAGGACAAGCGTTTACTCAACAAGCTCAACTCAGCGAAAAGTACAGCATGTTTGGTAAGTCAAAATCTTCCATATAATCTTCGCAGTTCACGTCCATAACTAACGACCCTTCTGAGTTGTTGAGGTTCCTCGCTTAACTTATTTAAACAAACCGTGAGTGACTTTCACACATGTCAACCAACCCATGTCCAGTAATCGAATCGGTTACGCCAGTCTTCTATTGACTGTCTGGCTCGCTCATTTAGTCCATCAGTTCACTCTGATCTGACACTCAACACAAGAAGGACCGGACAACTATTCAGACTCGGATGGCAGAAGGATTTAGAGTTCCGAAGCAGAAATTCTTTTTGCCTTTGCTGTCTGACTGGCAAATGTTTTTCAATCATGTGTCCCTGCTTGCATGTCTTGGTAAATTAAAGGACGAACAACGTGTTGAAGGTCATTTTGAAGTACACGTTGTGTGAATGGATTGGGACGCGCAATCTCAATGTTGACTGCGATTCCCATTGAAGTGAACCTTTGTCTTTCCATCAAGTGGACTGTAGCTGATACAAATAGAAATTGGGTGTTGCCCGCCCGAGAACACCGCACTACTATGACGCGTTTTGATGTTATTACATCTCATCAGATAGAGTTAGCGCGCATCGAACCCGGGACCATTGGGATGTTAATTGTGACCGTTACCCTCAGACCACCGTTTTTGAATGTGAACCAAATTATCCTTTTGTGAACTCTGCATGATATCTGGTTTGAATAGCCGGGAATATAAGGAGTCCGCTTGCTCCTGCCTACTCACCTCCGCATGCTAAGCCGCTTGTCTATCATAGATTGGCTCTGTGATTATAGGTATGCTCAGGTCGTATGTGGGTGGTGACGTCCGAGGCTCCGTTAATGCTAGAGCCACTTTAGTACCGTTCCAGTTGGACCTGCGCTGCTGACGTTCAGTGCATGTACTCTGACAGCTGGATTTTGAAAATCCGTCATTCCTAGATCTGGATATCTTCTGGCGCAACTACAGCCAAATTCTATTTAGATAAGCCCTTGCAAAGATAAATGCTCACATTTGTTTTACGGACACATTTGGCTTTATGCCAAAACGTGACCACCGATTGCAGGCCTCGAAAGATGGCTAAATAATTTTTCTGATTCGTGTGCGTCAGTACTTGGGGAATTCAGTGGCTTGGGTTATCGTATCTTTGATTAAATTCTCAGTCCGTTCACAATTTCTGCTCTCATTTCGAACCTTTTGCTCGCAGCTTCTGCCCCTCTCAGTGCCCATCCAACAGCGGAGACACACACCACATGCCCTACCGATGTGCTCCTCTACTACGATTCATACGATGCAGGCTACGCGACCGGTGCGACTGCGTCTGTTAACGAGTTCACTGCAGCAGAGACGACTACATCATCAGCAGTAATTCATCATCAACCAATGCCTTCACTTCCCCTAGGATGGATCGGCTTCCGAAGCTGGTAAAACCTATTAAGTTCCTTCATTCAGAAACATATGTTTGTGCATACCGTCATTATTCTCACTTAGACAGAGGAAGAATTATGATAAACAAAACAATTACTTATTTTCATTCTGATCTCGACATTTTCGTTGCCAAAGTGATAAACATATCAAAGAACAGAGAAATATATCCTTATGCTGGCAAGCTTTTTGAGTGCATTTCCTTTCTTACTCTACGAATTTGGATTTATGAAAAGTAAAATTTTTACGATCGCAGCTCATCGTGCGGCGATTGCATTGCTTCTTTCTGCCTTGGAAATTTCATCCAACCGATTGAACTAGTAGAAGCCGATAGCAAAACACGTTACCTCCGTTTAGCTCATTTACCAGATTTCTGTTGTGCCACAAGGTTATTCCTTGAATCGTCAGCCGTGCGCATGCTAACTATGTTTGTAAAGCTAAACCTGCCATCTTATTCGTACATTTTTGGACTTTAGATCACTAGACCATGAGAAGTGAAAATATAATATGCTGACAAAATTACTACACGTTATATCGCACGACGTTATCAAGCAGAAACGGCACTATCGCAATTGCAAACGCAATAGTATGGAAAGAACATGTGGTTTTGAAACGAAAACGCATTTATTTGCAGAAAAGTTATTTAGTGCAGCTCTAGCCAAATCCCCATACTTTCCGCATCTCTACATTTACAGTTAAGATTGTGGTGTCAAGGTGTCCAATTAAATTGGATAAACTTCCAGTTTCTTGCTATTTTCACGATATCTGACACTATTTTGCTACCAGGAACTGATTCCATCGCATCATTTACGTTAATATTGTGGACTTCATGAATGTGCCTACAGCCCATTATGCGATATGCGTGGATCGCAACCTTCCGAGATTGTTTACTGTCAACCACCTACTGATAATCCGAAATTGCACAATGAGCAACATTCCTAATATGAGGTCCAAAGTTGAATGCACCATGGTGTGATGGTGGCTGTTGCAAGATATAGATACTCCTTAGTGGGTGGTAAGACAACGAAACACCGTCAGTGAAAGCTGGCCACAAACCCACCGATGAAATGGGCACGACAACATTTATTCGCTTTAACAGGGTCCAAGAGTAGCTTGCTCACAAGCAGACAAAAACCGTAGTTAGGTAATGTCTATATAGTTCATCTTAATTATAAACAATGCTTTATCTTGGGTAAAATAGCAGGTGTTTGATTTGTCCAGTATGGTGTTTAGAGTGAGAAAATATAGATCAGGGGATAATGGAATTGTCGGTTAGGGCGCTTACAGATTTAACTGCACTACCGTATAAAGAGTTTGAAATTAGAATGTACGCACACAGAGTCATAAGATAGGTGGACATCGGTCACGTAATAAAGGAGAAAAAATAAACAATAGTGGGGACAATGCTTAGTCGCGTGAAGCTATCTTGGGTCGAGGTGATACAGAGATCCACTTTCTACAGTAGTAGCGTTTATCAAATTTCGTGCAAGGCGTTTGGAGTGACTCATTCTCGAGTAGGGTTATGGCACTATCCCTTGTCTGTTGTGCATTAGTGCTAGCAGCTGGTTGTCATGAGCTATAGCACGTAGTGTAGATGTGAAACAGTATCGTCAAGGCGTTTTTTGAAAAAGGATAGGGTGGGTGCATTAATTACATGTTCCGGGAGGACGTTCCAAGGCTGTGACACTCGAAGGCAGAAATAATTTCGCCGACATTCCAGGCGGGTGTACTGCGGGACCAGCTTATACTGATGACCCTTTAGCAGGGTGTTTTGACTGAGTATTAGAAGGGAATGGCATGGGTCGTTGGGGTTCTTCAGGATCTAGTACACCATTATGAGATCGCCCCTTAGACCCCGATAACTTCCAGCGTGTATTTTGAGGGTCTTCAACCTGAGTGGGTAGGGGAGGCTGGTCAAACCTGTGACGCTCTTCATTGCCCTACGTTTTGCAGTATCGAGCGCGGTGAGATGGTGCTTGAGCAAGGATTGCCACGGTTGAATAGCGTATTCCGCGTGCGGCCTCACGTACGCATTAAGCATTTTTGGAAAGACTGAAGGTTCAAACTTCCCTAAAGCTCTACGAAGAAGGACGAGGTACTGGTTTGCTTTCTTAGATGCCTATTCAGTTTAAATCAAACAACCGAGGTCATCTTGAACTATCACGCCTAGATTACACTCGTGAGAAGCCGGCTGTAGAATTTGTGGTCCTAGGCGGTAGTTGTACATACTCTTGTGCCGTATGCTGAGAACTTTGTACTTAGTGACGTTGAAGTACAGCATGTTCTCGATGGACCTTGTGCCCGCTTTGTCCAGGTCCTCCTGTAAGACTGTGTGATCCTCCACTGCAGCTGTAATACACTATAGCATCAGATCACCAGCAAATAGCAAACAGTTAGAAGATAGAACGCTCGCGAGATCATTTATGAAAAAAGGAAAAGGCGGAGTTCAAATACTGAGCCTTGTGGTACGCCGCACTTAACTTCGATGGATTCCGGCAACTTGCTTTATCCCTCACATTCAACTGACGTTGCACGAAAAACTTTCCTATCCATCCCAGAACAAGATCGCGGATTCCATTATTCTGGAGTTTGTGGAGGAGAATGCGACGGCCTAGACGGTCGAATGCCGTTGAGAAATCCAAGTAGGCCGCGTCGACTCCTACATCAGCGTCCACAGATTCCGTCCAGGCTGCACTAGCAATCAAGAGATTAGTGGTACAGGAGCGATTTTGGCGAAAGCCGTGCTGCTCCGGAACGAGAACATTGTTGTTCTCCAGGTAGCCCATCAAAGCCTCAGCTACAATGGACTCCATAAACTTGGCGATCACAGGAAGTAGTGTTATCTGGCGATAATTAGCTGGTTCAGCACGACCGCCACTTTTGTAGATTGGCTTGATGATTTCGTGCTTTCACATCGTGGGGACGTGCATTTCGTTCAGACATCGTTGAAAGAAAATTGCTACTGGTCCTGCCAAACTCATGGCAGCAACTTTCATCGCCTTCGGGTGAATGCCATCCGCACCCGGCTAGCTGAACTCGCGCAGAGACATCAGCCTCTTCAGTACATCTTCGGAGGTGATCGATATGTGATGAAGCCCTGATGGCGGCGTTATCTGCTTAGGCAGGATGTATGATGATTGCACGCTTTGGAAGGTACGGCTAAATTGTTGTCCAGGAACGTTGGCCGTCTCTTGTGCGGTTTGGGCTAACCCGCATGCTGTGTGCAGAGCAGGAATACCGCGCGTAACACGGCGCAAGCTTTTTACGTGTCTGTCTAGCAGTTTGTGAATGGAACAAAACGTTTCCACTTGACCTTGTTGGTTCTTCAGTTTATCCTCCCGGACGAGTTTGACACAGTGGTTTCTTTGTATTGTGTACACATCCCTAGTATCGTCGTTCGGGGAGGCTATGTAGGGGTGCCATACCTAGTCCATTTATGCCATGCAGTTACGCGTGCTGCTCCTTACGAAAGACGTCATCCTTTTAGGCCGGCAGAGTTTGGTTTCAGATGTCTTTGCCACGAGCTTGTTAAATACGTCGACGAATTCTAAGCGGGCCACCTCAGGGGTCAATTAGGCTAAGAACGACCAGCTTGTTGCATCAATGATGTCGGATAGGTCGTCATAGTTTGCTCCGACATGATATACCTCGGCATGCCTTTTAGGATAATCTGCGTAGCACATGCAATGAAACACTAGTGTCGCATGATTACTGTAGCTCAGAGGAGTATCGATTATCCCACTCTCGATCATCAGTTCTTCATTGGTGAATATTCGGTCCAAAATGGATGGCCCATTAATTCCCCTGCATCTGGTTGGCGTAGTGACGTGGCCATAATACGGTAAATCTGGGACAAGATATTACAAGTCTCCTTTGAATTGCTCTCCTGATGTGGCCTGGGAATTTGAGCATGTAATTTAAAGTCGCCGTTGACTATAATGTGACTGTACTCCTTGTTTATCACTTTCCGCAGAGCAGCCATCAATTTGCAGTCCATCTCAGGAGTAGACGATGGTGGGCAGTAAACAACCAATAGGCCAAGATCGTTCCCTCTCAGCCGGAAATTACACCAAATGGCGTCAGGTACATCGGTTTCCGAATCGTTTATGGGTTCGCATTGCATGTTGTTACGAAAGTAGAGGGCTAACCCACCATCTTTGCTGTTTCGATCCTTCCGGACAACGGACAAGTCCGTTAGTGCAATTTCAGTATCCGTTATGTCGCAACGCAACCACGTTTCGGTGACAGCGATGAGATCCCAAGCTGATGACGCGTGTCGAAGTTTTACCTCAGCTAATTTGCTGAGTAGACCTTGGGCATTTGTGTACATGCATGAGAGCTGCACGGAGACCAAAATTGTGTTAGATTGGATGGATGAAGTAAGTGAGTTTACGCCGACCAATAAAGGTTCGGCGGCTAATCGTTTTTTGGATGGGTTGCATACTCTCGAGAAGTATTTGATATATAAGCAGGTATCAGATGCCCGGATCCCGGTGATTACTCGTGCTCGACTATGCCCCTCCGGATATTATGGCTAATGTTGAAACCGTGCCCGAGTCGGGTCCTGCAGTTGGCCTTTCCATTAGGAGTTGTACCTCTACTGAATTGTCATTAGAAGGTGCTGGTTTTCCTGCTGCTTTCAGAAGAATATCTGTTGGCAATCTGCAACGCAATTTATTCCATTTCTCTAGTAGGTTTTGTGCTGTTAGTTCTGATTGTAACACAAGCTTTAACAGCTTGGGACCGCACCCTTTATAGTTTGGTGATATGGGGATCCTTGTCGAAGTGGTGGTCACGATAATTTCGAGAGAAAGGGCCTCACGGATGTAGTGCAATTGCGTGCGACCGTGCATCTGAACCTCGTCGGAAGACGCATTGGCCTCAAATGGTAATTCGTGCTACGAATGCCGAAACGAGGCACATTGCACAAACTACCGGTGAGAAGCGTTTGTCTAGTGTGCAGCACTACAACAACGTTGACCAAAGTCTGCTGCTGTTGATCAGTTTAATTAGGTGTATATTAAAATAAGTCATTCCAAACCTCGAGTTCTATGTGTTGCTAACAGACAGATATATTTATATTCCACAATGCAATCTGTTTACCCTTAACGTATGTACAAATCTCCACACAAAGTATCATTATCCAATACATTCTCACTAATTCTGATGACCACCTATCTCCGGCGACCAGCCCTCCAGAAGGATCAACCAAAAAACTTTCCTGAAATGTTCTATAGTTGTTCATTGATGTAACGCGAGTATCGCGTTCACCTGTCTAACGCAACCGCAACCACAACTATGATGTCCCCAAGCGTTGTACCACCTATGAAAGTCGACCGCCACTAGTATGTCAGGTTGAGGTTTCTACTTGATTTTTCCTTAAATTCTGACACCTTATTGCACGGATGAGTTAGATTTCGTTTCGAAGCGTCACAATTGGCCGCTAGTTCTGTTTCTCTTGTCTGCGTAGAGAGATCAGACAATAGTACTGTAATGGTAGATGAAGTGTCCGTGCGTGTTTGTGAGAGTTTAATGATTTGTTCACGTCGTATTTGTTCCCAGTCCATCCCGGATTCTTTCTGGAGACTGGTTGTCATCATCAAGTCATGCGAGTATTCGATCCGTATAAGTTACAGGGAAACCTACAACACTGGATCCGTCAGCCAAACTTTGAATGATTCAAAACATTAACATGGAAATACTATCGTTTAAATACGAGAAGAGTTTTGCCTGTGTGTTGCTGAGGATTAGCTTCAAGGCTTGACCGGAAGATGCTGCAAAGCAAGCGCAAAATTGTTTGTTTGTTGACATTGTTACTTGCCATGCGAAAATCCAGTTTAATTGTGTCAAATTCCGTTTTTCTCACCTAACACCACTTCGTTATTTCCGCAAACCCTCTCCCAGCCAGCGTGTTATTTAAGCGGTTAGATTGTAGTTTAATAAAATAAAGGAAATAAGGCCAATTTTAATCATGGAATGTGCCATTGGCCAGGCACAGCCTGCCAAACTCACGCGGGTTTCACCGGCGCCAGTACACTATCGGAACTGCGAAACGCCATCGCTTTACAGGGACCTAAATTACTCAGTTCAGAAGTTAGCTTTCTCTACGGAAACTGCCGTCATGAGTCCACTCATTTGCACAGCTCACAGCGGAATAGTCCACAGAGAGGACACGAAGAGCGCATCCCCACAGTTCAATTAACTAGCCCAGTCACACTTTCTTATCTGCAGGACTATTCTGAAGTCAACAGTTGGACTCATGAGCCTTGTTCATGCCAACGCTTTAACCACTAAGCATACATACAAATGTGATGTGCCCAAAATCACGTAAGCCTGGAACCCAATTCCAACTTTGCTCGGGGTAACTCGTGGGCCAAACATAACATGCCTCCCAGTAGATTTTGTACCCTTACTATGGTTTTAGTGAACCACGAATATGAAGGTGTGGAAAGCATGGTTGCCTTGATTGAGTCAGTAAACTCATCCTTACTATTAGTCAGCATTCTTTATCTGGGCCTCTTTAAAACTGTGTGATGTTTACCCGAGCCGACTGTCATATCAATTACGAATTCCCGTTTGCTTGCCAAATTCACCAGCCGTTCCAATTCGAAACGTCTAACGTACTATGCGGGTGGAAATCAAATAGTGAGGAGTTCGTCGGTCCCGAATAGGGAAGTCGAAACCCCACCCGGTCGTTGACAAAGCAACGGTTTATAAGTGCATAGGAATCCCTAAATAATAAATGAAATATCAAAGCAACATATTCCTGTAAAATAGTAAGTTCGACAGCGTACGGTTTTATTAGTCTCTAGAGAGCCTGCACAGTGTACTAAGAGGTAATGTACTCAAATTTCAGCCTGTACCATTGCCTTGGCTAAAATAATCCAACATGCTGACCACCTCACCTTTCCGTTGATGGGCCGAGTGACGTCACATATCTAGACAGGTTCCAACGCGCTAGCGGTCTCCGCTGTCTACCTGTAGCTACACTCCAGCGTGCGTCGCAGCAACCTGCACCAGGTTGTGGAACTGAATCCGACGAATTGTGCGGCGGATGATGAACTGATTTAGTCAGCTTAACACGACATCCACTGTAGGCTTAACACAGACTTAACTTTCGAGCGTTTCGCGTACTTTGGCATCACGATCAACGCTGTAAAGTGTGTTTTAGCCAGTGCTCTTTCGATTTCGTTGGCCACTATATTGATCATGACGATATTAGCCTGCTTTCCGAAAAGCCACCCCATCGCAAACCATCCGATTTCTCAGGCATTTAAAATGTAAGCCCGTTTTCTCGGTATGGTTAGGTAGTACAGTCGCTTCATTCCAGAATAATCCGGACGCGACACATTATTTTGACTTAGAAAATTTAACCTTTTAGCTCGTCGTTTAGCACCTTCGCAATTGGGTTGAATGACGTATGTTTACCATCCCCATGCACCGTAAACTAATTATTTTCCCTTTTTGTGATTCCTCTGATCGCTTATCAGAACTGAAATTGCATCAATTGGATTACTTATCACACTAAACCACCGACCATCGACACATTGTTGCAGCTCACAAGGTTGTATCCGACGCTATGTCCCGCATTGCTCTTTATGAGCCTTCGCGTCAAGCAATCAAAAATGTAGCGTAAGCCAAAAGTAAGCTATCAGATCAATGGCTACGTGAGAATAAATCTTTGAACGAGCATTTAATGTTTGCAATATTCGGCGGAAGGTATTGAGCGCGAGGGCTTCTGCCTCCACAGCCTGAAGATGCTGGGGGATATTATCTCAAAGCTTCAATTCGAACTGAAGGAATTTGTACATGGTTTTCTTTTTAACCTAGCACCAGTATCCACGGTTTTATCTACATTCCGTCAAGATAGGTTAACAGCTAACGAAAGAAGCCAAACCATCTGAATTCTGAAAATCCTGTTGACATGTTTTTCCTTCCGGCTGTCGCAGGATCCATGAAAGGTTTGCAGAGTTGAAATCTCCCCTAACTACCATATAGCGAAAGCAAATACAGAAGCATGCCTCATCGTATTCTGCAGCAACCCGTTCTCAAGAGCACAATTGTTTCGAAGGTAAATAAACCCAGAGAACCAACGTGCCATTATTACTCAATATTTGATTCTCCAAATGGTCTCTTCCAGAGACCAGCATTGCTCGTCACTGCATCGTAGGGCACTTAAGCTTTTCATACAGTAGATGATGACAACGGTCTATTCGAAAAATATAAAAAGGAAGGGCTAGCAATAAGCTAGTCTGCAATCTGTCATCTAAACCACAATTCAGTAATTAGAAGGATATGGATTTGAAGGAGGGTGATGGAACAGTGTAGCAAGTGTGTTTATGTGGTAGAGAACGGGCATTGATGAACAATTTTTGAATGCACCCGATAAAAGGCATAATTCTTGCTCTTACATTACACGTTAACTCAAGGACCTACTAATTCTCTGATAGCTGAGTCACTATGGCGAGCACTCCAGACGTATTGCAATCAGTTGAAATTGCATTACCTTACAAATTGATCCTTTATGGTTTCAGCGGATAAAACTTAACCTTTTCGTATTTTTGCTATCCCAACCGCAAAAATACGTTCATCAATTCCACTACGACAGCAAAAATAACTCGCAATATATGGCATTAGTAACATCAGGAACACGGCAGTAATGAAATCAGCAAGATGTAGGCAGTCGTAGAAGCTTTTCATTAAGCCATCGTATTATAGAAAATATTCTCAATGGGATGCATGAACTCCAGTGGAGGATAGGATTTTATAAGACATACAATAATATCTCAGCGTTAATATAGCTATTATATGAAGAGACCAAACCTAACGAACGAATACCCCTATTAAACTGGAGCAAGATGGATATGATCTAAATTCCCTATCCCATACTTATCGTCCGGCTCCATTGTCCCAGTCACGATTACAAGGGGGATTAATTGACTTCCGTAAATTACTCGAATTTTCCGCCGATCGTTACATCTGTGCTTACAAAGACGAAAATGCTGCGCTGTATTTTCATTTCATCTCCTTAAGTTTTCTGCATGTTTAATTATGTTCTATTTGTTTCTGGAGGTCACAGGCGAGTGATACGCTGCAGTTTTCTCTACCCTGCAAAATCCAATTCGATTACAATTTCTATTGTTTTCGTTTGACCTCAACCGGTGAAAACAACAGCAAATCATGCACCTACATCACTGCTTGCAGATACCTTGAACATAAAAACGAAATAAGCCTTTATTTGTTTATTTGTTCATTGATTCTCTTCGAGTGATTTTCCAAACTTAGCGCGACACCTACCAGACAACATCGCATTCTATGCCGTCTCTCAATTGATTGCATAACGCAATGTCTTTCATCCGTATTGCAGGACCTCGCATAACTAGCGCAAATACAATATTCCCATAGTCGTGGAAATTGTGAAACCGATTCGACTCCATACAAAATGCGCTCGATCAAGCCATGCGGCACGATCCAGAGTTCGCGAATGCTCATTTCTACGTCTATGTTCCTTCGAACCTGTGCTGACGTCGAAGTACCGTCACACCACAGGCTTTGTGCAAGCTTCTGATTCCTTCCCTTTTTATCTGATGCCGGTGCGCACCTAGACCAGCGGATGGCTTGCGTGAGAAAACGAGAAGTCCGTTTGAGGCGAGCAGACAGATGACCCAATGAGAGCGTGGTGGATGCAATTTTCGGGACTATCAGATTATTTTTTTCGCTAAAGATGCAAGCAGCTGCACTGCGAATGAAAATCATTGTGTGAAGTATGTAATCAATTGAAAACTGGTATAGAGTAGCATACAATATTTACTTATTTAGTTTTCATTCTGTTCCATTCTCTTTCTGTTCTTTCCATTAGTGGTCACGAACCATACAATCTGCTGCGGTGAACAATTCAACCTACCCTGATTATTAAGTTTTTCTATGCAGGGCGAATATCTATATAATCATTGGTGTAAACTATGGCGCTGTACTCGAAATGTGGGGGCACATGTTGACGGCCTATTATACCTAACAGCTGCCGTCTAATAATAGAACCCCCATGAAGACTGCCTTTTGGTTAAAACAGCGGCCAAATGTCCCAGTCATCATAATTGTAAAGTCCCAAAGGAACTTTGATTTATCTCCAAACTGGATTGCTTACATGAGGACACGGTATCGCTTTCCCCTGATTATCTTGCACATTTACACTGCTTTTCTGTGTTTTACAAGTGGTTAACATATCGCATATTTATTTCTTACACTCCATCAATGACACATCCTTGAGGTTTCAAGGTCATTCTTATTATTATGTTACTGTGACACTGCCCAAATACTCGATCCGCCCCAAGCTGGACAGTTTCTGCCCAGTTGCATTACGATTGCGAAACCTATTCGAAAGTCATGTACTGTATTTATTATGCCTTATAGAACCACGGTTACAGGATCATTCGTTTTATTTTTCTGCCCAGACCGTGCGTTAAGTCTAGGTTTATCTGTTCGTAGTTTCTAGTTTAGTTTTCGTACGACGTACTTAGTTTAGGCTTAGTGACGTTGGTACAATAATGACGGCTCACTTGCCTCTATTCCACATCAGCACATGCACAGATGAGTAGTAGAATTTCGAATGGAATCTATCTAGAGATCACCTTACATGTAAGTGCAGGGCGAATATCTACATACCCACAGGAGTGAAACATGGCTGAGTATAGTTGTTACGTTGTAACGCATAGCCCATCAAGTTAGCGGTGCTCCAGAGGATGTTGTAGATATGGCAGGCCAACGTTTGCCCCGTTATACAAGTGCGTGTCTTACATTGCGGAAACAAGAATACATTTCTCGGGCGGAAGGAATTGACCGCTGATGCTCCGGCATCCAGAGCGTTAAACTAAATGAGGAAATGTTTTCATGAACTAACTGGTGACTTGTCTGCCAGAGAGGTCCATTTGGCTGTCTCACCTAGTCGAGCTAATATGTCATGGCGCATAATCGGTTTTTGTAGCATTGGCAATTTCCACGGGAGATTCTGCAAAGCAAATGTACTCGAAAAGTAGAACTACGTGATCACTGCAGCCAAAGGGGACGTCGACGATCATCCCGTTGACCATTCGTTCCTCGTTGATGAATAATCGATCCAGTATCGAAGGCTTACCTTTCTCTCGGACTCGAGTGGGAATGTTGATGTGGCCATACACTGGGTACTTAGAGAGAAACTCTTGTAGTTCGGACTTAAACTGTTTTGCGCGATCTGCTTGAGATTCCAGATTATGGATTTTTACGCATTAGGTAATGAGAATGTGACTGTAACATGTTTATCCCCCTCCTTATTGAGGAAGCTGGATAGAAATCCATTCAGAACATGGAGGTAGGAGGACCGTAAATGGCCAACATTAAGCAATCGTTGTCGCCACTTAAAAGTAGACGGCACCAAAGGGAATGGTGTACCGCGCTGACCGGATCCTTTATCAATTCACATTGGAGGTCGTTGCGGAACCAGAGAGCCACCCGACAAATTTTATTAGGTCGGTGGTACCGAACAATGGACATTCCTGGCATTGCGAACGCCATGTCGCTCCTGTCAAGGCAAAACAATGTATCCCTTATAGCAATGAGTTGCAGGCCCTTGATATTTGACGCATCAGTGATTCTGAAAGTGTACTCATTAAGCCTTGATCGTTGGTATACATACAAAACATTTGTTGTCTAGAAGCTACTGAATGATGTAGATTTTTGCCGACCGATGTGATGACGGCATTTAATCTTTATATCTTGAATAGCCAAACCTCGTTTGAATGCAACCTGTTTTCGGTCTCGTTTGCATCTGCGGTATGTAATCCATCGGCAGCTTTCTTGAGCTCTATGTGTCTTTGCGAACATCGTTCGGAAATGCCAGTTGTGTCTAAAATGTGTAGCGGGTGGAGTCGTTTCCGCGAGAACAGCGAGTCACTGCGGCTCTCTAGATTCTGTCTTCTGTCGTAGTTCTGAATGAAGTTTGTTGCATAGTAACTGCCAGAGACGGATTATGTTCACGGCCATCTGTTTCATTTGCACAGCTAGTTTGAGTGTTCTCCGTTTACTGCATCCGCAGTTTTGCGACTTTGGTGTCCGTGTGATCAAACGAAGTATCGCATTCTCCGCACAAAGTGTTTCACGGATGTAGCGCCATTGTTCCAGATTATGAGCGTGCGCTTCTTCGTTGTTGGTTGTCAGTAGGTCTGGCACGCCATGAACGAAAATACTAATTACCTGTCGATGCAAATTAATTCATAGGTGCAATCGTAAAATAGGATCCGTACGCCTCTGTACTTATAATGGAACGCCAGCGCAATGAAAAGTACCGGATAAGAAAGGGCATCCAACGTAGAGTTACCTGATTTGAAGGCAAACCGTACGACATTAGCAACAGGTTTGTTTGTGAAATTGCGGTGTCCACAAAGCATCAATACACGTCAGTTTGGGGTGCGAAACCTACCTCAGCTAATGTGACACGATAAAATTTATAAGATACTAAAAGATGACACTATAGAAATAGTCAGTAGCAAGTAATGCAATGCCAAATATTGCATTGCGCAATTCGTATAAGATCAGGATTAGCGAAAGGATAGAAAGTGGATGAGGAATGACAAGGAGACTCATAACACTAAAGAAATTAGGACCGGTTCTTCGCCATTTCAACAAATGTGTCCAAACAGACGTATTCGTCGTCCTTCGGACCCCATCCAGGCAGTCGGAATGCATCAACCGACGCCAGCCTTTGATGTGACGGTTTCCATTCCTACTGACAAATCTAACGCTAGATCTCCCCTTATCCTCTTACAACGCAACCAGGGCACACAAACAATGCAGGGCGCTAGAGTAGATGTAATGCCATGCGGAACAAGTGGCCCAGCCATAGCAGCCTGATGCTGAGCGGTTCACGCGCCCTCACTGTAAAAATGCGTGAAGCTGCACACGTTCATAGCTCACGCTGTGCTCCTACCACTCATAAGTTAATTTGAGAATGCAACGATGATGGAACGTGACTAGTCTCTTTATGTCTGTCCACCTTGAGAGCCAGGTTTAACAATCATAAAGGGGGTTGAAAGGACGGCTGCATTATAAACTCTGCCCTTCAGGGCGAGAATGATGTTGGGTCAATGCTACAGGTGGCGGAGATTGATAATGCACATCGAGCTTCTGCTATACGGTTAGTAACCTCATCTTTGATACCACGGGCGATGATACAGCTGCGCAGGTACTAAATACCGGAACGAATTTATGCTGATCCAAAACAATTGTCAGCGCAGTGATGGGTCCCTGCCAATCTTGGAGAAAGACTGCATTTCCATGGAATAAAAGCATAGCCCATTGCGAATGACAGCCAATACTAATCGGTCCAGTTCTGTTTGGCAATTTTAGGAGCTATCACAGGTTAGGGTAATTTTGTCCACATATTTCCAGTCAACAAATCGCTCAGTATGCAGCAACTCCCCACCTTAGGTTGTGTTCAGCCAACACTGTCTCCATGGCTTCATCAATGGCTGAGTCAAAAAGGAAAATTCGATGGGCCAGGAGTTCTTCTAGCGCCTTCAGCAGAATGGATGCGCACGGAATCCCTCGACATTTCCGAGCTCCTCTGTTAGGCAATTCTGGTTGATTTCCAAATGTCGACAATCATACCACTAGTTAAGCACTGATTCAAGAAGCCGTCACAGGTGTAGATAAATAATCGTGCCTGCACCCGCTACCCTAACCACAACTAGTTGCGCTTAACGGAGGATTGTTAAACATTCGTCTCCCATATTCTCACATAAAGACTAATGCTTAAATTGGAGCAAAGTCAACTGACCAACCAAAATAAGTACGGAAAGCGGAAGGTGTATCAGTAAACACGTTGATTATCGTCATTTGTGTTGCCATTTCACTATATTAATCAATCATTATTTGATCGGTTCCATCGTGTCTCTATTATACCTTTTACGTTATAGTAGCGACTCATCGCGAACCCTTGTCCTGCAATTCAAGAATGTTTCGCCTATATCCTTCTGAGTGTTTAAAGATGATCTTTGTGGCCACCTTACTTAATGTATTTACTTTTATAATGCCGATTAGATCATCTGTGCATGCGTAAACAAGTGACTACATCAGGGAACCAGCCATAAGCCGAGTACTGCCAATTTTTATATTCAGAGATATTTAAATACTCCTGCCCCAAATGTAAAGTTGATTGCGGGAGACTTTAAGAAGTGTAGCAGGAACGGCCAAAGGAAAATGTAGGCAAAATCAGCACAGCAAGACTGAAACACAATGACTCGTGAAACCGTCTACTGTGGATGCACTTACG
This sequence comes from Dicrocoelium dendriticum, assembly GCA_944474145.2. Taxonomy (NCBI): domain Eukaryota; kingdom Metazoa; phylum Platyhelminthes; class Trematoda; order Plagiorchiida; family Dicrocoeliidae; genus Dicrocoelium; species Dicrocoelium dendriticum. Next base: position 17,444,892 of record OX104066.1, on the reverse strand, counting down.
TGTAAGGTGATCTCTAGATAGATCCCATTCGAAATTCTACAACTCATCTGTGCATGTGCTGATATGGAATAGAGGCAAGTGAGCCGTCATTATGATGACTGGGACATTTGGCCGCTGTTTTAACCAAAAGGCAGTCTTCATGGAGGTTCTATTATTAGATAGCAGTTGTTAGGCATATTAGGCCGTCAACATGTACCCTCGCATTTCGAGTAAAGCGTCATATTTTACACCTTTGAGTAAGTAGATATTTGCGCTGCATAAGGGAAATTAATAATCAGGGTAGGTTGAATTGTTCACCGCAGCAGATTGTATGGTTCGTGACCACTATTGGAAAGAACAGAAAGAGAACGGAACAGAATGAAAACTAAATAAGTAAATATTGTATGGTTCTCTATACCAGTTTTCAATTGATTACATACTTCACACAACGGCTTTCATTCGCAGTGCAGCTGCTTGCATCTTTAGCGAAAAAAATAACCCGATAGTCCCGAAAATTGCATCCACTACGCTCTCACTGGGTCAGCTATCTGCTCGCCTCAAACGGACTTCTCGTTCTCTCACGCAAGCCATCCGCTAGCCTAGGTGCGCACCAGCATCAGACAAAAAGGGAAGGAATCAGAGGCTTGCACAAATCCTGTGGTGTGACGGCACTTCGACGTCAGCACAGGTTCGAAGGAACATAGACGTAGAGATGAGCATACGCGAACTGTGGATCGTGCCGCATGGCTTGATCGAGCGCATTTTGTATGTAGTCGAATCGGTTTCACAATTTCCACGACTATGGGAATATTGTATTTGCGCTAATTATGCGAGGTCCTGCACTACGGATGAAAGACATTGCGTTATGCAATCAATTGAGAGACGGCATAGAATGCGATGTTGTCTGGTAGGTGTTGCGCTAAGTTTGGAAAATCACTCGAAGAGAAGCAATGAACAAATAAACAAATAAACGCTTATTTCGTTTGTATGTTCAAAGTATCTGCAAGCAGTGATGTAGTTGAATGATTTGCTGTTGGTTCCACCGGCTGAGGTCAAACGAAAAGAATGGAAATTGTACTCGAATTGGATTTGGCAGGGTAGAGAAAACTGCAGCGTATCACTCGTCTGTGACCTCCAGAAACAAATAGAACATAATTAAACATGTAGAAAATGTAAAGGATATGAAATGAAAATACAGTGCAGCATTTTGTTCTTTGTAAGTACAGATGTAACGATCGGCGGAAAATTCGGGTTATTTACAGAAGTCAATTAATCCCCCTTATAATCGTGACTGAAACAATGGAGTCGGACGATAAGTATAGAATAGGGAATTTAGATCATATCCATCTTGCTCCAGTTTCATAGGGATATTCGTTCGTTATGTTTGGTCTCTTCATACTAATAGCTATATTAACGCTGAGATATTATTGTATGCCTTATAAAATCCTATCCTCCACTGGAGTTCATGCGTCCCATTGAGAATCTCTTCCATAATACGGAGTATGGGTTAATGAAAAACTGCTACAACTGCCTGCATCTTGCAAATTTTATTACTACCGTGCTCATGCTGTTACTAGTACCATATATTACGAGTAATTTTTGCTGCATTGATGGAATTGATGACCGTATTTTTCCGGTTAGGGTAGCAAAAATACGAAAAGGTTAAGTTTTATCCGCTGAAACCATAAAGGATCAATTTGTAAGGTAATGCAATTTCAACTGATTGCAATACGTCTGGAGTGCTCGCCATAGTGACTCAGCTATCAGAGAATTAGTAGGTCCTTGAGTTAACGTGTAATGTAAAAGCAAGAATTATGCCTTTTATCGGGTGCATTCAACAATTGTTCATCAATGCCCGTTCTCTACCACATAAACACACTTGCTACACTGTTCCATCACCCACCTTCAGATCCATATCCTTCTAATTACTGAATTGTGGTGTAGATGTCAGATTGCAGACTAGCTTATTGCTAGCCTTTCCTTTTTATATTTTTTGAATAGACCGTTGTCATCATCTACTGTATGAAAAGCTTAAGTGCCCCACAATGCAGTGACGAGCAATGCTGGTCTCTCGAAGAGACCATTTGGAGAATCATATATTGAGTAATAATGGCACGTTGGTTCTCTGGGTTTATTTACCTTCGAACAATTGTGCTCTTGAAAACGGGTTGCTGCAGAATACGATGAGGTATGCTCCTGTATTTGCTTTTTCCATATGGTAGTCAGGGGAGATTTCAACTCATCAAACATTTCATGGATCCTACGATAGCCTGAAGGAAAAACATGTCAACAGGATTTTCAGAATTCAGATAGTTTGTCTTCTTTCATTAGCTGTTAACCTATCTTGACGGAATGTAGCTAAAACCGTGGATAATTGTGCTACGTTAAAAGGTATACCTTGTGCAATTTCCTTCAGTTCGAATTGATGCTATAAAATAATATCCTTTAGCATCTTCAGACTGCGGATACAGTATCACTCTCGATCAATACCTTCCGCCGAATATTGCAAACGGTAAATGATGGTGTAAACTTTTGTTCTTACGTAGCCATTGTCTGGCAGCTTACTATTGGCTTACGCTCCAGTTTTGTTTGCTTGACGCGAAGGCTGGTAAAGAGTAGTGCGGGACACTGCGTCGGATACAACGTTGTAAGCTGCAACAATGTGTCGATGGTCGGTGGTTTAGTGTGATAAGTAATCCAAATGACGAGATTTAAGTTCGGATAAGCGATCAGAGGAATCACAAAATGCGAAAATAATTAGCTTACGATGCATGAGGATGGCAAACAGAAGTCATTCAATCCAATTGCGAAAGTGCTAAAAGACGAGCTGAACAGTTAAATTTTCTCAGTCGGATGCATGTGTCGCGTCTGGATTATTCTGGAATGAAGCGACTGTACTACATAACCATACCGAGAAAACGGCTTACACCTTTGAATGATTGATAAATCGGATGGTTTGCAATGGCGTGTCTTTTCGGCTAGCAGGCTAATACCGTCGTGATTAATATAGTGGTCAAGGAAGTCAAAAGAGCACTGGCTAAAACACACTTTACAGCGTTGATCGTGATGCCGAATTACGCGAGACACGCGAAACTTAAGCGAAGGTGTGACCTGTGTTCGGCCTACAGTGGATGTCTCGGAAAGCTGACCAAATCAGTTCGTCATCCGCCGCACCATTTGTCGGATTCAGTTCCACAACCTGGTGCAGGTTGTTGCGACGCACGCTGGAGTGTAACTACGGGCAGACAGCGGAGACCGCTAGCACGTTTGAACCTGTCTAGATATGTGACGTCAATCGGCTCATCAACCTAAAGGGGAAGTGGTCTGCATGTTGGATCACTTTAGCCAAAGCAGTGGTACAGGCTGGAATTTGAGTACATTACCTCTTAGTACATAGTGCAGGCTGTCTAGGCACTAAGTAAAACCGTACGCTGTCGAATTTACTATTTGCCAGGAATATGCTGCTTTGACAATCCATTTATTATTTAGAGATTCCTATGCACTTATAAACCTTTGCTTTGTCAACGACCAGGTAGGGTTTCGACTTTCCTATTCGGAACCGACGAAATCCTTCACTATTTGATTTCCACCCGCATAGTACGTTAGACGTTTCGAATTGTAACGGCTGGTGGATTTCGCAGGCAGACGGGAATTCGTAATTGATAAGGCAGTCGGATCAGGTAAACGTCACAGAATTTTAAAGAGGTCCGGATAAAGAATGCTGACCAATAGTAAGGATGAGATTACTGACTCAATCAAGGCAACCATGCTTTCCGCACCTTCATATTCATGGTTGAATACAACAGTAGTAAGGGTATAAAATCTACTGGGAGGCATGTGACGTTTGGCACACGAGTTACCCCGGGCAAAGATGGAATTGGGTTCCAGGCTTACGTGACTTTGGGCACACCATATATGTAATTATACTTAGTGGCTAAGACGTTGGCATGAACAAGGCTCATGAGTCAGACTGCTGACTTCAGAAGAGCCCTGCAGATAAGACAGTGTGACTGGAGCGAGTTAATTGGGAACTGTGGGGATACGCTGTTCGCGTCCTCTCTGTGGACTATTCCGTTGTTAGCTGTGCAGATGAGTGGGCTCTTAACGGCAGTTTCCGTATAGAAAGCTAACTTCTGAACTGAGTAGTTTAGGTCCCTGCAAAGCGATGGCGTTTCGCAGGCCCGATAGTGTACTGGCGCCGGTGAAACCCGGGTGCTTTTGGCAGTCTGTGCGAGGCCAGTGGCAGATTCCACGATTGCAATTAGCTTTATTTCCTTTATTTGCATAAACACCAATTTAACCGCGTGAATAACACGCTGGCCGGGTGGGGGTTGGCGGAAAGTACGCAGTGGTGTTAGGTCAGAAGAGCCGAAGTTTGACACAATTAAGCTGGATTTTCGCATGGCAAGTAACAATGTCAACAAACAAATGGTTTTGTTCTTACATTTCAGCAACTTCTTGTCAAGCCTTGAAGCAAAACGTTTCTCGTATTTCCATGTTAATGTATTGAAGCATTCTATATTTGTCTGACGGATCCAGTGTTGCAGGTTTCCCTATAACTTATACGGATCGAATATTCGTATGACTCGATAATGACAACCAGTCTCCAGAAAGAATCAGGGATTGACTGAGAACAAGTACCACGTGAACAAATCATCCAACTCTCACAAACACGCACGGACACTTCATCTACCACTGCAGTTCTATTGTCTGATCTCCTTTCGCAGACAAGAGAAACAGAACAAGCGGCCAAGTGTGATGCTTCGAGACGAAATCTAAGTCATTCGTGCGATAAGGTGTCAGAATTTTAGGAAAAAGCAAGTAGAAACCTCAGCCAGATGTGCTACTGGCGGTCGAATTTCATAGGTGCTACAACGCTTGGGGACATCCAAGTTGTGGTTGCGGTTGCGTTAGACAGGTGGACGCGATACTCGCGTTAGATCAAGTAGCAACAATAGGAAAATTTTGGGAAGGTTTTTTGACTGATTCCTCTGGAGTGGTGGTCGCCGGAATGTATATCATAATGGCACATTGTGAGGGGATTTGTGCATACCCTAATCGCAAAGAGATTGCATTGTGGAACACGAAGATTTCTGACTGCTAGCGACGCATATAACTCGAAGTTTGGAATGACTTATTTTAATATACACCTAATTAAACTGCTCAGCAGCAGTAGACTTTGGTCAACGTTGTTGTTGTGCTGCACACTAGACAAACGCGTCTCACCGGTAGCTTGTGCAATGTGCATCGTTTCGGCATTCGTAGCACGAATTACCATGTGACGCCAATGCGTCTTCCGACGAGGTTCAGATGCACGGTCGCACGCAATTGCACTACATCCGTGAGGCCCTTTCTCTCGAAATTATCGTGACCACCTCTTCGACAAGGATCCCCATATCACCGAACTAAAAAGTCGCGGTCCCCTGCTGTTAAAACTTGTGTTACAATCAGACCTAACAGCACAAAACCTACTAGAGAAATGGAATAAATTGCTTTGCAGATTTCCAACGGATATTCTTCTGAAAGCAGCGGGGAAACCAGCACCTTCTAATGACAATTCAGTAGAGGCACAACTCTTAATGGAAACCCCAACTCCAGGACCCGACTCGGGGACGGTTTCAACAGTAGCCATAATATCCGGACGGGCACAGCAGAGCACGAGTAATCGCCGGGATCCGGGACGTCTGATACCTGCTTATATATCAAATACTTCTCGAGAGTATGCAACCCATCCAAAAAACGATTAGTCGCCGAACCTTTATTGGTCGGCGTAAACTCACTTGCTTCATCCATCCAATCTAACACACTTTTGGTCTCCGAGGAGCTCGCATGCAGGTACACGAATGCCCAAGGTCTACTTAGCAAATTGGCTGAATTAAGGCTGCGACTCGCGTCAGCAGCTTGGGACCTCATCACTGTCACCGGAACGTCGTTGCGTTGTGAGATAACGGATTCTGAAGTCGCGCTAACTGACATGTCCGTTTTCCGGAAGGATCGAGCCAGCAAAGGTGGTGGGACAGCCCTCTACTTTCTTAACAACCGGCAATGCGAACTCATAAACGATTCGGAAACAGACGTACCTGACTTCATTAAGTGTAGTATCCGGTTGAGAGGGAACGGTCTTGGCCTATTGGTTGTTTACCGCCCACCATCGTCTACTTTTGAGAAGGACTGCAAATTGATGGCTGCGTTGCGGCAAGTGATAAACAAGAAGTACAGTCACATTATAGTCAACGGCGACTTCAACTTACATGCTCTAAAATCCTAGGCAACATCAGGAAAGCAATTCAAAGCAGACTTGCAATATCTTGTCCCAGATTTAGCGTATTATGGCCACGTCACTACGCCCACCAGATGCAGGGGAATTAACAGGCCATCCATATTGGACCGAATATTCACCAATGAAGAACTGATGGTCGAGAGTGTGATAATCGATACTCCTCTGAGCTACAGTAATCATGCGACGCTAGTGTTTCATTACATGTGCTACGCAGATTATCCTAAAAAGCATGCCGAGGAATATCATGTCGGAACAAACTATGACGACCTGTACGACCTCATTGATGCAACAAGCTGGTCGTTCTTAGCCTAATTTACCACTGAGGTGGTCTGTTTAGAATTCGTCAACGTATTTAACAAGCTCGTGGCAAAGACATCTGAATCCAAACTCTGCCGGCCTAAAAGGATGACGTCTTTCGTAAGGAGCAGCACGCATAACTGCATGGCATTAATGGACTAGGCATGGCAAACTTACATAGTCTCCCCGAAAGACGATACTTGGAATGTCTACGCAATACAATGAAATCACTGTGTCAAACTCGTCCGGGAGGAAAAACTGAAGAACCAACAAGGTCAAGTGGAAAAGTTTTGCTCCATTCGCAAACTACTACACAGATACGTAAACAACTTGCGCCGTGTTACGCGCGGTATTCCTGCTCTGCACACAGCATGCGGGTTAGCCAAAACCCCACAAGAGGCGGCCAACATTCTTGGACAACGATTTGGCCGTACCTTCCAAAGCGTGCAATCATCATACATCCTGCCTAAGCAGATAACGCCGCCATCAAGCCTAAATCACATATCGTTCACCTGCGCAACTGTACTGAAGAGGCTGATGTCTCTGCGGGAGTTCAGCTCCCCGGGTGCGGATGGCATTCGCCCGATGGCGTTGAAAGTTGCTGCCATGAGTTTGGCAGGACCAGTCGCAATTTTCTTTCAACGATGTCTGAACGAGATGCACGTCCCCACGATGTGAAAGCACGGAATCATCAAGCCAATCTACAAAAGTGGCAGTCGTGCTGAACCAGCAAATTATCGCCCGATAACACTACTTCCTGTGATCTCCAAGTTTATGGAGTCCATTGTAGCTGAGACTTTGATGGGCTACCTGGAGAACAACAAAATTCTCGTTCCGGAGCAGCATGGCTTTTGCCAAAATCGCTCCTGTACTACTAATCTGTTGATTGCTCCTGCAAGCTGGACGGAATCTGTGAACGCTGGTGTCGGAGTCGACTCGGCCTATTTGGATGTCTTAAAGGCATTCGACCGTCTAGACCGTCGCATTCTTCTCCACAAACTCCAGAATTATGGAATCGGCGATGCTGTTCTGGGCTGGATAGGAAACTTTCTCTTGTAACGTCAACTGAATGTGAGGGTTCGAAGCAAACTGTCGGAATCCATCGAAGTTCAGTGTGACGTACCTCAAGGCTCAGTACATGAACCCCTCCTTTTCCTGGTTTTCATAAATGATCTCGCGAGAGTGCTATCTTCTAACTGTTTGCTATTTGCTGGTGATCTGATGGTATAGTGCACTATAGCTGCAGTGGAGCATCACACAGTGTTACAGGAAGACCTAGACAAAGCGTGCATATGGTCCATCGAGAACATGCTGTACTTCAACGTCACCAAGTGCAAAGTTCTCAGCATACGGCACAAGAGTATGCACAACTACCGCCTAGGACCACAAATTCTACAGCCGGCTTCTCACGAGTGTGGTCTAGGCGTGCTAGTTCATGATGACCTCGGTTGTTTGAGGCAAACTGAATAGGCATCTAAGAAAGCAAACCAGTACCTCGGCCTTCTTCGTAGAGCTTTCGGGAAGTTTGACCCTTCAGTCTTTCCAAAAATGCTTAGTGCGTACGTGAGGCCGCACGCGGAATACGCTATACAAGCGTGGCAACCCTGGTTCAAGCACCATCTCACCGCGCTCGATACTGCAAAACGTAGGGCAATGACGAGCGTCAGAGGTTTGACCAGCCTCCACTACCCACTCAGGCTGAAGACCCTCAAAATATACAGTGGACGTTATCGGAGTCTAAGGGGCGATCGCATAATGGTGTACCAGATCCTGAGGAACCCCAACCACCCATGCCATTCCCTTCTAATACTCAGTCAAAATACCCCGCTAAGGGGTCATCAGTTTAAGCTGGTCCCGCAGTACACACGCCTGGAATGTCGGCGAAATTATTTCTCCCTTCGAGTGGCACAGCCTTGGAACGTCCTCCCGGAACATGTAATTAATGCACCCACCCTATCCTTTTTCAAAAAACGCCTTGACGATACTCTTTCACATTTACACTACGTGCTATAACTCATGACCAACAGCTGCTAGCACTAATGCACCACAGACAAGGGATAGTGCCATAACCCTACTCGAGAATGAGCCACTCCAAACCCCTTGAACGAAATTCGATAAACGTTACTACTGTAGAAAGTGGATCTCTGTATCACCTGGACCTAAGATAGCTTCACGCGACTAAGCATTGTCTCTACTATTTTTTATTTTTTCTCCTTTATTACGTGATCAATGTCCACCTATCTTATGACTCTGTGTGCGTACATTCCAATTTCAAACTCTTTATACGGTAGTGCAGTTAAATCTGTAATCGCCCTAACCGACGATTCCATTATCCCTTGAGCTATCTTTTCTCACTCCAAACACCATACTGGACATGTCAAACACCTGCTATTTTACCCAAGATAAAGCGTTGTTTATAATTAAGATGAACTATATAGACATTACCTAACTCCGGTTTATGTCTGCTTGTGAGCAAGCTTCTCTTCGACTCTGTTAAAATGAATAAATTCTGTCGTGCCCACTTCATCGGTGGATTTGTGGCCAGCTTTCACTGACGGTGCTTCGTTGTTTTACCACCCACTAAGGTATATCGATATCTTGCAACAGCTACCATCACACCATGGTGAATTCAGCTTTAGAACTCTTTTAGGAATCTTGCTCATTGTGTAACTTCGGATTATCAGTAGGTGGTTGACAGTGAACCATGTCGGGGGGTTACAATCCACGCATATCGCATAATAGGCCGTGGACACTTTCGTGAACTCCACCATATTAACACAAATGACACGATGGGACAAGTTCCTGATAGCACAGTAGTGTCAGATATTGTGAAAATAGAAAGAAATTGGAAGTTTATCTACTTTAATTGGACAGGCTGACACCACAATCTTAACTGTAAATGTAGAGATGCGGAAAGTATGGGGATTCGGCTAGAGCTGCACAATATATTTTTTCTGCAAATAAATGCGTTTTCGTTTCAAAACCACATGTTGTTTCCACACCATTGCGTTTGCAGTTGCGATAGTACCGTTTCTGCTTGATAACGTCGTGCGATATAACGTGTAGTAATTTTGTCAGCATATTCTATTTCCACTTCTCATGGTCTAGTGACCTAAAGTCCAAAAATGTACGAATAAGATGGCAGGTTTAGCTTTACAAACATAGTTAGCATGCGCACTGCTGACGATTCAAGGAATAACCATGTGGCACAACAGAAATCTGGTAAATGAGCTAAACGGAGGTAACGTGTTTTGCTATCGGCTTCTACTAGTCCAGCCGGTTGGATGAAATAGCCAAGGCAGCCAGACAGAAATGAGAGCGCCGCACGATGAGCTGTGATCATAAAAATTTTAATTCTCATAAATCCAAATTCGTAGAATAAGAAAGGAGATGCGTTCACAAGGCCTGACAGCAGAATGATATATTCACTGTTCTCTGATTTGTTTATCACTTGGGCAACGAAAGTGTAGAGATCAGAATGAAAATAAGTAATCGATTTGTCTATCATAATTCTTCCTCTGTCTAAGTGAGAATAATGACGGTGTGCACAAACATATGTTTCTGAATGAAGGAACTTAATAGGTTTTACCAGCTTCGGAAGCCGATCCATCCTAGGGGAAGTGAACGCATTGGTTGATGAGGAATTACTGCTGATGATGTAGTCGTCTCTGCTGCAGTGAACTCGTTAATAGACGCAGTCGCACCGGTCGCGTAGCCTGCATCGTATGAATCGTAGTAGAGGAGCACATCGGCAGGGCATGTGGTGTGTGTCTCCGCTGTTGGATAAGCACTGAAAGGGGCAGAAGCTGCGAGCAAAAGGTTAGAAATGAGAGCAGAAATTGTGCACGGACTGAGAATTTAATCGAAGAAACAATAACCAAAGCCACTGAGTTCCCCAAGTACTGACGCACACGAATCAGAAAAATTATTTAGCCATCTTCCGAGGCCTGCAATCGGTGGTCACGTTTTGGCATAAAGCCAAATGTGTCCGTAAAACAAATGTGAGCATTTATCTTTGCAATGGCTTATCTAAATACAATTTGGCTGTATTTGCGCCTGAAGATATCCAGATCTAGGAATGTCGGAATTTCAAAATCCAGCTGTTAGAGTAAATGCACTGAACGTCAGCAGCGCAGGTCCAACTGGAACGGTACAAGAGTGGCTCTAGCATTAACGGTGCCTCGGAAGCCACCACCCACATACGACCTGAGCATACCTATAATCCCACAGCCAATCTATGACAGACAAGCGGTTTAACATGTGCATGTGAGTAGGCAGGAGCAAGCGGACTCCTGATATTCCCAGCTATTCAAACTAGATATCATGCAGAGTTTCACATTCAAAAACGGTGGTTTGAGGATAGCAGTCACAATTAATATCCCAATGGTCCCGGGTTCAATGTGCGCTAACTCTGTCTGATGAGATGTAATAAAATAGAAACGCGTCATAGTAGTGCAGTGTTTTATGGCGGGCAACACTCAATTTCTGTTTGTATCAGCTACAGTTCACGTGATCGAAGGGCCAAGGTTCACTTCAATGGGAATCGCGGTCAACATTGAGATTGCGCGTCGCAATCCATCCACACAACGTGTACTTCAAAATGACCCTCAACACGTTGTTAGTCCTTTAATTTACCAAGATATGCAAGCAAGGACACATAATTGAAAAAAATTTGCCAGTCCGACAGCAAAGGCAAAAAGAATTTCTGTTTCGCAACTCTAAATCATTCTCCCATCCGAGTCTGAATAGTTATCCGGTTCTTCTTGTGTTGAGTGTCAGATCAGAGTGAACTGATGGACTAACTGAGCGAGCCAGACAGTCAATAGGAGACTGGCGTAACGGATTCGATTACTGGACATGGGTTGGTTGACACGTGTGAAAGTTACGCACCGTTTGTTTAAATAAGTTAAGCGAGGAACCTCAACAACTCAGAAGGGTCGTTAGTTATGGACGTGAACGTGAAGATTATATGGAAGCTTTTGGCTTACCAAACATGCTGTACTTTCCGCTGAGTTGAGCTTGTTGAGTAAACGCTTGTCCTTGAAGGACTGATTTCGGCAACGATTCCGACTAACCGTTTCTATCGTAACAGGTTATGTTGCTCGTCATCATCATTACCATCACCATCATTATGAAGGTGCGAAGCGTATCGGATTAAAACCATGCCAACCACAGACATGTCACTCCTCATTGTTTTTGGATTTACTCCATCGGATTTTGTTGCACATCGTCGGATTTAAAGTTATTCGTCTTGTATTAGCGAGTGACATATATCGAAGTCATTCCGTCTAACATATCACCATTGCAGCCCACATTTGTCCAGAATGGTAATTTACGAGCAATGTTTAACTAATACACACTAGAACAAATTGATGGATCTTAACCGTTGCATCAACTGTTTGTTTCACTCGATACAATATTCCAACCGCGATCGAACATGCCTTCACTGGTCCACGTTCAACAATGTGTGAGGCAAGTATACGGTTAATAAGGTTTCACCACTGCGAATTACAATCAGACTCTCGGAAGGAGGAAGAAAGTAACGATACGGACTGATGTCTAGGAGACGCATAACACACCTCATAGGCGAGGAGTGGAACTTTGTGTAACACTTAAGTGCATGTAGCAATTATTTTAGATCAGGATGCCTGCACCATTATAACAATATTTGGTCACAAACAGCTGGCTAGCCGGCTTGTAAACATAATATGCTGTCGACGAAATTTTTTCCTTGTGGCTTTAACTGCCCCGCATGATAAGCAGCCGTTATGTCTAAGATAACACAGCAGTAGACAGTACTTAAACGTACCATCTACCAAAGGGCAACAGCAACTCGTTCACTGGTGTCTAAAGTCTTGAGAAACGTACATGGTGTTTCGCCTGGACATGGAGAATGCAAGACGGACGAGCAACACTCAGTCCTCAGTGACTTTATTTCTCGCCCCAAACTTAACTTTTACGCGCCAGGATGCTTGCTCTTTTCTACATTCGCTAAAATAAGCAACACCGCCCTCGAATAGAAGTCACTAGGTGTATGTAACACGTGTCCAAGCTGACGCAACTTATTTGGTTGGGTGTTCTAAGGAACTGGGCTGACCATCACCGACTATAGCCGTCGCTTTTGTTCATCAACAATACGGACACACTGATGCCATTCTATGCTATCGTTGCTCCACAGGCAACGATGACAAAAAACCTGAAGATTGTCTCAGCTCCTTCGACGGAAGGAGCCAAATCACAATTCCATAGAATAGGATGTACCTCACTGAATGTCTGTACACATGGCCTTCCAGACCTAGGAGAATCCAGTTCCGGCAGGACAAATAACATACACCAGTACAGTTAGCGAATTCGAAGCAATTGAAATGGTGTTCCCGGTGATGCTTTCATCGCTTCTTATTCAGCTGTTGAGATAAACTGATAAAATACCTTCACCTGATCCCCATTAAGCATCGAGAGGTTGTCAAGTGGTTGATGGCCTAGCAGCAACATTGCCGTTTGAAAAAGCGAATAACCTGCCATATGAAGGGACCATTTGAATGTGTTCATCGAGCACTGAATAAACCATTGCATGATATTGTCTAGCTAGCCGTCATAAGCCATATTCCCACATTCCATACTCAAATCATAAGCATTTCCGAGGAAACCCTGTATGAGGAAGTCCAGGAAAAAGTGTGACGACTGGTTGTCAGATATACGTTGGGTAACCCAAATTAGACTCAAAGGTTACCAGTCGGTTTATGTACAGGATGCATAACATGTTCACGCCCTTTATGGGAACACCATACTGATCAAGTATACCGAACAGAATGGATTAAATGACCGGATAAAATGTACCCTTGAAAACGAAGAATCTAGTCATGGCCAGCGTTCGACAGGCAATACCACCCAGTGAAAACATGACAGATGCAGTTGGATCCGGAAAGAAACTTGTCCGTTCTTTCCTCTTGAAGTTTGCCGTTACACAATAAAATAACGGACGAGAATTAATATAAGTCAATTTATAATTGCTGACATTGGGACGATAATTCTGTTAACACAAACGTCGCAATTGTTATGAGCAATCACGTCAATTGGCTGGGATGATTGAATTCTTCCAAATATGTTCGAACGGGTGAGCCAATGTCTTACACAGGATTGCACCACTAATTAGTGTTGATGTGAGAGAATCCGAATTAGCAGCGTGGAAACGATTGACTTCTATGATCGTTTTCAAAATTTAACCTCGGATGGAATCTAGAGACTAGAGTGTTTCAACTCAGTGATACTGCTTACTTAAGAATCCACTAGTTCGAATTGGCCGTACACTAAAACAAATGTTTTCTTCCTTGGTGGACCAGAAAACGCAACGCTCTTCCATCTAACGTCATTTTGACCCTACTCTAACGCTTTTGAAAAGACACGTTGACGACACGCTTAATAACTGTATTACAAGATATGGTCAGCTTCGATTGGAAGATCTAATTTCAACAACCAAATGGGATGAGTAGCATCCCCTTCTTAACGTAACGATGAGGAAACTTTCAACATTTCTATGTGAATGGCGTGGTCAGTCACCTAAAACCAAAATTTTTTCATTCTCCGTCATTAGAGCCATGATGTTGCAATCCCTAAAATCTTGATCCTACAGGACTTGTCAAGCACTTCATTTTTCACTCGTTATATTTTTTACTGTTCCTTGACGGAATGTTGATTTTGTGGTGGATATTTGTCTTGTGAACACTCAGTTAGGATAACTGATGGAGGCCGAACCGCACCTGTGAAACGGTCTTAGATTAAGTTTTCATCGAACAAACAAGTTTAAGATAGCTTCACAACCGCTCACTCGTCGCTATATGAATACATTGTTATGAATACCAACAGCACGTCCTCGCAGTGCAACAGTTACATCACGTTAACTGTTGTCCCCAGAAGGATGGCTTAAGCTGCACTCAGGATATATTACAACCAACCACCTTTGACGCAGGCGTGCGCAGATTTATGAACACATTTGAGACATCTATATAGCATCCAGACATTCCATATCCTGTCTCGGCATAAGGACTACTCTCCTAACCCTGGTGAGGTGTCACCTCAATTCATAATGCATAATCCACTCTAGCAGTTAGAGTCTGAATGTTCATCTTTTACTAGCGAAGGAGGCAGATGAGTTGAATATCGCCTGAACCCTTTTCAGTGAGGGTCCCAACAGGTCTTAACTACCGTTTTCTGCTAACCTAGATGCATACCAGACTCGAATATTTATGTGCTACTTTTAGTGGTTGTATTTGAAAGGCGATCCTTCTCCCAGTCAGTTATCATGCCCAAAATTCCGTCAGTCCTTTGAAACTGATTGACTAGAAACCACTTTATATGCTAGCAGCATTTACAGTTAAGAATGACCGATACAATAGAGCAGAAATGCTTCACTGTGATTAACATCGTTTCAGTTAAAATAATCCAACCTACCAGTAGTAAAGCGATGCAAGCGAAAACAAATGTACACGAAAGATTCGTGTGCTTAATTGCCGAGGCTTACCGACTGGAATCATTAACAGAACTATTCTGGGACCAATTCAAATGAGTTACGTGAAACTCTTTGGGATACGCTATTATAATTGGCCTGAATGGGTTGCTTTTGCGAGAAATACTGCTGCTGAAATGAAAATGGACCAGTTGATTGAATGCTTTTCCTCCACTGTTTCTGAAAACTGAAGACTAATCCATGTAGCTGGAATATAGCTGCCTTTTTGAACACGGTGACGTCCAGTGACGAGACATATTCGGACTTGGGATTGTTGACAGCTATCCACCTTCATCAAAGGACTGAAAGATGTAATGCGAAATTCATTAAGTACGGGTGGGA
>OX104066.1:17411105-17429334 GCA_944474145.2 Dicrocoelium dendriticum | reverse complement strand
AACATGACACCGATAAACTACTAGTCGTCCCTGAGTTGTGCTTAAGTATCAGGCTATGTGGAAGGTCAATTGCTGTGCCTTGGAAAATTAATATTTCACATTCTCCAAAATGTTGCGGCTCATAGAATGCCGTGTATTTAAATCCATACCCTTCGTATTAATTTGGATGTGTGTGCCAGTCAACCCAAATGTGTCACCCTGTGTGGATTATTCGTAGGTCATGATGCTCGATGTATCAGCGGAGAAAGCAATTAGCCACTGCTGTTACCATGATTGGAAAGCTTTCAGGTCACCACGGATTTCATCAAAAGCGGTTACGTTGGTCCTTGAGGAAAGAAAGATAAGACCATGGTAACGTCAGCAAAGAGGAAGGGGCGGCCATGGCTTAAAATGTTATAGCTGTTGTTCAAATGGAATAACAGGGCGAGCCCAAGTGCGCTCCTTTTTACGAGACCATTAGAAACTTTGACGCGGGTGGATTTGATCTGTGCAATTTACAAATTGCGTGCACCCGATTAGGTATGGTCCCTGCCTCTTGGACAGAGGCTTGAGTACACCGTAAAATTTAATCTTATGGGATAGGCGCAAATGAGGACGCTAAAAAGCGCATTTTGCATGTCCACATATTGTGTAATTATTTCCAGGTTTAGGTCAGGTCAAGTTAAATCAAATTAGGCTTTATGCATTGTGCATTTTCAGCCGGTTACGCTATTACTGCGGATGGTTATGGCTATGAAATTACTGTTACAAATAAAAATAAAACGTGTAAATACATCAGCACTTCTTATTCCAACAAACGTTTCACATCATACTGATAGTTTTGGTTGGATCGACCAGCAAGCGGGACAGGTACGGTAGCATAGAACTGCAATAACATGCATTACGTGAAATAAGTTTAAATGTTCAGTAGGTAGAAGAAATAGATATTGTCTATGATAGGTTAAATGTAGTGGATGAAGAAGTTTGATTAGAATTTGTAAGGAAAATCTAATAAAAAACGTCTAGTTACTACTTGACAATATACTCCATTAAAAATTGCTAGTGTGGAGGTATACATGCAGTCACAAAGCTAAGAATCAAATTACCGGTACTGGAAGTAGTAGTTTACTGTCGCTAGCGGTCAGTTATATTTGTATTCCAAAAAGGCAATCTGTTTGCGATTAGCGAATGTACAAATCCCCTCACAAAGTGTCATTTCCAAATACATTCCAAACTGATCTGAGGATCAGCTATCTATGGTGATTACCTCCCCATGGGGACCAGTCAAAAATCCGCATATGTCTGATTCCATTTAAATTGCACGAATATTTATTTCCAAACGAATTATTGGATTTAATTTCATGCCTGCATTCCGTGTTTCCTAAAACCAGAAACTGGTTCAAAGCAATGTCGCTGATGCATGATTCATAAATACATGGTCCGTTACATTTGTTTGTTTTAGCACGGCCTCACTATCAATTCGATTAATCAAATTGACAACGTCCGGAACTTCATTTTCGGGAGGAGAATTTGGAGTTCGTCGTTATACATCACTTTTGCTGATTGCAACTCGCTACCTCATCTCCTCAATATAACTATTGTCAACGCTGCCCTTCATTTTACCGTTACCATTGGGCTGTTAGGCACGTGCAAATGTGGCTTCGTTTGTTTGCATAACATTCCTTGCGCTGCCATCTAATAGGATGGATCCGATCTGCTTCATTCTGCACGGATTCCACTGTGTATCTTACCCCGTGGTTTGGTGTTCTGCGGTGAACACATTGGCGTCCAATGGTAATTCGTGCTACGCATGCGGAACTGAGGCACACTGCACAAACTACCAGTGAGAAGCGTTTGTCTAGTGTGCAGCACAACAATATCGTTGACCAAAACCTACTGCTGCTGATCAGTTTAATTAAGTGTATATTAAAATAAGTCATTCCAAACTTCGAGTTTATGTATCGCTATCTGTCAGATATATTTGTATGCCACAATGCAATCTGTTTACCATTACAAATCCCCTCACAAAGTGTCATTATCATATACATTCTCACTAATTCTGAGGACCACCTATTTCCGGCGACCACCAATCCAGAGGGATCAGTCAACAAACCTTCCCAAAATGTTCTATAGTTGCTCACTGATCTAACGCGAGTATCGCGTCCACCTGTCTAACGCAACCGCAACCACAACTTGGATGTCCCCAAGCGTTGTAGCACCTATGAAAGTGAATCGTCAGTAGCACGTCTGGCTGAGGTTTCTACTTGATTTTTCTTAAAATTCTGACACCTTATCGCACGAATGACTTAGATTTCTTCTCGAAGCGTCATAATTGGCCACTTGTTCTGTTTCCCTTGTCTGCGTAAAGAGATCAGACAATAGAACTGCGATGGTAGATGAAGTGTCCGCGCGTGTTTGAGAGTTTTCATGATTTTTCCACCTGGTACTTGTTCTCAGTCAATCCCGGATTCTTTCTGAAGACTGGTTGCCATCATCGAGTCATGCGAGTATTCGATCCGTATAAGTTACAGGGAAACCTACAACACTGGATCCGTCAGACAAGCATAGAATGCTTCAATACATTAACATGGAAATACTATCGTTTAAATAGGAGAAAGGTTTTGCTTGTGTGTTGCTGAGGATTAGTTTCAAGGCTTGACAGGAAGATGCTGAAATGTAAGAGCAAAATCATTTGTTTGTTGACATTGTTACTTGCCATGCGAAAATCCAGCTTAATTGTGTCAAACTTCGGTTCCTCTCACCTAACACCACTGCGTCATTTCCGCCAACCATCTCCCAGCCAGCGTATTATTTAAACTGTCAAATCGTAGTTTAAGAAAATAAAGAAAGTAAGGCTAATTTGAATCATGGAATCTGCCAATGGCCTCGCATAGCCTGCCAAACTCACGCGGGTTTCACCGGCGCCAGTACACTATCGGAACTGAGAAACGCCATCGCTTTACAGGGACCTAAACTACTCACTTCAGAAGTTAGCTTTCTCTATGGAAACTGCCATCAAGAGCCCACTCATCTGCACAGCTCATAACGGAATATTCCACAGAGATGAGACGAACAGTGTATCCCCCACAGTTTCCAAGTAACTCGCCCCAGTCACACTAGGTTATCTGCAGGGCTATTCTGAAGTCAACAGTCTGACTCATGAGCCTTGTTCATGCCAATGTCTTAGCCACTAAGTATACTTACAAATGTGATATGCCCAAAGTCAGGTAAGCCTGGAATCCGATTCCATGTTTGCCCGGGGTAACTCGTGTGCCAAACATCACATGCCTCCCAGTAGACTTTATACCCTTACTATTGTTTTAGTGAACCCTGAATATGAAGGTGTGGAAAGCATGATTACCTTGATTGAGTCAGTAAACTCATCCATAAATTAGTCTGCATTCTTTATCCGGGCCTCCTTAAATTTGTGTAACGTTTACCCGATCCGACTGCCTTATAAATTACGAATTCTTGTCTGCTTGCTAAATCCACCAGCAGTTCCCATTAGAAACGTCTAACGTACTATGCGTGTGGAAGTCAAATAGGGAAGAAGTTCGTCGGTTCCGAATAGGAAAGTTGAAACCCTACCTGGTCGTTGACAAAGCGAAGGTTTATAAGTGCATAGGAGTCTCTAAATAATAAATGGCATCTCAAAGCAGCATATTCCTGTCAAATAGTAAGTTCGACAGCGTACGGTTTTACTTGGTGTCTAGAGAGCCTGCACGGTGTAATAAGATGTAATGTACTCAAATTCCAGACTGTACCATGGCCTTGGAAAAATAATCCAACATGCTGACCACCTTTCCTTTACGTTGCTGCACCGATTGACGTCACATATCTAGACAGGTTCAAACGTGCTAGCGGTCTCCGCTGTCTGTCTGTAGCTAAACTCCAGCGTGCATCGCAGCAACCTGCACCTGATGGTACAACAGAATCCTACATATTGTGCGGCGGATGACGAACTGATTTAGTCCGCTTTCCGAGACATCCACTGTAGGCCGAACACAGAATTAACTTTCGAGCGTCTCGCGTAATTCGGCATCAGGGTCAATGCTGTAAAGTGTGTTTTAGCCATTGCTCTTTTGACTTGCTTGGCCACTATATTGATCACGACGGTATTAGCCTGCTTTGCGAAAAGCCACCCCATCTCAAGCCATCCGATTTCTCAGTCATTCTAAGTGTAAGCCGTTTTCTCGGTATGGTTAGGTAGTACAGTAGCTTCATTCCAGAATGATCCAGATGCGACACATTATTTTGAATGAGAAATTTTAACCGTTCAGCTCGTCGTTTAGCACCTTCGCAATTGGATTGAATGAAGTCTGTTTACCATCCTCATACATCGTAAGCTAATTATTTTCGCTTTTTGTGATTCCTCTGATCGCTTATCCGAACTGAAGTAGCGTCAGTTGGATTACTTATCACACTAAACCACAGACCATCGACATATTGTTGCAGCTTAAAATGTTGGATCCGACGCTATGTCCCGCATTGCTCTTTACGAGCCTTCGCGTCAAGCAATCAACAATCAAATGGAGCGTAAGCCAACAGTAAGCTGATCAATCAATGGCTACGTGAGAATAAATCTTTGAACGAGCATTTACTGTTTGCAATATTCGGCGGAAGTTATTAAACGAGAGGGCTTCTGCCTCCGCAGCCTGAAGATGCTTGGGAATATTATTTTATAGCTTCAATTCGGACTGAAGGAATTTGCACGTGGTATTCTTTTTAACGTAACATCATTATCCACGGTTTTAGCTACATTCCGTTAAGATAGGTTAAGAGCTAATGAGAGATGCTAAACTATCTGAATTCTGAAAATCCTGCTGAGATGTTGTTCCTTCCGGCTATCGCAGGATCCATGAAAGGTTTGCAGAGTTGAAATCTCCCCTAACTGCCATATAGCGAAAGCAAATACAGGAGCATGCCTCATCGTATTCTGCAGCAACCCGTTTTCAAGAGCACAATTGTTCGAAGGTAAATAATCCCAGAGAACCAACGTGCCATTATTACTCAATATATGATTCACCAAATGGTCTCTTTGAGAGACCAGGATTGCTTGTCACTGCATTGTGGGGCACTTAAGTTTTTTATCCAGTAGCTGATACAACTACCTGCCTAACCATGAAAACGGTCTATTTGCAAAATATGAAAAGGAAATGTTAACAATAAGTTAGTCTGCAATCTGACATCTACACCACAATTCAGTAATTAGAAGCATATGGATTCGAAGCAGAGTGATGGAACAGTGTAGCAAGTGTATTTATGTGGTAGAGAACGGGCATTGATGAATACTGGTTTGAATGCACCCGATAAAAGGCATAATTATTGCTGTTACATTGCACGTTCACTCAAGGACCTACTAATTCTCTGATAGGTGAGTCACTATGGCGAGCACTTCAAATGTATTGCAATCAGTTGAGTTTTCATTACCTTACAAATTGATCCTTTATAGTTTCAGCGGATAACACTTAACATTTTCGTATTTTTGCTACCCTAACCGGAAAAATAGGGTCATCAATTCCGCCACTGCAGCAAAAATTACTCGTAATATATGGTACTAGTAACAGCATGAGCACGACAGTAATAAAATTAGCAAGATGTAGGCAGTTGTAGAACTTTTTCATTAACCGATACTCCGTATTATGGAAAAGATTCTCAATGGGATGCGTGAACTCCAGTGGAGGATAGGATTTTATAAGGCATTCAATTAATATCTCAGCGTTAATATAGCTATTAGTACGAAGGGACCAAACATAACGAATGAATATCCCTATGAAACTGGAGCAAGATGGATATGATCTAAATTCCCTATTCCCTATATATCGTCCGACTCCATTGTTTTACTCACGAATAAAAGGGGGAATAAGTGACTCCTGTAAATAACCCGAATTTTCCGCCTATCGTTACATCTGCATACAAAGGCGAAAATTCTGCGCTGTATTTTCATTTCATATCCTTTAAATTTTCTGTATGTTTAGTTATGTTCTATTACTTTCTGGAGGTCAAAGGCGAGTGATACGCTGCAGCTTTTTCTACCCTGCTAAATTCACTTCGAGTACAATTTTTATTCTTTTCGTTTGACCACAGCCGGTGGAACCAACAACAAATCATTCACCTACTTAACTGCTTTTAGATACTTTGAACACACTACCTTACTAAGCGTTTATTTGCTTATTTGTTCATTGCTTTCCTTCAAGTGATTATTCAAGCTTAGTGCAACACCTGCCAGACAACGTCGCATTCTATGCCGTCTCCCAATTGATTGCATAACGCTAATGTCTTTCATCCGTAGTGCAGGATCTGGCATAATTAGCGCAAATACAATATTACCATAGTCGTGGAAAGTGTGAAACCGTTTCGACTGCATTCAAAATGCGCTCGATCAAGTCATGGGGCACGATCAAGAGTTCCCGATATGTTCCTTGCTACGTCTATTTTCCTTCGAACCTGTGCTGACGCCGAATTAACTTCAGACCCCAGGCTTTGTGCAAGCCTCTGATTCCTTCCCTTTTTGTCTGATGCTGGTGCGCACCTAGACGAGCCGACGGCTTGCGTGAGAAAACGAGAAGTCCGTTTGAGGCGAGCAGACAGCTGACCTAGTGAGAGCGTCGTGGGTGCAATTTTCGGGACTATCAGATTATATTTCTTTTCGTGAAAGATGCAAGCAGCTGCACTGCGAATAAAAGCCATTGCGTTAAGTATGTAATCAATTGAAAACTGGTATAGAGAAGCATACAACATGTACTTATTCAGTTTTCATTCTATTTCATTATCTTACTATTCTTTCCCATAGTGGTCACGAACCGTACAATCTCCTGCGGTGAACAATTCAAACTACCCAGATTATTAATTATATCTGTGCATGGCGAAAATCTAAATATCCACAAGTATGAAATATGGCGTTGTACTCGAAATGTGAGGGTACATGTTGACGGGCTAAAATGCCTAACAACTGCCATCTAAAAATACAACTTCCATTAGGACGGCCTTTTGGTTAAGACAGCGGCCAAATGTCCCAGTCATCATAATGACGGCTCACTTGCCTCTATTCCACATCAGCACATGTACAGATGAGTCGTAGAATTGCGAACTGAATCTATCTAGAGATCACCTTGCATGGAAGTGCATCCACAGGAGACGGTTTCACGAGTCCTTGTGCTTCAGTCTCGTTGTGCTGAGTTTGTCTACACTTTCCTACGCCCGTTCCTGCTACTCTTATCAAAGTCTCCCGCAATCAACTTTACATTTTGGGCAGAAGTATCAAATATTTTTGAATATAAAATTTGGCAATACTCGGCTTTTGGCTGGTTCCCTGATGTAGTTAGTTGTCTACGCATGTAGAGATGATCCAATCGGCATTATAAAAGTAAATACATTTAGGTAGAAATTCGTCATATCTAGACTCACTCACTGATCTGGTCCTTAGTCCCTGTTTTGTAATCCTCGTGCTCACGACAGCGGTGGACGCCGTAAAATAACGCCGCCAGCTAAGGTCACCAAGCATTGCTTTGCTCGCTTGCGTTTCCTCCATGAAACGTCCGCAAAGACACGGAATAAACAACATCCGTTCTGAAGGCGAGTTGTCAAAACCAAGACGACTTCCACCACATCTACAAATGTTAGCCAGCCCCAAGAAGATTAGCTTCACCCGTGTTTGGAATTCGGTGGCGTGTGATCCGCATCAACTTGAAAGGCTTAATCAGAATAAAAAGTAGACTGCTTATGGTGTTCCATTAGCTCAGGTGGTTAAAATACAATCCTTTTGATAAATAAGACATTGATCCCAGCGCGTTGGTTCATATGGTGATTAAGGGATTCCGCTGTTTCTTAGCGTCTTTCAGTGAAGTGTGGGACGTGGTCGGTAGACCGGGTGATCAGTTACGTCCCAGTGACACACATATTCAACTTGGTTGTAACCACAGAAACTGCCGCTAATTTTCGAGTGTTCTTAGTTGCAACTGTGGACCACAGCGTGCTACCTCAATTCAGCTCTGAAGTACTTTCCGCTGTGCCAAGCGTTGCTCGCGGATCTCAGTAGTATAGTGTTCAGCGCGTCAGCCATGTAATACTAAGCTGAGATAGTTTGTTGTAAATGGGTTGGAGGTGAAGAGTATAGAATGGCTAGGCAGCCTGAAGTACTGGCCAGCTGTTTGCTTACGTGTTTGAATTTGTCACTTTCTTAGTGTAGCGCCCGTCGTTGTTGATTTGACTCATAGTAGAGTTCACTACTTAGGCCTGGGTCAAAGATTCTGCCAAATATGTTCATACGGAATTGAGTTTGGTAACTAATTTTTGATCAATTATTTCTACCAGCCTTTACTATGTATGATACAGCAAAGCCAAGGTCTTAACTAATATGATGGTATTAATCTTCACACAAAACCGAAATGTGTATGGCAAGCTGTTTTGTTGCCTCAACCCGTCAGGCCTTATTTTCCTGCATTTGGGATGCAACTTTTTGAGCATTCTGAACAAGAACTCCGGTTTTGACTATTTTAGTACGAGGTCCACGGACACCTTCGGGCACAGCGGATCGGCCACTCGCGCCCTTGGGTTTACGTGAACCTGGAATAAAGCATAAAAGTGGTCCCGGTACCGATCCTTGGGGTGCAAATCACCGGACGTAATTGGGTTCCGGAAATGAAGCTGTGTGATATTTGATACTGCCACACTCAGTGCTGCAATCTAACTTGCTGCTCGAGTTAGTAGCAGGTTTTAAGTGCAAGAACGAATTCTGCCGAACTTGTGCGGATGCTGTAAAACTGTGATGCTGCTACTGTCAATATATCCCACCAGCGCCTCAGCGGAAGCTTATTCCAAATTTTGGATAGCACCGCGAGGAGTTGTGGACGAATGTTTGGGCGCTGTACACGATTGTACACGATGACATGAGTGGTTATTCCATGTTTCCCAATGTGCTGGCCTGCATTTCTTCAAGTCATCATCAATAGAACCGAGATAATAGTTCAATTATATCCATGATGTCTGGCCGTATTGCCTTTTGGCGTATGGCGTCCACACTGAGACTGGTGTGGACGCTGAAATTAAATGATCTTTGTATCATTTTAATTGCTGTAAGAAAGACATAGCTGAATTTTGGGGTGGCCTGAGCAATGTCAGAGGCAGATGTGATAACGATTCACTCGAAAGATTCCCAATAATCTGTTGCGGATGCGCGTTGTCAGACCGCTGCTCAAGGTGAGGATGTTAGCGACAGGTATAACATAGACTTGCTGAGCAGTTATAGGAAATCGTTGACAGCATTTTATCGATCTAAAGAAGGTGCTCCGTTTGCTGCACCAAAATATAAGTGCAAACCAGGAAGGGAGAAATGTGGTGCTCCGTCGATAGATGCAGCTGGGTACGTACCCATCATCAACATGCTGTACTAATATATGTGGCTTCTGGAGTCCTCGCCAAGGTCGTCTGATATTTCATCAATATATTCATGAGGTACACACTTCGAGAACGCAACGAATGAGCCTAGTTCCTAGGTATTATCCCAGCTGAAAATCGCTGCTTTCGACACTTCATGTCAAACAAATCAACGTTTTGGCAAGTTTGTCACATGTGTTATACCGTCCATGAATTTGACTGCTATGTTCGTGCGGTGGGTGCATGTATTAATCGTGAAATGGACGCTCACATAAAAGCTCTGACCTAGCCGCTAGTGGCAACAACATATTTCGTGGCTAGGTCTGTCTGCGTCATTTAAAAGAGTTAAGCTTTGACGAATGGACTGGACGAAAACGAATGGATCAAGAAAGGATAAGTGAATATAGGAAACAACCGAATAAGAGCCCGAGAGCCGCTAACGTTAGTACTTTCATTTCGTGTAGTTTCTATGCAGCAGAACTCCGTCAGAGATAGTCCAAACACACGTGTAGGAACGTTACTGGTGACGCCTATCCCTGGATCCACCCAGATCTCATCATACTTTAGACGGTTGCCTTATGCTCCTTTGCCATATAATCAGCTGCGAATCCTTTTCCAGTCAGAACGTGAAAACAACCAAAGGAATCCGGTCGGCACGCATCCGAGACACATAAGTTAACCAGTGTAAGAGCTTCAGATGCAAAATACACTCCAGTAAGAAAACATTTGGGCACTGAACAGATGTCTGGATGCCAAGTACGGTATACACATTTGCAGCAGTCTATAGATAGATATTGAGTCATCAAAAAACCGTGATGAAGAAAATATGAGAATGTGTAAAGTTTACAGACAGATAACAAATACTTTTTAGATTTTGTTTTTCGTTAGTTTCCACACGCCGTTTGATTCTTTTCAGCATTTGGTATGGGAACGCTCTAAGCATATTTTTCAAAACTCTTCAATCTATAGTTCTTCCATTGCTTCCGCTTTCGCGCTATATCGCTAAATGTGTCGAGCCATTAACAGTCTTCATCCTTGGAGCCCCAACCAGGAAGATTTACTGGATTGACTATTTCGAGGAAGGAGGTCAGTAATTTCATAGTTTGTCGCCAACTGGTCGGTTGACATCCACGCGTTCTCTTCCAGTTTAGTCTCGTGCGAGCAAATAAGGCGCGATGTGGTAAATGCCCGCATGATATGCATAGAACGTGGCCAAGCCATCTCAATTGACGAATTGCGATAGCGCGATCAAGCGGATTGCTTATGTTTCCCAAGACGCGACAGCGAACCTCATCGTTGCGAACCCGGTGCTGCCACCACACACGGTCAATCCTCCGCAAACATTTGTTGTCGAACTCCGAAAGCCTACGCAAGTCACCCCACGAATCTGTCAGGATTCACTTCCCTACAGCAGGACCGCCTGGACACAAGTGTTGTAGACCCTCCTCTTTAAGTGGAGGGATATGTCCCGACGACACAACAAATGACTCAGGTTGGTAAACGCCGACCGGACTTTGGTGATGTGATGAGATACCTCTTTCCCAATAGTGCCATCAGCCGAGATACAGCTTTCGAGGTAAACAAAGTTGTCCAAAAGCGTTAGCCATGTTCCTTCAACAGTAAGCGATGGGGCCGACTACTTTGTGGCTTAGAGTAGCATTTTACAATTCAACGGGTAAAGTTCGTGCTATATTTAGACACTTACATCGCCAGATGGTACACTCTGTTAATCGTCACCGAGCAGATAGATTTCATCAGCATACATTTATCTAACTTCGGTGCGTCCAGGAAAAAGACAGTTACGCAAACCGCTGTGCATGATAGGCCTGGTCCATGATTCCTGGTAGGCCTTCGGGATAAGGCGTCGGTATTCCCATGCGTTGTGCCTGGCGGTGATATAATCCTGCAATTGCTCCTGTCAACTGGCGATCTGTCCCTCGAGGTTCTGAAAGCTTTAGAGCCAGATGAATATTTGGTGGTCAATAATCACAATGAACTTGCGGCCAAGTAGATAGTGTTTAAATTGTTTGATGAAAAACACCAAAGTTAGCAAGTTCTTCCATACTGTGCAATAGTTGCGCTGCCTCTGCGAAAGAACACATTGTCGCACATGCGATGCCCAGACCGGATGAGAGCAGCAACTCACAAATATTGAAGATCAAAGACTATACGTACCGCGATATTGTTAGTGTGCGGTAGCCAAATTTGCTAAGTGCATTGAGAATGCTCCAATATTGAAGGTGCGCGCTCTCCCTGCACCAATGACTGTACATGCGACCAACTCCTCGGTTGACAAAAATTCTAAAGATTCACTTGTCACCTATTGGATGCTTTGCGAAACTTCTTCGGTAACATGGACGCACAACTGACAAGCCCCAATAGGACGAAACACTCGTCTGGTGTCTCCCAGTGTTGGTAGTTATCCCAGCAGGCTTGTATTCTAATTAAGATGAACTATATAAACCTTACCTAACTCGGGTTCATGTCTACTTGTGAGCAAGCTTCTCTTCGACTCTGTTAAAACGAATAAATTCTAGCGTGCCCATTTCATCGGTGGGTTTGTGGCCAGCTTTCACTGATGGCGCTTCGTAGTTTAACCACCCACTCAGTTACCTGGATATCTTGCAACAGCTACCATCAGACCATGGTGAAATCAACTTTGGACCTCATATAGGAACCTTGCTCATTGTGCAACTTCGGATTATCAGTAGGTGGTTGACAGTGAACCATCTCGGAAGATTGCGGTTCACACATATCGCATAATGGGCTGTAGACACATTCGCGATGAAACCAGTTCCTGGTAGCCCAGTAGTGTCAGGTATCGCGAAAATAGAAAGAAATTGGAAGTTTTTCTATTTTAATTGTACACCCTGACACCATAATCTTAACTGTAAATGTAGAGATGTTGTTGCCACACCATTGTGTTTGCAGTTGCTATTGTGCAGTTTCTGCATGATAACGGCGTGTGATATCACGTGCAGTAATTTTGTCATCATATTCTATTTTCACTTCCCATGGTCTAGTGATCTAAAGTACAGAACTTTACGAATAAGCTAACAGGTCTGGCTTTACAAACATAGATAGCATGTGCAGTGCTGACGATTCAAGGAATAACCTAGTGGCACAACAGAAATCTGGTAAATGAGCTAAACGGAGATAACATGCTTTGCTATCGGCTTTTACTAGTCCAACCGGTTGAATGAAATTTCCAAGGCAGCAAGACAGAAATGAGAGCGCCGCACGATGGGCTGCGATCGTAAAAGTTTTAATTCTCATAAATCCAATTTCGTAGAATAATAAAGGAAATGCGCCCACAAAGCTTGCCAGCAGAATGGTATATTTCTCTGTTCTTTGATATGTTTATCACTTTGGCAACGAAAATGTCGAGATCAGAATGAAAATAAGTAATCGATTTGTCTGTCATAATTTTTCCTGTGTCGAAGTGAGAATAATGAAGGCATGCACAAACACATGTTTCTGAATGGAGGAACTTAACAGGTTTTACCAGCTTCGGAAGCCGATCCATCCTAGGGGAAGTGAACGCATTGGCTGATGAGGAATTACTGCTGCTGCTGCTGTAGTTGTCTCTGCTGCAGTGAACTCGTTAATAGACGCAGTCGCACCGGCCGCGTAACCAGCATCGTATGAATCGTAGTAGAGAAGCACATCGGCAGGACATGTGGTGTGTGTCTCCGATGTTGGGTAGACACCGAAAGGGGCAGAAGCTGTGAGAAAAAGATTAGAAATGAGAGCAGAAATTGTGAACGGACTGAGAATTTAATCGAGGGAACGATAACCAAAGCCATTGACTTCCCCAAGTACTGACGCACACAAATCTGACTAATTAATTAGCCATCTTCCTAGACTTGTAATTGGTGGTCATATTTTGTCAGAAGGAGAAATGTATCCGTAAAACAAATGTGAACATTTGTCTCCGCAAAGGCTAATCTAAATACAATTTGGGTGTACTTACCGCCTGAAGACATCCAGATCTAGGAATGCCAGATTTGCGAAATCCAGCTGTCAGAGTATATGCACTGAACGTCAGCAGCGCAGTTCCAACGGGAACGATACAAGGACGGCTCCAGCATTAAAGTTGTCTCGGAAGCCACCACCCACATACAAACAGGGCATACCTATAATCCCAGAGCCAATATATGACAGAAAAGCGGTTTAGCATGCGGAGGTGAGTAGGCAAGAGCAAGCGGACTCCTGATATTCCCAGCGATTCAAAGTAGATATCGTGCAGAGTTCACAAAAGGATAATTTGGTTTCACATTCAAAAACTGTGGTTTGAGGGTAGCGGTCACTATTAACATCCCAATGGTCCCGGCTTCGATGCGTCCTAAATCTATCTGATGAGATGTAATAACCTCGAGACGCGTCTTAGTAGTGCAGTGTTTTATGGCGGGCAACACTCAATTTCTGTTTGTATCAGCTACAGTCCACGTGATCGAAGACCAAGGTTCACTTCAATGGGAATCGCAGTCAACATCGAGATTGAGCGTCGCAATCCATCCACACAACGTGTACTTCAAAATGACCCTCAACGCATAGCTAGTCCTTTAATTTACCAAGATATGCAAGCAAGGACACATGATTGAAAAACATTTGCCAGTCAGACAGCAAATACAAAAAGAATTGCTGCTTCGGAGCTCTAAATCATTCTCCCATCCGAGTCTGAGTAGTTGTCCGGTTCTTCTTGTGTTGAGTGTCAGATCAGAGTGAACTGATGCACTAACCGTGCGATCCAAACAGCCAATATTAGACTGGCGTAACGGATTCCATTACTGGACGCGGGTTGACTGACATGTGTGAAAGTTACTCACAGTTTGTTGAACTAAGTTAAGGGAGAACCATCAACAACTCAGAAGAATCGTTAGTTATGGAAGTGAACGTGCAAATTGTATGGTAGCTTTTGGCTTAACAAACATGCTGTAATTTTCTCTGAGTTGACTTTGTTGACTAAACGCTTGTCCTTGAAGGACTGATTCCGGAAACGATTCCGACTAACCGTTCCTATCGTAACAGGTTATGTTGTTCATCATCATCAATACCATCACCATCATTATGAAGGTGCGAATCCTATCGGATTATAACCGTGCCAAGCAGACATGTGTCACGTCATTGTTTTCGGATTTCCTCCGTCGGATTTTGTTGCACATCGCCGGATTTAAAGTTATTCGTCTTGAAGTAACGAGTGACATATATCGAAGTCACTCCGTCTAAAATACCTTTGCAACCCACATTTGTCCAGAATGGTTATTTATGAGTATTGTTTAACTAATACCCACACCAACAAATTGAGGGATCTTAACCGTTACATTAACTGTTTGTTTCGCTCAAAAGAGCATTCCAACCGCGGTCGAACACGCCCTCACTCATCCACATTCAACAATGTGTGAGGCAAGTATAGGGTTAATAAAGTTCCTTCACTGCGAATTACAATCAGACTGTCGGCAGTTTCGATCTAGGACAAACTATATACTCGGTCACGAAACTTCGCCCAGCAACATATCGTGTGGTCACACAGGTACATTGACGCACTCGACCGACACACCTGATTACCACCTGGTAAGTATACCGGAGGGGGGAAGAACATTACGATACGGACTGATGTCTAGCTGGTGTATAACTGGCCTCATAGGAGAGGAGTGGAACTTAGTGTAACCCTTAATTGCATGTAGCAATTATTTTACATCAGAATGTCTGCACCATTATAACAATATTTGGTCACAAACTGCTGGATAGCTGGCTTGTAAACATAAGATGCTGTCGGTGAAAATCTTTCCTCGCGGCTTTAACTGCCCCGCATGATAAGCAGCCATTATGTCGCAGATAACACAGCAGTAGACAGTAATTAAGCGTACCATCTGCCCAAGGGTAATAGCAACTCGTTCACTGGTGTCTAAAGTCTTAGGAAACGTACATGGTGTTTCGCTTGGACTTGGAGAATGCAAGACGGACGAGCAGCACTCAGTCATCAGCACCTTTATTTCTCACCCCAAAGTTCACTTATGCGCGCCAGGATGGTTTCTCTTTACTATATTCGCTAAAATAAGCAACAACACCCTCGAGTAGAAGCCACTAGGTGCATGTAACACATGCCCAAGCTGACGCAACTTATTTTGTTAGGTGTTCTAAGGAAATGGACTGACCATCACCGACTATAGCCGTCGCTTTTGTTCATCAACATTACGGACACACTGATGCCATTGTATGCTATCGTTGCTCCACAGGCAACGATGATAAAAAACCTGAAGATTGTCTCAGCTCCTTCGACAGAAGGAGCCAAGTCACAATTCCATAGAATAGGATGTACCTCACTGAATGTCTGTACACATGGCCTTCCAGACCGAGGAGAATCCAGTTCCGGCAGGACAAATAATATACACCAGTACAGTTCGCGAATTCGAAGCAATTGAAATGGTGTTCCCGGTGATGCTTCCATCGCTTCTCATGCAGCTGTTAAGATAAACTGATAAAATATCTTCAGCTGATCCCCAATAAGTATTGAGGGGTTGTCAAGTGGTTGATGGCCTAGCAGCAACACTGCCGTTTGAAAAAGCAAATAACCTGCCATATGAAGGGACCATTCGAATGTATTCATCGGGAACGGACTAAATTATTGCATGATATGGTATAGCTTTCAGTCATAAGCCATATTCCCACATTCCATAATTAAATCATAAGAATTTCCGAGGGAACCCTGTATGGGGAAGTCTAGGAAATGGGGTGAGCACTGGTAGTCAGATAAGCTTCTGGTAATCCGATTTAAACTCAGACGTTGGGTACAGGATGCAAAACATATTTACGCACTTCGTCGGAACACCATACCGATCAAGTATACCGAACAGAATGGATTAAATGACCGAATCAAATGTACCATTGAGAACAAGTAATCTAGTCATGTCCAGCTTGCGGCACGCAATGCCACCCAGTAAAACATGACAGTTGCCGTGTGATCCGGAAAGAAACTTGTCCGTTCTTCCCTCTGTGAAGTTTGCCGTTGCACAATAAAATAACAGGACGAGAATTAGTATAAGTCAATTTAGAAATGCTGACATTGGGACGATAGTTCTGTTAGCACAAAATTCGCAAATGGTATGAGTAATCGCACCAATTGGCTGAGATGATTGATTTCTTCCAAATATGTTCGAACGGATGAGCCAATGCCTTTCACAGGATTGTACCACTAATTAGTGTTGGTGCGAGAGAATCCGAATTAGCAGCGCGGAAATGATAGAGTTCTGTGCTCGTTTTCAAAATTTAACATCGGATGGAACCTAGAGACTAGACTGTTTCAACTCAGAGACATTGCTTACTTAAGAATCCACCAGTTCGATTTGGCCATACACTACAACAAATGTTTTCTCCCTTGGTGGACCAGCAAAAGCAACGCTCTTCCATCTAACGTCATTTTGACCCTACTCTAACGCTTTTGAAAAGACACGTTGACAACACGCTTAATAATTGTATTACAAGGTATGGTCAGCTTCGATTGGAAGATCTAATTTCAACAACCAAATGGGATGAGTAGCAGCCCCTTCTTAACGTAACGATGAGAAAACTTTCAACATTTCTATGTGAATGGCTTGGTCAGTCACCTAAAACCAAAATTTTCTCATTCTTCGTCATTAGATCCATGATGATGTAATCCCTACAACCTTGATCCTACAGGACTTGTCAAGCACTCGATTATTTACACAGTATATTGTTTACTTTTCCTTGACGGAATGTTGATTTTGTGGTGGATGTTTGTGGTGTGAACACTCAGTTAGGATGACTGATGGAGGCCTAACCGCACCTGTGAAACGGTCAGATTAAATTTCCATCGGACAAACAAGTTTAAGATAGCTTCACAACAGTTACGTCACGTTAACTGTTGTCCCCAGAAGGATGGCTTAAGCTGCACTCAGGATATATTACAACCATCCACCTATGACGCAGGCGTGTCCAGGTTTATGAACACATTTGGGACATCTATAAAGCATCTAGACTTTCCATATACTGTATCCGCATAAGGACTACTCTCCTACCCCTAGTGAGGTGTCACCTCCATTCATAATTTATAATCCACTCTGGCAGTTAGAGTCTGAATGTCATATGTTACTAGCGAAGGAGTCAGATGAGCTGAATATCGCCTGAACTCTTTCCAGTGAGGGTCACCATAGGTCTTAACTACCGTTTTCCACGAATGTTGATGCATACTAGACTCGAATAGTTATGTGCTACTTGTAACGGTTATATATGAAAGGTGCTCCTTCTCCCAATCAGTTGTCATGCCGAAAAATTCCGTCAGTCCTTTGAAACAGTGATTGACTAGAAACCACTTTATATGCTAGCAGCATTTATAGTTGAGAATGGCCGGTACAATAGAGCAGAAATGCTTCACTGTGATTAACATCCTTTCAGTTAAAATAATCCAACCTACAAGTAGTAAAGTGATGCAAGCGAAAACAAATGTACACGAAAGATTCGTGTGCTTAATTTCCGAGGCTTACCGACTGGAATCCTTAACAGAACTATTCTGGGACCAATTCAAATGAGTTACATGAAACTCTTTGGGATACGCTATCATAATTGGCCTGAACGGGTGGCTTTTGCGAGAAATACTGCTGCTGAAACGAAAATGGACCAGTTGATTGAATGATTTTCCTCCACTGTTTCTGAAAACTGAAGACTAATCCATGTAGCTGGAATATAGCTGCCTTTTTGAACACGGTGACGTCCAGTGACGAGACATATTCGGACTTGGGATTGTTGACAGCTATCCACCTTCATCAAAGGACTGAAAGATGTAATGCGAAAATCATTAAGTACGGGTGGGATACGAGTTTGAAACTTTGCACCGGTGGGTATCTACCTTTTAGCA
>OX104066.1:17328074-17410917 GCA_944474145.2 Dicrocoelium dendriticum | reverse complement strand
CTTCGAAGTTGTAAGAGCACAGTTTGCTGATGATCCGTGAATGATAGATCCAATAGATGAACAGTGGTAGGAGGAGCTCGCGGAGCCAAATCGCATGATAGTACGTAGGTCACTGTGAGAATAAATCCAAAGATTGAGGGGCGAATAACGCAGGAGGAACTCTTTTGCGACCGCTCGAAATCTTGAACTTTACGTGGCATTGAGCATGAAATCCGCGTGATGCTATTGCAGGGCTCATGTGAGGACCCGCGAAAAGCTACTATCCGTAGCCTATTACTACAAGTGGAGACCGTCGAGATTTCTTACTTTGTCTTGCTGGATACTACTTTTGCCTCAGATTACTGTGTTGACAGCGTTTTATCCGTGTGAATTGTGCACCATTATTCTTCTTTTGGCGTATTTTCTAAGCGGTGCAAATTTGGGAGCTATTCTTTGGCTAATTCCGGAGATCTCACTGATTTGCCATACTGCCCTCTCTGTCCGCCATCTTGGATTTGCTCTAGCTTGTGATGCCGTCTCAAGCTACTTGTGGTTCGTGTTCGAAAGTTGTGGGAAATAAGGCTCATGCACTTCGATGCTTCAGCTGTGATGTTTTGTTCCATATTTCGTGCATTGGCTTATCCGCTGACGTGTTTCGAAAATCGCTCGACATCCGACATCGGTTTTTTTCAAGTTATATGTGATAAATGTCGCGGTACAAGACATCAGAATACGCAGCGACCGCAAACAACTACGGAAAAATCTCTCTTTCAGATAGAAACAAACCGTTCACCACGTGGGATCAAACGCCCTCGTGAAAGTACCTCTGTCACCTCGCCTTCTATTGTCTCTCCGCGATCTGCACCACCACCAGCGTCTTCGACCCCGGCCGAACCCCAGGTTCAATGTTTTCCACCGATGGAAGACTCAGACTCAGAAGCTACGAAATGCCGCTTCACTGATCGGTCCGTGAATTTCTCAGAGCCTGTCTGTGAACTTCTGAACACCGAGGATCCATGGACCACTCAAAAGCGCAAGGGCCCACGTAATCGAGTTCAGACGTCACCTGCTGATAAACAACTACCCAATCAGTTAAGCGCCTCTAGTTCTGCTCCCACAGGTTCATCACTGATTTCGCTGAGGCGTCATAATCTCATGGTCTTCCACGTACCGGAGTCAAAAGATGAAAACCCTCAGATACGTTATGATCACGATGTTGAGTTCCTCCAGGGGCTCATCGATAGACTCTTGGATGTGGGCGAGGACAGTGTGACGATTAAACAAGTAATCCGACTTGGCCAGAAAACTAACCAGTCATGTCGACCTCTGAGGATCACTTTTGCAAATCCTAATATGCCGCAGCTCATACTGTCTCGTCTGTCAAGGCTGAAAGGCATAAAAGTTCACATCCGCCGAGATTTGGAACCCGAGGACAGGGATCGTTTGAAGACTGCGGTCATTGAGCTCAAACGCCGTACAGAGGAAGGTGAGACTGACTTACAAGTTGTAAATTTTCGGGTGATCAAGAAGGGTGTACGAACCCGTATCAACCGGTTGCTCAACCTCCAGGCACGTCCCGCAGTACCTCCCAGGACCTCCGTGTCGCATTCGCCAACGTGTGCAGCCTAATGAACAAACGTGACGAACTGTGCCGCTTCGCTGTCTCGGAGCGGCCGGACATTTTAGGACTTGCAGAGACATGGCTGAACTCCGACATCATACCCCAAGAAGTCGTGTTGTCAGGATACTCTTGTTTCCGATGTGACCGAAAATCAAAGGCTCACGGTGGTGTTCTGTTGTACATAAAATCGTCACTATCTGGCAAACTTATCAGTACCTATCGGAGCGAGGATAGTTTATGCGAGCAATTGTGGTGCACAATCCGTCTCAGGCGCGCAGAACTAATTGTGGGGGTTATCTACCGGAGCCCATTAAACCGTTGCTGCGATTGGATACCACATGTACAGAAGCACATGAGCCGCCCTCAGTTCTTACTGATGGGGGATCTAAATTTACCTAAGATAATTTGGCCAGATGTTCGACTTCTTCCCGGTCATGGCAACGTTGAGGCTCAATTCGCTAAAATGACTATTGAAATTGGGGCAACGCAACATGTCATCCAACCGACGCGCGTAACTCCGTACTCGGCATCTTGTCTGGACCTAATGTTTACGAGCTGCGAGCAGAAGCTAAAAGAGATCAGAGTCATCGAACCTCTGGCGAACAGTGACCACTGCTCTATTGTAGCAAGCTTAGAACTGTCGTTACCATATTACAATCAACAGAAGCCGACATTCAACTATTGGAAGACGGACTTCAACGGACTCGTCCAAGCCGCAAGTCAGACTGATTGGACACTACCACATGATGCGTCACTTGAGGCGTGGTGGTCATTAATAAAGGGGAAGCTTAACTCGCTCTGTACTCGGTTCGTTCCCCTTAAGTATCCAAAAATCGGACCTGTCAAACCGCATTGGTTTGATAGGGAATACAGACAGTTAGCGCGACGACGTCGTAAACTTTGGGATAGATACATCAGCTCGGGTTGTGATGAAGATTACGCGGTGTACAGGAAACAGCGTAACTTATGTAACGCCGCAAAGATCAAGAAACGCCGGCAGTTCGAAGAGGAGCTAGCATCCTCGGCCACAACTGCACCCAAGCGAATATTTGCCTACTTGAAACGTCAACTGAAACCTGGAGACGACCTACCGGTCTTAGAGAGCTTAGACGGGAAGACACTCATTTCAAGCGCGGAGCGCGCGGACGCCCTGGCTACGCACTTCCTCACTGTATTTTCCAGTAAACCGGCGGCTGTTCCAGTACCGGCACAGGTTGCGCAAGTCTTGCTCGACAGCCTACAATGTGATGCAGTCGAAGTACATCAGCTACTCGTCAACCTCAATGGTGCAAAGCCCCCCGGGCCAGACGGACTTCACCCACTAATACTCAAGTCCCTATCGATTATCATCTCACCAGTTGTGACAAACCTTTTCAATAGATCGCTCTCTGAAGGATCCGTCCCGAACGACTGGAAATGCTCGATAGTTAAACCGCTTCCCAAGGGTGGTGATCCGAGTAAAATAGAGAACTATAGACCGATCTGTTTGACTTCGGTATTATCCAAAGTTCTCGAGAAGGTTGTGAAAAAGTGTCTGCTGTCGTTCTTCGAATCGATGGACGTATTGACGCCAGCGCAACACGGCTTTACGAAAGGGCGATCCTGCATCACCAACTTGATGTACGCAAACCACCAGTGGGTTCGAGCTCTCAATGAACAGAAGGATGTTGACGTGGTGTACATCGACTTTAGTAAGGCGTTTGACAGAGTGAACCACGAGGTACTCCTTCGTAAACTGAGGACATACGGAATCGGTGGCACGTTACTTCAGTGGATACAAGAGTTTATTGTGGGACGAAGGTTTAGAGTACAGGTCAATGACTATCTGACAGAATGGTTCCCATCGACCAGTGGCGTGCCTCAAGGAACTGTACTTGGGCCAGCATTATTTCTTATTCATATCAACGATCTTCCGCAGCAGCTCCAGTCACCATGTGTCCTGTTTGCAGATGATTTGAAAATCTGGAGGATCATTGAAAACCAGGACGACTGCGCTCGCCTCCAGCATGACTTAGAGCGACTGTCAACGTGGTCCACTGAAATGCAACTCCCTCTTAACGCAAGCAAGTCGGAGTTCATCAGTATCACCAGACGTCCAGCCACTCGATCATACACCTTGGACGGCCAGTTGCTCCATCCCAACACATCTGTCAGAGACTTAGGAGTTCTCTCACGACATGATTTAAGATCACTAGAAAATACAGAGAAATTGTACCGTGCGGGACTTCGTATGCTCTGGGCATTACGACGCAGTTTCTCCACATGGTCCGAAGAAACCGTCCCTCGTCTATTCACCTCGCTCATTAGACCAATCCTTGAATACGGTGCCCCAGCTTACCATCCGATAACCCAATGGGAAACTGAAAAACTGGAGAAAATACAGCATATCGCAACTAGAATGATACCAAGTCTACGAAAGCTTCCATATGAAAAACGTTGTGAAAAGCTCGGACTCTACACACTATCCTATCGCCGAGTAAGAATTGATCTTATTATGACCCATCGAGTACTACACTTGAATCACTTCCCCATACTGCGGCCAATATTTCACCTGCGAGAACCCTGTAACACCCGAGGACATCGTTACAAACTCAGGGTCCCCAGCATGAACAAAGGATTGAATTAAACGCTTGCGCTTAATCACAGATGCGAGTGAGAACGCTTAGTGATGTCACAGCGTCTAATCGTAGAAGATATTTTCACGTACGATGGATCACTGTGTAGAGCTGGTAAATCCGGTTCGAATGAGCGTACAGTGACAACGCTGCGAGAAGATGGAGAGAGGATAGAGGGAAATAATCCAAATGAACCAGTAGCACGCACGTCACGCGTGTGTGAGGGACTGTGCGTACACCGAGCAGCCGGTGGGAAACCGTTGTATCAAGAAATCAACGGGGAAACTTAAGACGTTTAACGGCACTTAAATAGCCCAATAAAAACATGAAACACATAGTTTACTGCTCGATCAATCTTGAATTCAGCACAATTAATGGGAAGAGCGTTTTTGTGTTACAACGGACCAATGAAACCTGAGTATAGTAAATTGGTTTCAGCCAAGCGCAACAGAAACTTTTGTAGTAAAGAAGTTACTGGCACGGGCCAGCCATTTAAATCCATGAAACAACTGATGAATTCTCCCGCTTGATTGCGAAGAACCGGAAATGGGCGCTGTCTCTAAACTGCGTGCAAATTTTATAAGTAATTTGAATCCAACGCCAATAGTCCTAATCTCGTGGCCTGTAGTTGGTAAACGAGCATATCTGCTTTATTAAACACGGTTGGCACAACAAGGTAGACGACTGTTTGCATCGAATATCTAAATGTGTACTCTGTACGCCCTGATGATTGTTTTCTGTTTGGTTCGCATTCCTATCGAAGCTGCGATCCCAGGTGAGTCCCGGGTGGTTGTCTGTTGCAAACGCAATCCGATACCGCCTATTTCTTTCGATGTTTCACCTACACGCAATCACTCTCTGAGTGTGACCGGTTACCCATGACTATCATCTAGGCCTACTGCCAATCAAAGTACCCCCTCAATTAATGCTAGTTCACTGCGTCCGTCTCACAGATCAGTAAGTGTTTGAATGGTGGAGCAAGTGACGAGGAAATTTAACAACCGTTCGCCACAATGGGACGGAGGCAATGCCGTGAGCCATGTGGCGAATTCATCATGGTGTACACTAAGGTGTATTGCTCCACGTGTATTTAACCTAGATGTTAGAGAATTAACACCACAAATTAACACGCGACAAATCACGGACATAGTGGTTCCGTAAGTCCAATCTTTATTCCCAACCCAAGCAGGAATACCACACAATTCGTATCATTTTCAAATAGACACAGACATCACCACATACATATAGTTAAAAACGACTCACAATCCCTTATTCCATTTACGATCTCCCAATTTTGTCAATTAATTGCAATCTTCCCGAGGATCCCGGACCATGCCTCGAGTTCTTTCCGCGTTTCCGCTACGATCGCGACAAGCATAAGTGCGTGAATTCAAATACAGCAGATGTTTTGGAAACAGGAACAAGTTCAATTCACTGTCGGTTGCCAGAAAGAATGCGTAAGCAAATAATTTCGCATCAATTGGCCAAACGTTGCCTGAATCTCAAGCGAAGCCGTTGTGCCTTACTGTGATTCACTGATTAGCATTGCACAATAAAACATCCGGAAGGTTCCGAGAATTGTGTTCCCTTTGTGAGTATGTCCTCTAACGTGGTACTTGCCTTGCAAATTGCATAGTGGAGACGGAACCAGCTAACCGAATGCCAGCTTGATCCCGAATCAGCCGCCGAGTAGTGCATAGGTGGTTTGCAATGTGGTTTTTGTAATGTTTACGTCTCACCGATTGTCCTCGATTTCCTAGTCCGTTCCGAGATCCCACTGAAATTGGAAAAGGTCGTACGAAGTTTCGAATATAAGACCAGTTTCGAATGCAACATTGCCACTGAGGTCGGCTCCTTACCATGTCAGCAAGGGTATCTAGCTAAACATGTTCATCGTCTTTTGGTCCCCAACCGGGGAGCCGTGAAGCTACAACCGAGGCCAGCTCCGAAGTGAAGACCTTCATTCCTATCGACCAAGTCATCGGTTGGCCACCCCTCCTCTTCTTCCATCCACACCACCGGTGAGCAAACTACGCACGTCGCGGGAGTCGGCGGGCTGATATGCGCAACATGTGACCCAGCCATCGGAGCCTGGTGCGTGAAATGGCGCTGTTGAGTGGTTCAGTTCCTTTTCTTGTGCCATAAACAAGGCGTCGAACACGCTCGTTGCCTACTCGGTGTTCTCACCAGATGTGAGCCAAACTGCGAAGACACCGATGGTCGAACGTAACTAGTCTCTTTATATCCGCTGATCTAAGGGAGCCAGGTTTCGCAACCATACTGTAAGCTAGAGCGTACCGCTGCATTGTACACTCTACCCTTCAAGGCGAGAGTGTTGTCGCGCCGCCGCCATATGTGGTGAAGACTAGCAAAAGCACTTCGAGCTTTTGCCATACACTTCGTGATCTCTTCTTAAATCCCACGAACGCTGACACAACTTCTCAGGTAATTGAATTTTTGAACGACTTCTAGCTGATCCCCACCAAGGATCAGCTCAGGAGGCGATCCTTGCCAATATTGGAGGAAAGATTTGCACTTCGATGATGCAAAGCAAAGCCCGAAGTGGCTGCCAGCCAGCGCTAATCTGTCCAGTGCAGCTTGCACGTCTGGGGGTTGTCACAGATGAGGGCAATATCGTCAGCCTACTCCAAGTCAAGAAGTCGTTTTGCTGAGAGTAGTTTCACACATTCTAACTCGTCTCCTGTGAATGCAATCTCCATGACTTCATCAACAGCTAACTTGAAGAGGAAAGGTGACAATGGGCATCCTTCTCTCACAGCGCTGAAGAGATTGAAGGGTGGCGATAGTTTGCCGTAAGCCTTCACTCTGCCCGTGCTACGCGCGTATAATGCTCGGGTAATATTTAAAAATTTCTCGGGCACACCTTTCCTGAGTAAACAGTTCCAAAAGGCACATCGATCAACCGAATCGAAGGCACCTTTGATGTCGAGGAACACGACTACGGTGGGCCGCCAATATGTGTGACGGTGCTCCAACAATTGACGCAAATTAATGATGGGTTCGATGCAGCAACGACCTCGACGAAACCCCGTTCGCTCCTCACGAAACTGGCTTTCACGAGCGCCAGTCAGTCTGTGAAGGGTTATGGAGGCGAGTAATTTGGAGGCGATGGGAATCATACTGATTCATCTATGGTTGCCGCATTTAGAACGCGAGCTTCCTTTGAAGATGGGAGCAATGACGGAGCGGCTCCAGTCGGTTGGGACCGTATCTGGCTCCCACAGTTTCACTATAGTTTTTCACTATAGTCACGTATAGTTTCACTAACACCTGTTCTTCTGTTGCTCGTTTCCCGTATCAGCCGGAATAACTTAAGAGGTTTACCAAGGACAGCGGCCCATTTCCATATCTGATGCACGATGGGACCACCAAGATTCGCGGTCTCTCTTCAGGCTAGCACGGAGTTTTGCCAAGGGCTGTTTGCGGTTTTCATTGTGTTTGCTTCCAACCGGAATATGCCGGCGAGCATCGATAAGTTCCAGAGACCGCGAAGAGACCCAATGTCCAGTTTGGCGATTAAACTTGCTACATGAGGATTCGCCTGCTGCTAGTAAGCTCTGATGAACATGTGACCAGTGACTTTCAATTTTCTCCAGTGAGCGCTTACTCAACTCGAATGTCAGCGTAAGCATTCAGAACAGCTGGCTTCGTCAGTTGGCTGGTGTCAATGCGCTCACAGCGTCGTCGTGGGCGTCCGCCAAAACGCATCCGCATGTCAGCACATACAAGTGAATGATCAGTGTCTACACACGCGCTCCAAATCGAGCGACAGTTCTGGACGCAGCCTTTCCAGGGGTAACTTATCGCAGTGTGATAGATTTGCGTCCATAGCAGGTTTGAGGCTGGTGAGCGCCAAGTCACCCTCCCGCATGTGCTTTGTCGGAAGTTAGTGCTGGCAAGAAATGAAGTAACCGCTCACCGTTATCATTACGGGAGCGTACACCGTGCTGAAAGCCCAAATGCATTTCATCCGTAGACAACTTTCCAACTTGAGCGTTCAAATCCCCAGCCAGCGCAACAGTGTCCGTGCTACTTTTGTGGCGAAGGAGCAGTGTCAGTTGGTGGTAAAATTCGTTCTTTACGGAATCATCGCTAGAGTTTGTGGGTGCATAGGCAGCGTTGACGAATAGACACCTGTTAGTCCCGCACGACTTCGAGGCTTTGAACCAGCCAGCAAATCGGACCTCACACATCCGGCTACTGATTGGAATCCAGTCAACCAGAGCAGCTTCAGCCCGGGGACTCAGGGCAATGCCAACACCAGCTTGGCCAGTGCTGGAAGCTGCATCGTCACCGGATAGGCGCAATGGAAAATACTGCTGGTGTCATCTCAAGGGGATCGCAGATTGAGCACAGAGCAGGAGCCTTGCAGGCGGGTCTCCGATAAGCAGCAGATATCGATGGAGAGTGTATCTAATGTTCGGGTAAGTGCTGCCTGTTAACCGATGTGTAGCAATGTGCGTACATTGGGGCATGCCAATCTGAAGGAGGATCGAGAGCTCCAAATGGAAGCCGATGCACTGGAATGGACCGCTTGGTTGGACATGGGCTTGTCGATTGGAGAGGAGTGACGCTCCGCGTTCGCATGGGAGTTAAACCTAGCAGATAAACCCTCAGCAAAACATGTTGAGTGGGTGCCAAAAATCGGGGGATGAAAGCTGAGGTGATAATACTGAAGTTGGTACGGGACGGTAAGATAGAAAAACCTGAGGAGGAATAAGCAAATTGGAAGGCTTGAATCGTAGCCTACAAACCCCTATCCATCCCGCTCGATGCAGCAGATAGGGCACCGTTGATTATCCCCTGGGTGGCCAGAGCATCAGGAATTTGTTTGACGTAAGGTTCATAGTATTGCGTGGGCAGGATGCTGCCAGTTTGCCCAGGCCTAGACAGGAGGACGATAAGGGTTCTCAACCAAAGTCCTTGGTTCCAAATCCTGACCGCAAGGCACCGAGTTTGGCGTTGGGTTACAAGGAGTCCGTTTTAAGGAACATGGAGCCATCCTTATTCCAACCCCAACCTGGAGGATCAAGAGGCTGAGTTGTCTGGCCTCTAACCATTAACCAATCTGATATGAGTGGTACTGAAGGTGCGAAAAAGCCCCACCCAGCATAGCTCAATGGATCAGTGAGGAACATAAACCATCGCACCACGGTAAGGTACAGCCTCATTGCAACTGTTCACAAATTATGAACCATTTATTGCGGGAACAGGTACATTATGTTTACCATCTACCATAAAGATAAATTCAGTGTAGGCAAACATTTTTCGATGTATCTTGGCTATGTCCGTAACATTGTTCACATGCAGCAAAATACGCAGATGCACAACGTTGGATAAAAGCAGCGGGACTACG
The DNA here is from genome assembly GCA_944474145.2 of Dicrocoelium dendriticum. Lineage (NCBI taxonomy): Eukaryota > Metazoa > Platyhelminthes > Trematoda > Plagiorchiida > Dicrocoeliidae > Dicrocoelium > Dicrocoelium dendriticum. Next base: position 17,401,325 of record OX104066.1, on the reverse strand, counting down.
GACTCGGGTGGCTGACGACTCATTGGGGACTGCCAAATTGGTAAACATTCCCCCATTATCTAGCTCTGTGAAGTGATCGATTCAATGTCAACCTCAAAATCCGACAGCACACGACTACATACGAGCGATCATCAGGACCATGGTAGATGCCAGCCATACATACAACCAAACCGAACTTTAAAGACCAACGACTCCTCAAGAAAACAGCTAATGGCCGACCTCTAAACGATCGGCACACCCTTTATTCCTAGTTCAAAATCCGCTAGGTAACTTTCGCTACAGAGAAGCTATCCTACTTATATACCAATGCAAGGGTCTTATTTGTAAATTGGTCGAACTCCATCACCGTCAGACATCCGAGTCTCGAGATATCATAATTATCAACGAAACCTAACTGAACTATGAGATTACCGATGCTAAGATCGCAATGCTAGTTACCTCAAATCTGGAATGACAGAAAGCGTAGGGGGTGGTCATTTTTCACAGCGTTAACCTTCGCTTCGAACGCACAGATAATCCACAAATGCCCGTCACTGATCTCGTTTGGTGAAAATGTGTTTATAAGACGACGATGCATACATAGTGTTTGTAATTTGCAATCTGCCCAAATGCACTACGGAAGCGGAAAACGGAGTATTATAGCGTTTTCGTGTGGTGATACATCAGCAGTGCAGTCATGAACTCATTCTGCTTGAATTCAACCTCTATGACCTAAAAAGTCCAGTTCAAAACGTTTCCGCTAGACCTAATCTCGAACACATCACTGTACAGTCAATTCACCGTTCCCACTAGTTTCAGAATAGCGAATAAGCCTTCAGTGTTAAATATAGTACTCGCCAGCAAGGAGCGCATGGTTGATCGGTTAGACGTGGGCAGTTCGTTTGGTCGAAGCGATCGCGTGACTTGATTATTCTGTTGTATTTGCTGCGCCGATTGCCCCAAAGCAGAGCCTGCGAGGATGCAACATATGACACATTGTCACGCGTAGTCCGTTTTCCTTGAAAAACTAATTGTCATTAACGACAAAAACACTCCAGAAATAGGCTAGGGAATATCCGTAAGTACCTTCACGTCGCTAGTCACGAAAGCGGTAGATACACCGCTCAAACCGTAATATGATATGAGAAGCAGAACACACAAATTTATGGCGTTGAGGCATGGGACATAGGGTGCTTACAAAAACTATCTCAGCTCAGAAAATTAGACAGCGCACGTTACTCAGTACAACTAGCTTGCACAGTTGATTTGGCAAGACAAGAAACACATCGGCAGCGGCTAGCGAAATGATTCTGTTTGAAACATGAACCACTTTACAAACACCTCACTAGGTGCACTTCACTAGATGCAGCGCGAAATCTCGTCACTCACTGCGCTAGGCGGGCATATATGTACCTCCGGATAAGAGGCCAACGCCTAACTAGCCCAGTGCCCACCTACTTTCCAAAGGTACAATCCTCGAAAGCTATTCCCTCTTCTGTTACCGTAGCAGCAGTTTTAATCCGCGTCACAATCACAGCTGAAACGGGGCTAAAATGTCCCTTTCCCTGTGTATACACATCTCTATTGGAGTGCAAAACATGCAACCGAAATCACCAATGGTAGTATTCATACACTTAGCCGAACAGCTAGCTGGATAATTTCAGCGTTGTCAAGACGAGGAGACAGTTCCATCAAAGTAAGAGCAAGGTAGTATCGATCCTATTCACAAAGTAGGAATTCGATCTGAGCTTGCCAGTTACCGTTTCCTACCTCTCCTCTTTTCGCTTGCAAAGATCATGGAAGCTATCGTCGCAGACGTACTGGTGGGCTAGCTTGAGAGCTACTGTATCATTGCGTTGGGGCAGCACGGCGTTCGTCAATGTCCATCATATACTATGAATCCCTGATAGAAAATAACAATCGGACCGAATTAATATACGAAGGACAGGAACCAGGGTTAGCTACTAGGATATATTTGAAGCGATCGATCGCTTGGATCACCGAATCCTGCCTCATAAATTGCTGCAATATGCATCGGAGACCCAACATTATGACGAATCGGAAAATTACTCTGCAGACGAGAACTAGAATTTAGAGCCCAAACATCTCTCTCAGACCGCATTTGAGTGGAGTCTCGTGGACCACAGGCTGTGCTCACGGACGCCGCTGAGTTTGGTTTTACCGTGCTGGATTCTACTTTTGCTTTAGAAATACTGAGTTATACGTGTTTTCTTTGTGCGAAAGTTGCACCAATAATTTGCTTTGGTTTATGTTGTTTATCTGTGTGAATCTGGTGGATATGCTCCGGCCACTACCGGAGACCTCACTGATTGGCCCAACTGCCGTCTGTGTCCGTCATCTTGGATTTGTTCTACAGTCATCGAACAGGTGTCTGCCAGAACACCAGCTTGACTGACAGCGTTTGGATTCAGTATACCAGTACAGACGTTGCAACGAACGACTTCCGCAGATCTGACAGTCACAATGACACGGACTGGTTGCCCACGGAAAGCTAAGCCCAAAGCTTCCGAGAACAAGTTAGTTGTGGCGTAGACAACTGTGTAAAACTTGTGCGATTTGGAACAGAATGCAGAAACTGTCAAAAATACTTCCATTCTCGATGTGTTCGCCTTAGTCGACACCAGATAAAAAAGCATGATAGTACGACTGTTTCTCTCTGGTTCTGTACTGAGTGTACGTCTCTTCCACTCGTCAGAGGTATCACTGTGTTGGCGCATAGGTAGGATAGGCTGACAAAGATTGAGAGCAGGCTGCAGCCGCGGAAGCTGTCACACATGAACCAGACAAAGCAGTGGTTCGAACTCAATGCTCAACATCAAGCTCCAATTCAGTGCAGTGTAAGAGTAACCATTCAGAGTTAACCACTCTGACACTAGCGTCTGCCCATAAAAGAGGATTCGCCACACATTCATAAACAGAATCACCCGCCACACTAAACACTGGTAGAGTGCCGACAACCTACGCGTCCGTTGTTGCTACCCATATGACGGAGGCACCTCCCATTTGCAACCACGCCTGCTGCCAAACGAGTTATTACTGCCAATACCACCATGGGACTCAAGACCTCATGATTTGTCTAACCGAAGAAAGCAGCCACCGTTCCCTTCAAAAAGGGGAACTGGAAATAGTACCATAATTCTCTAACAGTTACATGCATTAATGTGACTGAATCCGGGGCGAGCTCCATAAATGATAAGATACTAGACGACAAAAAACAGTGGGACTCCCTGTGTCAACTAATAGGGGTTCAAGCTAAAGCAGTCAATATGATACGTCTCGTCCGTCACCCAAACTCGCTACACTTCGATTAACCGCGGTTACTCCAGGTAACACTGCAGTCAGGTAATGATGCAGAGGCAGTTCTCTTATCAACCACTCTCCTCCGCACCGTTCGAATATTTTCAGGTGTTCCTTGGAGCGAACGCCAGAAACGCAAACAGAATCCGGATGACTTCCGTAAAAAACAAGAAGCAAAATCTATCCTTCTTCATGGTGTCCCCGAGCTCCAGTCACTAAGCGAGCTAGAGGTCAAAGCGCATGACTGGGATGAATGGAGTTTACTTCGTAAAGAACTCGCACATGAAGATGTTATCGCTAAGTCAACATCAAAGTTAGCGCGGTCCCTAATTACAAAGGGTGTGGTCCCCGAGTGATGAAACTATCATTACACTCCGAACTGATAGCAGAACATGTGATCACAATGTGGCATAAAAAGCGTAAAATCATGCCATCCGAAGTAGGTATAAAGGCAATAGACACCGGGCCACAGATAGACATGTAACACTGAGCACGCAACTTAGCAATACAATTCTGTCACCGTGTAGCTCAGAACGAAGACAATGTCAAAACACACGGACAACTGAAGGAGGACAGCACGATCACCCTCTTGTTGACGTTGTGAGCTCTATACAACAACCTGAACTGGTCCTAGGGTCTGCGTCATCTGTCCTACATAAAAATGACCAGCAGCCGACCACGCAAGGATCGGCATAGACCATCACCGGGAACCAGCATTGACAAACACGTTTCTGACCACCGATCCCCTCACCTGCTGGTTTACCAATGCACAAGATCATCTCAGCAAGCGAACGGAACTTCGTATTCGTCAGGTCTCCACGCATTAGGACCAAGTTTTGGTTCACCGAAACCTGGCTGCACACGGAGATCACGGATGCTGAGAAGGCACTAGCCGGCATGAATTCCATACAAAACGATCGATTAAGCAGAGGGAGTGCTCTTTATTATTGATCTGACCTGCATCCTGATGTCATTGAAGACCCAGAAACGAAACTCGTCGATTCTCTTTGGTGTCGTGTGCACCTAAGAGTGCTGATGTGTGTTTACTAGCAATAGTATACCGCCCTCCAATGTCCACCTTGAAAATGGATTAATACCTAGCTTCTGCGAGGAAACGAGTCCTGGCTGGACCTTACCGTGGTGCGATGGTTTGTATGCCTCAGCGATGCATTGAGCTATGCTAGATGGTGTTTTCTGCACCTTCAGATCCAATCATACCAGATTTGTCAATGGGTAGAGGCCAGACAAACTCAGCCTCCTGGTCCTCCAGGTTGGGTTTTGGAATGTGGATGGCTGCTCATTTCATAAAACGGGTTCTGTAGTCCAGTGCCAAAACCCGCTGTCTTGCGGTATAGAGTCTAGTTATATAGCTGTTGAAATCAAGGATGAATTTAGATTTCTCTTCACGATCATGATAACCGCACACATGCAAATATATCCAATATTTTGCGTAGAATCGCAAAGCATTAACTGCATCCTACACTACGTGGATATATACGTTGTCAGGAAGTTTGTATAAACTGTTTCTTCTTATGGTGCCTTGCCCAATTTAAATCCTCATATCCTAAAGGTGATGTGGCAGTACATCGCTGCTGTGTTGCAACCGTAAAGATTAAGAACAGCGCTGTATCTGTCAGACAGTCGTCATGCAAACCATTACTTCAAATATGTATGCAATGCAGTAAGACTTGCAGCTTTTACAAATTGCTCGACTGCCACAGAGCCGGCATGCAGTACTGTCTCTGAATTTATGTCTGCAGGACAAGCGAGTACTTGTCAAGCAAACTCTAAGAAGTTTTCATTTTGTCCACATGTTCCAAAAACCAAGATTGTTTACTTCTCTGCCACTTATCAAGTGATTGCAATCCAGAACACAAAGTCCAATAAATGCACTCGTTTCACGAGTTAGACCTTGTATATCCATCGTGATTCTATTATAAATGGTTTGGTTGAGTTTCGGCTGTCCTGGTCGGAACGGACGAACTCCTTCAATCGTTGATTCCCACGCGCATAGTAGTTTATATGAATCGAACTAGAACGACTGGTGGACTTACATGGCAATGGAGAACTGTAATTGATAAGGCATAGAGAACGCGCAAACGCCGCACAAATTTACTGAGGCCCATAGTGGGAACGTAGCCAATTGTAGGAATGAGTTTACTGACTCAGTCATGGCAACCTTGTATCTACGCCTTCGTTGTCATAGTTCACCATAACATAGTAATTTTTTAAACTCTAAGGGAAGGCTTGTGATTGTTGGCACACGAGTTGCCATGTAGTGGCCCTAATCCAGAGCAATGACGGGGTTGGGTGCAAGGCTGTTAAGACTTTGGGCACATCACAGTTGCTAAGTTAGCTTAGTGATTAACACAATGAGGTGAACAAAAGGAAGGAGGCAGACTGTTGACCTGGGAAGAGCCCTGGAGATCCGATAGTGTGACTGGGGTGAGTTAGCCCGAAACTGTGCAGGATACATTGTCCGTATACTCTCTGTGGAGTATTCCGTTGTGAGCTGTGCTGATGAGTGGGCTCTTGAAGGTAGGTCGGTAGGGAGAGCTCCGCTCTGAACTCAGTATTCCAAGTCTGGGCACATATACACCGAGTATATCAGATCCGATTTTGTACTGGCGCCCTTGAAATCCAGGTGAGTTTGGCAGCGCTGTGCCAGTCCAGTGGCAGATTCCATGGTTGAAATTAGTTGTTGTACATACTTTATTTTCCACAACTCTAATCTAACCGCTTGTGTAGCATGCTGGCCGAGAGGGGAAGGGCTGTAATAGCGCAGTGGTGTTAGGTGAGTGCAACCGAGGATTGACACGATTTCGCTGGATTTTCGGATGACAAGTAACCATCTCAACAAAAATGATGTTGCACTTACTTTGCGACATCTTCCTGTCAGGCATTTAAGCTAATCCTCATGGATCCACAAAAAGCATTATTCTTCTAATTCACCGATGGCTATTGCATATTGATCTTTTGCAACATTCAACAGTCGACTGACGGGTACAGAGCTTTGTAGTTTTCCCTGTAGCTTATACAGACCGATTACTCACGTGGCTAGAAAACGGCAACCAGTCGCCCTAAAGAATCCGGGAATGACTCAAAATTACTATTTGTGGATAATCACACGCTTAACAATCTCTCATATACGCGAGCGTGCAGGACCTCTACCATTGCAGTACCCTTGTCTAGTCTCGCTATGCAGACAAGATAAACAGAACAAGCGGCCAGAAATGAGGCTTCGAGACGAAATCGAAGTCATCTGTGCGATACGGTGTCAGCAATTTATGAAACCTCAAGAAGAAATCTCAGTCAGACGTGCTATTGGCGGTCGCTTTTTATCGCTGCTGCAACGCTTGCGGGACAACAAAATTGTTTTCGCGGATGTGTTATACAGGTGGACGTGATACACAGGTTAGATCAGTGAGGAACTATAGGAAAAATTTGGCAAGGATTTTTGACTGGTCCCCATGGGGAGGTAATCACCATAGATAGTTGGTCCTCAGATCAGATTGGAATGTATTTGCAAATGACACTTTGTGAGGGGATTTGTACATACCCTAATCGCAAACAGACTGCCTTTTTGGAATACAAATATAACTGACCGCTAACGACACTAAACTACTACTTTCAGTACCGGTAATTTGATTCTTAGCTTTGTGACTGCATGTATACCTCCACATTGGCAGTTCCTAGTGAAGTATATTGTCAAGTAGCACCTCGACGTTTTTAACATCTTTTCCTCACAAATTCCAATCAAACTACTTCATCAACTGCATTTAACATATCATAGACAATATCTATTACTTCTACCTACTGAACATTTAAACTTATTTCACGTAATGCATGTTATTGCAGTTCTGCCCTACCGTACCTGTCCCGCTTGCTGGTCGATCCAACCAAAACTATTAGTATGATGCGAAATGTTTGCTGCAGTGAGAAGTGCTGATGTATTTACACGTTTTATGTTTATTAGTAACAGTAATTTCATAGCCATAACCATCCGCAGTGATAGTTTAACTGGCTGAAAATACACCTATCTAGCTGCATAAAGCCTAATTTGACTTAACTTGACCTGACTTAAACCTGGAAATAATTACACAATATGTGGATATGCGAAACGCGCTTTTAGGGTCCTCATATGCGCCTATCGCATAAGATTAAATTTTACGGTGTACTCAAGCCTCTGTCCGATGGGCAGGGAGCATACCTAATCGGGTGCACGCAATTTGTAAATTTTCACACATCGATTCCTCCCGTGTCAAACTTTCTAATGGTCTCCTAAAAAGGAGCGCGCTTAGGCCCGCCATGTTATTCCATGTGAACAACAGCTATGACATTCTAAGCCATGGTCGCTCCTTGCTCTTTGCTGACGATATAATGATCTTATATTTCTTTCCCCAAGAGCCAAACTAACCGCTTTTGATGAAATCCGCGGTGACCTGAAAGCTTTCGAGTCATCGTAACAGCAGTGGCTAATAGCTTTCTCCGCTGATACATCGAGCATCATGGCCTACGAATAATCCACACAGGGTGACACATTTACTTTGTCTGACATACACATTCAAATTAATACGAAGGCTATAGATTTTAATACACGCATTCCATGAGCCGCAACTTTTTGGAGAATGTGAAATATTAATTTTCCAAAGCACGGCAATTAAGCTTCCACATAGGCTGGCACATAAGCACAACCGAGGGACGACTAGAACTTTATCGGAGTCATGTTCGCCTACACCTAAAATATTTCACCTTCAGCTGCAGTAATTTATAAAAGTCAGATCGCGTAATGCTCGAATTAGCTTAGCGACGGTTTACCACATTAGCTAGCGCGTAGTTGCCTACAGAGATGTGGTCATCTCAAACGCTAGACTACGTGGTTGCAAGGCATTCGATTAAATCTATGCTTCTTCCATAAGGTAGTACATCAACACTTTATGTGCGTAGATAATATAGGACCTATTTTCAACGTCCGATTCGGATGCTCATCGTTTTGAGACTAACGCAGATAAAGCATATAAACGCTTCAATCTGCTCTAGTCCAAATTTTTAACACAATGTTTTCAGCTTCGTGATATCTAAGCACCACGGGCTAACAGCTTACTCACATTCATCGCAGTTGCAGTCTTAACATCTAAGAGAATTCATTTGGACTAGTCGCACGCACGCATGTTACATGTGCTAAGAGTAAAAATCTGAGTAGAAAATGAATTCAGGCATCTCTGATTTGTTTCTGACTTCCTTCCGTTTCTCCCAAAGATACTTTACCATATCTGCAATTTAAGACTGCACAAGCGCCGCTTTCCACACAACATTTCCTCGTTACTGAGTACCGTCTGTTTCGATTGCACTCAATTAACTCAATTCCAGTACAAAAAACGCAGAAAAGTGGCTCTGAAACATGAGTTGCCGCTGTCTGTGTAATGCTGCCCGGCATGCGCAACTCAATACCGCCGCACAAAGGTGTGTTACATTCTTGCAGTATCGTGTGGCTGTACCGACTTTTCCGTAATTTTCTATTCCGCCGCTTTAACACAATACCTAATGTTCGGTACTTATCCTAGTCCCAATTTTCAACATCGTCTCCAATTTGCATAAAAATATAATCACTAGGTTGCATGCAACTAACAAGTTTCCGTCAGGTTGATTATTTTAATTTTCAGAAACCCAACGATTCTAGAGAGTTACCTTAAGGATTTTTGGCCTCAGAGGTTTAAAAAGTGTCCGCTTCCTCTTAGTCAACAGTTTATGTTAGGTTGATAGCAGAGAATGAATCGTTTCAGTGCAATACACATGGCTACTTGTTTGATGACCGCAGAGAACACTGCAAATCCTTGACATAAATATCCGCTTGGAACAATTATTTTACGCCTGTAAACCGCCAACATTGCTTTCCACAGTAGTTTTGACCTATGGGCATCACGCGGTATAATCTCTAATCAAAGTGGTTACCGTATGTGTCATACACTTGTCTTATTATATTTTGCTTGTACTTAGCAACGAATAATATTAAACTAAATAAAAACCACCCGGGTAAGCTTGCGTCGAATATTCCTGTTATCAGCTCATTCACCAGAGACGCTCAAAGGACCAAGCTATTCTTCATACTCCACCGTCTTACAAAAACAAAATGTGCCGTCATTGCAGCAACCCGAAATGATGTTTTAACTGCGGCGGAAGTGATAAATACCAAAAGTAGGATTGTACTCTGCTTGTTTGAATTAACCTTTCTTCTAGGTGCTGGTTCGAATCCGTTGAATGTGTAGCGCGCCAGTGTCTTCGTCACAAACTAACAAGTAAATTGCCATCAAGCGTAGCCTATATTGTGAACGTCCTTTCTCTCTACTCTTTGCTTTCCTATTTCGTCTCCGGTGTTGATGGTTTATAAATAGTCGTATGACTTCGCGCCATCTATCTAGTTGCACTGCGCTCGGGCTTTGATTGCAGATGTGACAGTACCGCTCATCTAGCTAAAATATTTGACAAAAGCGCATCATCCATCCAGCTCCGAAAAGTACTAGGTGATTTTCTAGCAGCCTACAAAATGTCTCTATTTTATTTCAGCCCCATCGGTCTGCTACGGGTTACGTACGCACCGGAACCGGAAGCCCTCGGAACCCTCGACCGGGTGCATACTACAAATTAGTTTCTGTGTATTCCTGCTGTAAGGTCTCTCTAAGAGCCTCTATTGCAAACCCAAGTGTGAGAGGTCGTCAATTCTAGACTAGAAGGCCTTTATCGTTTCACTCCGTATTGGTTTATACCTTATGTTTTCGACGTTATGTGAACGGCCACCTTCTTTCTTGTATAGGCCAACCAACCACTAACCTTATGATTGGTGTTCCTCTGGTCTCCAGCGCGCACCAACCATCTAGCCTTCCTGTCTAGTACGACCTACGTACCTCTTGGGGAATGCAGCACTTTGAAACCTCTACTGGACGCGTACGTTATTCGCAATGCGTTTATCATTTGAGCAACCTTATTAGCTCTGTGGTGGTCCTAGTCCATTCCAAACCTTAGTAGTGCTCAGAACAATATTTTAAATTGGTTTAAAATAAAGACACATAGTTTTTTGAGTCAGTTTGTTTTGTCTGGTGGCACCACTATCGTCGCGATTAATAAACCAATGCCAAATAGCAGAATATATAATTCGGCAAGTATTCGTTAGCATTAACTAGACGCTGATTAAATATGCAACATAACGCTCAGCTTTACGTGAACTTTTTAAGCGGCATGCGTTCCAAACCTTGCGAAGGTTATCTTATTTCTATGCAAATGTGCTTTACGTCTAGTTCTTTAATAATTTAATTATGTGTCTGTATGATTTGTTTTTCAAAATGACGTTCCATATTTTTTGAACCCGACTATAAAACATGTCTGTTAAAGTTACTAGTCTGGTTGAGGAAGAATAATGGTTTACTTCAATTTCCTAATGCTCTTCAGCATTAGGTTAGCTCCTACTTTAGGGGAAATGTTTGGTAAGTGTTTTATAACACGTAATGCGCATCGATATTCCTAATGCAGGAGAAATTCCATTAGTTTGCCAACGTTCTCTGAAATATCACTAGGCAGCTTTCTTATCATTCATGTACGGGCACAATGTTCCACCCGTGTTTAGCAGAGTCAAGGATACACTCTACAAATTTCCCAATAAATTCTACATGAATGAACCTCTAGGTCTCAGAGGTTTTTGCACGACTCAACAAGATAAAACACAACATTTTTATTAGCGCTAAAAGAATTATCAACTGCCCAATGGCACCGGAAAAAATGACACTTTTGAACGCCTTACTTTGCCGACTTGCATTTATTTAATGTAAGGTTCTGTTAGGTCTTGTGAAAAATAGGCAAATGAGAATAACGCTATAACGAAATTTATCGGTATTTAAGTTAAAAATCTTGTCGTACTTTTGCTTTTCAGTAGACAAACACGCCAAGCCTATAGTTAATTGCGAAAACATAGCTCCAGAAAACGGAATATAATGCTTTATTTATCCAGAGCACGATTAAATATTAATAGTTAAACTGCAAGGTGGTTTTTTGCCTTGTTGCTGGTTGCATCCTCCTGTTAGTAAACTAAAACTGGATTAACGATTTCTGACGATTGATGCACTCTTAACTTGGTCGCCTACATATATCTAGGCTAGAAGTATGTACGTTTATGTGAGACTATAGTGCAAGTTAAATACTAAATGCGGGTAACAGATAGCCAAAATATTAAAATCTGTGGTGCTCCATCGAAGGTGGATCGGGCACATGCGCGGAATCAATTCTATGATTCCTTCGCAGTGGTAGCATATTGAAGCCTCACTTCATCAGTTCCGGGTGCGACATGCTCCCTATACCGGTTGTCCGCGAACTGGATGTCAAGAATCTCTTAAATACCGACACCGATTACGGCTCGATTGGGGTCTCCGGTAATTTATTTCAATATTTCACCAGTAGACGCGTGAAGCGTAGAGAAAAAGCGATGTTCTATAATTCATGTACCACTTGTTTGTACCCGCGTCCGCGTGCACTGCTTTGTTCGCGAACGTGCAGCAGTGGTTTTAACATAGGGAATTGGCCCAGGTGCAGTACTCAGTGGGCCATACCGTTATAAACTCGAAGCCGACGATATGATAGGGTATAAATCCACAGTCTCCCACAACGGTCATCGTACTATTTACCACGTAAACTGGTGATGAGCCGGTAGCTAAATGCTGGACCCGTTCCCGTCTCTGCACCTCACCTACTGTGATCGGGCAATAGGCGGGTGAGCCTTACTCAAGCACCGGTCTTATTATGGAGGTGAACGGGCGGATGGTAATCTCTTCAGAACAAGTGAAAAAGCTGTGTCTAAGGGCCTAAAGAAGGCGCAGTCTGTTTGCGTACCATCTGTTCGTGTTGTGGACAGAGTTTAGTTCATAGCGTGTGAGAACGCTTAGATCATTTACGAAACTGGTAGGATGCAGCGCGTGGAAGGACAGGGTGTAGCCACGCCTACTACTACCGTACCCCAGGCTCATAACCGAAAACTTGGTCGTGTTGACCGGTAGGTCAACTTCTGCAGACCACTGGGATAGGCGGTCGAGGTCCTGCAGAAGGGCGACACAGTCGCCGGAAGAATTAATAATCCTCCAAACGTTCAGATCCTCCGCAAATAATGCTCAGGGCGATCGAAGAAACAGAAGTTATTCGTTGATGTGGATAGACAACAGTAATGTGCCTTGGGGGTACGCCGCTTGTGGACCGGTACCATTACGTTAGGTGGACAGCCACTTGAACCCGCCGTCTTCATTTAATAAGGAAGTCACTGATCCACTGCTGCGGTGCGCCACCAACACAACACATCCTCAGCTTGTAGTGTAGGACCTTCTGGTTCACTTTAGTGGAAGGGTTTTTGGAACTAACGTAGCTAACATCCACTGGGTTTCCCTGATTCAACGCTTGCAATCATTCCTGCCGCGTCATCACCAGGTTTGTGATGGATGAGCAGGCCTAAATGGAGCCGCGCTGTGACGGCATTAGCTCTTTAGAATCCAGCAGCTGGAGAAGACCCTTTTCAAAAGCTTCTCGAGCAACCTTGCTAAAACGGATGTGAGACAAATCAAACGGTAACTGACTACACTGTTTTGGTCACCTGCCGTTGAACACGGCTTCACGACCGAACATTTCCAATCGCTCGGCAACGCACCCTCGGAAAGCAATCTGTTGAACAGATCCGTCACATCTGACGAGATGATGATCCATAAGGACCTGAAAATTAGCGAGTGAAGTCTATCGGGTCCCGCAGGTTTTGTGCCATCAAGACTAACGAGTGGACCTCGAACATCTTCTACACCGCAAGCAAGGCCCTCGAGTTCAGTAGGGACTGCACACTTCGAGCTTGGTATAGGGAACTGCGCACCTGTATATACGGAAGCGAAGTGCTCCGCCAATGTGGATGCCTGTTCAGTGCTGGAAGTCAGAGGTGGTCCGTCAGTGCCCTCTAACGCACATACATTACTTGCGGTCATCAGGCGCCGCTTCACGTAAGCAAAAAGTTTCCTGGGAACAGTGTTCACTGAGACCGCAAGCTGCTCTTCGAACTGCCGAAACTTTCGCAACTTTGTCTTGTTAAATACATTCCGCTGCCTATTGTACGCCCCGTAATTGTCGGGACAGCCAGACACGAGGAATTTAGTCCACAATACCCGTCTCTCTCGAGCCAGTTGGGCATACACTCTGTCGAAGCAATGCGGTTTCACTGGCCCAGCTTTCTGCTACGAGAAATATGTAACCAGCGCACAACGATTGTACGCTCTCTTTTATAATTGACCAAGTGGCTTCCCCAGTCAAGTCTTGCGGCAGAGACCAGTCTACTTCACTGGCCGCTTGATTCAGACTATTGTATTCGGTCTTCCAATGATTGCAGGCTGAATTTGGCAGACGCAAAAAGGGCTACGGCAGCTCTAGGCTGGGTATCACGAGGTCAGTAGCTGCCAGTGGCTGCAGGACCTAAAGTTCATGCACAGGTTGCTCGCGACTAGTTAATAGTAGGTTCAGGCACGATGGAGTGGAATGCAGTTTTACGCGCGTCGGTTGACCGACATGTTGTGCTGCCCCAGTTTTAAATACTATCTCCGTAAAGTGCGCCACGACATCACAGTGCTTGGGGAGAAGTTCAACCTCAGACCACTGTATTCGTGAAGAATTAAAAGCACCCATCAAACGGTAGGGCTACTGACCCATTTAGCTTCTAGCATGCGGCAACCAATCGATTTCGCGGGCTGCAATAGGCTGCACCCACAAAAGCTTCACCCTGTCTCTGCGGATCGAGCATAATAACTGCTCGCACAATCCATCATCACTACGGAATTTGTGGATCAGTCGCACGCACAACGGGGACCGAACCTAGAACAGCACGCCGCCTCAAGCGTTTGATAAAATGCTGCACTGGAATTACTAGTAGCCAATGATCTGAACATCCTGTGTAAAGACCCCCGGGGTTAAAACACGTTTCAAACAGTCCTAGTACGTCCGGACGACGTGAGGCAATGAAGTGAAATACATCCTCACGTTTGTTCCTTGAAATACAAACATTTGTGAAGGCTACAAGCAGGTCGTGGTATAAACTGGCAGAAACGCATGAAGATTCATCTATCTGTTTAACCGGGATGGGCGGTGCCGGGGAACTACCCGAATATTTTCAAGGAGGAGATTTGCTTCTCCAATATTGGTCCACTGTTTCGGCTCCACTATAGCGGACTTCCGTTTCTCTCGGTCCGGCGGATGCAACGCAGGATGAATATGGATCTCCAGACCTCCTAGCTAACCCAGGTGGGTTATTAACAACCTCGGACTCGTTGCATCAACAAAGGTTACTCACAAAAGCCAGGGATTCCCCTCCTCTCTCCTACCAAGTCAGGTGAGTTGTTTCACCCGCAACCGCTACTCATACACGAACGGAAGCCTATCAAACAGCCTTGACAGAAAATCCATGTCGTTGTCACAACGAGCCTGAGGACTAGCATCTGTCGACTCAGGCGCGTGAAATATCATATGAGAAAAACGCGGCTGATTTGCTGGCAGTTGTCTTCTCTTCTTTGCTTTGCTGCAATCGATATTGTTCTTCAACGCCTGCGTTATTCCACACGGGTATTTTGGTGCCCGTAGGACGCAACACATGCAAGCCAGCTGAGGCTCCAACAACGGGTGGACATCACACTGGAGCGCCTGCAGCCGGTGGGCAGGTAGGCACGTTCGGATATAGAGTGGCTGGGTTTCCGTTTGCTTGGATGAACTCAGTGGCTCCTCCCTATGGAACGTTTCCTCCGTCGTGTAGGATCGCGCGGCTTCTCGGCTATTTGTGACTGCACATTAGCCTGGCATTTCTTGCATGATATTTGGACAAGGTTATGCTGGACTTCAAGCAGTAGTTGAAAATAATCCAAACACAGACCACTTCACCAAATGTAGTAGTTTACAACACACATGCGACATGTAACAGCATTGGTACTTTGCCCAACCATTTTGCAACAACTGCCACAGGAAGTCAACTTCTTCATTACTGATAGTTTAGCGGATATGCCTGTACAGGAGCTAAAGTGAGCGATAAATACACGATACAACTTATAGAGGATCATGTGTGGACACGTAGGTGCATAAGTGACCCGCGGCTAATTTGGATAGACAATTTTCTGCATAAACCTCGGTTGGAAATTTCGGTACAAGAAACCATCAAAACCGCAGTAAAAAGAAACCTAAATTTGAATAGATATTATAGGAGTTACTATTCTCCTTTTTACTTTCCTCATAAAGTACAAATCTATAACTGCCCCCATGTTGCTTCGTGGTTTCCCTTCAATTCGCACTTGCACCAATGTTATTCAGTAGCGTATCTACTAGATAGTCTTGCAAACAAACAACTCACTTATCTTTTGATAATTGTAGTCGTAACCCGTATCATCCTGCGGGACATGTCAAGCAACTGCTTTCTCTACCCGGCATAAAACTTTGTTCGTTGTTCGTCAATTTGTCTACCGAGTGTAAGTTCGAAGAGAGTACAGTGCCCATATGAATGTAGCAATATACAAGAAGACGTTCGAAACAACCATCTAATTACCTCGAATGGAAACAAACCTCTTTTAAAAGAAGCACGAAGCACTTTGCTTTATTTATTAGTAGTAGCCATAAAGTTGAAATACAATATTTCATAGCTAATGATAACTCTAATATAGTGGCGATACTACTGCTTGTGCCATTCCCTCTCCATATCAACCTGTCCACTATACCCCTTTTCATTCTGTGTGCATTATATCATGGTGTCTAAGACAGTGCAAGGGTCCCCGGGAAATTGTCTACTGAGCTTCCAGTGACAACCGCGTTCGCATTGAATGGACCGTACTTCCGTTTGCTTATTAAGCAACGACTGATAACATTATAAATAGCTCGGTGCTTTTAGACTCTACAACATTGGATGTACTGCCGTGCAACCAAATGACAAAGTTGCAGTATCCGGACGCCAGTTTTCTTTGTGCATGTCGGATTGGATATTCACAAGCAAAACTGCATACACTAACCCTTACCGTATTAGAAATCGTTCGCATCCAAAAAAACTTAGATCCACTTAACACGTTATATTCTTGCGGCCCTTCCGTTACAAGTGTACACAAAGGACCCTTGGACTTAAAGGTGCTTGACGTATTTTCAAAGACACCCAATATGGTTATTACGGTGTTTAAGGTGACCGAATATTCAGAACACCATTGTAAAAGGCTGTCACTGTTGCTAGTTCCCGTAACGTTGCGCAGTGGGAGCTTCGTTGCCAAAGACATAAGCAGCCGTTCATTGCCTAACAAGCGATGAAGTTTGGCACTTATTAGTAGCAGTTAATAGAAATAAATATGCGAGCTGTCGTATAATTTCATATCTGGTTCTGCAGTAAGTAGGTCAATAATGTAGGTAAACGGATCCATCGGGCATCGACTCCTGTTGGAAACATGCTGGCCAGATGCGCTACTACTTCGTCAAGTACCTCCTGCCTACGGCATAGTTTGGTCGACCAGTTAATTACATTACTGGTAATGCACGTTATTTCAGCCCGGGCGGGGTCTCTTCGTTTATCGGACGCCATGTCATGTCACCTCGATGTTATTAAAGGGCTGCAAAAAAGCCATGTGGAAGCCATGATCCCATGAAATGCGCCCCTGACGATAAAATAGTCAATCACATTCGCTACTGTCAACATTTAGAACACGCGTGGAATACACACGCCCATCATCCACAAACAATACCGAGCGTGGAAATCAACTCAGCCTTTCTTGTGCTTCGAGATTGTCTAAAGCACTACCGTTGTACGTAGGAGAAAATATTCAACGAAATATACCTGTTAGTGAAATGTTTTATTGGAAAGGAGTTTGCTGTCATATTATCCGTCCCTATCAGCGTTTCATGTATCCCCAAAAACAGAGGTTATTCGCTCAACAATTAAATGATACAAAAATGAAATGAAGGATTACTCAAGAAAGCACACTTCTAGGCGTTCGTTTTCATTTTGAACATGATTGCTTTTGCTGCATCCTACGATTACGACGTTGTCCAATAAGGACTCGGCCCATCGTAAACGCTACGACAGTTAAGTAGGCCGCAGAAGATAAAAAATGTTTCGTGTTATTTCGTCTTATGTTATCTACCATTCGATGTTAATTCTAAAAGTCATGAGCCTAGAGTATATTACGAATCATTTGAGACAAGAGTGATTATAGCACCTCCGCTTTATTACGAAGATAACTACAACGCCGATAAAATTGCTGGAGGATATGCACTCTGTAAATTATTTATGCATCACGATATCCATTGCATAAAGTAATTATCAGCGCCACGCATGTGTTAACCAACAAGGTACTTACCGCCGTTATGCTTGTCACTTGCATGGTCTGTAGGTAACCGGCCTTTATATGGTCGGGCAAAAGGTCTAGAGGCATGAGAAACCAAGCCCATCTAAGTCTAGGAAAATTCAATGCAACGAGGCGTGTAGGCCTTAATTTATAAGTGGGGATAGTCTGCCAACATTACATTTCCGTGAAGTTCCAGGAGAGAAAACATCCTGGCCAACATAAAGGAAAGATAACAAGTATCCTGGTCATCCCGTACCACCTGGCACTAAAATGTCATCTCAATACTTTTGTCATCTCCCCCATCTTGCATGCCTCGCTATTTTGATGAGGATACTGTAAAGATTATAAATCTTGACGAATTAAACGATTTTCATAATGCACGTTAACAAATCCACATACGTACGCATTAAACTGGTCTTGAATGTTTGCAATCATTCATCATTCACTATACATCTTAGCTAGAGGTGGAAAACTCCTCAGCAATTTTGCAGCAAGTTTAGTAATACATACCATGGTTCCGCATCAAACGTCCAGTATGAGCATACCACCACGGTTTCCTTAGTGGAAATAATATAAATGGTGAGGTTAAGTGAATCCCATTTTAAATCACTTACTCTTTTGAACAAGAGAGAATCAAACGTTGTATTTTTGTAGCAGTAATTATGGATTTGGCACCGCAATCATACCGCCTCCAAAACCCATTGCTTCGTTTACTTTGCCTGCATTTGTACTAATTATATCTGTGCGTGCATTCATCGGAAATGTTTACCACCGTAATACTACTAGTTGCCTCCCCGTGGTCACCCATGAACGCTGCAAAAATGTTGGTTACACGTCCACCTGCATCACTGAAAAAGCACGGTAATTACCGGTATAAAATTAAGAGAATGACGCAGAATCATTCATTCTGGCCGCATTCCCGAAAAGCGTAACAAAACTAACCCCAATAAAACGTATTTGCTTGTTAGATATATCAGTGCACGTTTACAGTGAGACTAGCAACCATCTACACTAAGGCTCTCAAACATCTCAGGGCAAAACTGAGTATTAGATTGAAGAGACACCGCGAAGCCTGGTGGTCTCATGGTGTATTGAAACTGGAAACAGCCGATGCCGTTGGCAATCACCGTGTTATTTCGTCTGACAGTAAAAATAGGCAGTAGGATACCAGGTGCTTACGATGATGTTTGGAACGTTGGCCCAAACACTTAGCAAGGTGGTTTAGCCACCCTGTGTTATCGCTTTCTCTTTGGACATTGAGTGCCCTTATACATGGGCAGTCTCATTAGATCCACCCTCAAGCGCAGAAATTGAACTTGAGGTCAGCATGTTGAAATTGCACAAAGCAGCCGGGGCAGATATAGTTCCTCCTGCGCTTTAAGAATTCGAGGGACCTACATTATTCAGATGACTTACAGGAGTTGCTACTGGGACATTTGCAGCAGGAAACTGTCCCGACAGGATGGAGCCGCTTCATCCTAGTCCCAATTTGCAAGGGACGCTCCCGTTTGGAATTCGACAACCATAGGTGGATCAGACTGCATTCAATTGCCTCTGGGTTGCTTGCCTCTGTCTTTCACCAAAGTATAACGGGCGCTCGTGAAGGCCACGAATAGCAAGCCGGATTTCGTCAAAATCGAGGCTGCATCGACCACATCTCCACATTGCGTCAATTGTTGGCGCACCGCCAAGATTTTTGGCAACCCATCGTTGTCGTGCTTCTCGACATTAAAAGTGCTTTTGATTCGGTGAATTGGTGTGCCCTTTGGGACTGTCTGCTGAAAAAAGTTGTGCCCGATATATTTGTGAACATTCTCCAAGAGCTGTGCGCGCATAGTTCGGCAGAGTGAGGGTTACTGGAAAATTGTCGCCGCCATTCAATATCCCAACGGTATGAGACAAGATTGCCCAGTGCCATATTTACTTTTTAATTTCGCTATTGAAGAAGTATTGGAAACAGCGTTCACAGGACACGACCTATAAGGTGTGGAGCTACTTCCTGGTGAGCGACTTCTTTACCTGGATTATGCGGAACACATTTCCCTCTTATGTGAAAGCGCCTAAACTTTCCAGGCTGCACTAGACCGATTAGCACTGCCTGTCAATCGACTTGAGTTATGCTTTGCTCCATTGAAATAAAAAGTACTCCAAAGCTTGAAAAGGACCCACCCCTGAATTGACTCTTTATTGTGATCAGCTAGAAGTCGTTCATGAATTCATGAACCTAGGCAACTATATTATTGACCGTGGCATGGATTATGCTATTACAAATCGTCTAGCAAAACGTCTAGGTGCTTTTGCAATCTCCGCCACCAGTGGCTCAGATGCGACATTACTCTCGCCCTGAAAGGCAGAGTTTAGAATGCAATGGTCCGTTCAACCCCCTTATACGGTCGTGAAACCTGGCCCATCAGGTCGACAGACATAAAGAAGCTCGTCATATTCGATCATCGCTGCCTCAGCAGCTTAGTTCACGTCTGGTGGGAGTACCGCGTGTGCAATGAGCCTGTTCGGCGTCGTGTAATGGTTGCAGGATGAGCTAGTGAACCACTCAGGGACATTCTATCACGCACCAGGCTCCGATGGTTGAACCACGTGTTGCGCATGCCAGTACACCGACTCCCGTGACGTGCATTGATGGCGCGCCGATGGTGCGTTTGGATGAGGAGAAGGGGAGGCCAAACACTGATTGGTCGTGATAGATGATAACCTTCACTTCGAAGTTGGCGTCGGTTGGTGCATCCCGACTGCCGGGCTGGGGACTAAGGACGCTGAACACGATTGGTTGGACACAACTGCACATACGGCGAGTAACCGGCCCAATGGCGTTTGTGTTGTGAGCTCCTTGTCCGTTCTCTCGTGCTTCGCCTCCCTCTGAAAATATGAGTGCATTCGTTAGGCATAATGTAACTGTTGTTGCAGCACGCTATCCGGCTATTTGCTCTCCGGAACGATGTACATCCGTTACCGTGGATTCAGCCGTCGTGCCTTCTTTTTGGTTCTGCTTTTTGTCCTTTGTATTGTGCACCTTATCTGAGGTCTATTCCAGATACGGATAACGTTTAAATTGATGAAAATGCAGCTGTTATTTATTTATTTGTTTCGTTTACTCCAAACCGTCGGCTCCTCTCTAGGTGTTGATGGCTTGCCCGTACCCATGCAACTTAACCCAGTTTATTTTGCTCGAGTCCCGCAAAACAGACAATCCGGTCATTTCGAACCGTAAATAAAAGGATGCGATTAGGATCACCCCTGATGTCACAAACGTCTAATATGCAAGTAGCAGGTGGCATTGCAAATCACGAACATTTTGTGTTTCTTTTAACTGTGTTTATCGGCTTATAGCTAGGTACATCAATGCCCGCCACATAATTTGGGTAGAATGTTCGCCCACTTTCTTACATGCGCGTTTTTGATATTCTAGAGTCGCAACATTGCATGCGAACTTCGACGGCTTTCGATAATCTTAGCTACTATCAACATGGTCGGCTTGTGACCGAGTGGCCTGCACGTTTGTTTCGCAACCATAAGGTCACCGGTTCGAATCTGCGTAGGGGTGGATGTCCTCGCGGTATACTCATCCCGCGCGCGACTGGTGGTTGTCGCGGCAGCGAAGCGGCGTTACGGCGCACATCTGTCACATTATTTGGTATTTATTTATTAAGGTATCCACATGTTTCTTATACCAATTATGTACGTAGACAAAGAGAGTGATGATGCGGAAAAGCTAAACAGGTATTAGACGCGCGTCAAACAGTTATTTTGACACTGTAAACTATGTTGTACCAATCAAACTCAATAAAATATGGAATCACACTCAGCAGCTTGCAGTTAAATTCCATGAAAATGTTACGTTCATAATGTGCATATATGATAGTGTTAGTTTATGGAAAACTAATAGTTTAATTTTTTAAAATGCAAGTGAGTGTATGAATCAAACTGACATGATTATTTACAGAAATAATATTACCCTGATTGGTATGACCAAGCAAACGATGAAAGAAGGGAAGATATTATTATAAAACTGGTTTGTTATCAACATGTAATAATGTGTTCTTGCCTGTAGTGCATATCCGGCCACTTATAAAGTTACTGCGCTTTCTGTATGCCTAAATTTGGACACCTGCTTTTAGCCTGCCTCGGACAGATAAACACAATATTTTGAAATGATATTTGCTCTAACATAATTGATGGAATCATCTCAGCCATCCTTTATACACTCTTGTATTAAAAGTGCTGATATTTGCATAATGTCAGATACGGTGACAATTTATAGCTTACACGAACCACAAATTCAATTGCCGTTGAAAGTTCGCCTTGAGTTTAAATCATTCAGACACCAAAGGTAAGCATGGCTGGCATTGTTTCACAGGAAGAGCTATGATTAAAACTTTAATATACATCGTGCAACGCATTGCAAGCAACAACTGCTAATCATTTAACACGAGCATTCAAGTTCTGTCACCACGTAAATAAGGTAGCCAACTAATATTTTAATAATTAACTACAGGACAGGTAGACAGACATGAATGGCATTTAAAATATAGAAGCTATGGATAGCATAAATAAAGTGCTTAGCGGTTCTTGGTAAACTTTATCCGGATTGGCAATGCTGTTTGATTAAATACACTAGTATGAGCGCTAGACTGCAACAGGAAAAACGGAAGCCTGTTAAAATTGAAAATCCACTTCACGTACCGCATAGGTTAACTGGATGAACAGTCACAAGAAAACACGTCTTCGGTGAAATGCAGGTTAATTTTACTTACGTACTTTAGTTCGCGAGGCTGTTTTATCAAAAGGATAATTGGTGGAACTGTAGGGCTCTGCAAATTTGAAGGGTACAAAACATCGTTACGAATAAATATATAACAATTCTTGCACCAATATTGTAGTCGATTTATCACTTCAGATATTAAGCAGACTTTGCATTGTTGTTTGAGCTTCAGATGAGAGATTACTAAAAGATCAGTTTAACGCTAAATTTTTTTACAAAACCTTTCCTAAGCGAAGAAATTAACCGTGAGAAATTCGTCTTGTAATTCTGTTAAGGTAATTGTCGGCTTGAGTGAGAACTAATGTATGCACTGAAATGTCCTTGGAATAAAGTATGGAATTTACTCGAAAATTGAACTTATGTAATGAACAGATTGGATGCCTGATTCATACACTCATGGTAGTAAGCTGATAACTCAGTTGCAAGGATACGTATTGAGTGAATAACAACATCGTACTTGGGAATTTTTCACACATTTCCATCCATAACTAGTATCATATTTTGTCGATTTTTCCTTTCCCTAGTTACTGGAGTTCAAATGCGAACAAACGTAATGGCTTCATATGGTGCAACTGCTTGTGGCCTGGTGAGCTTGTTTGCTTCATGATGTTTTGACGAGGTTTACAGTTTGACATATACTCAAATATTTGTGCTTCTTTGTTTCACTCCCCAGCTGAAAGCCAAATCACGAGGATTGTGGACGGATGGTACATTTCAGAGCTGCTTCGTTCTCAGTAGTTTGGAGGTAGCGCAAAACCTATACGCCATAGTCTTTCGCATTGTCGTATTTAGTGAAAAATTAAAGGACTACCATGAGGATATGCAATATTTTGCAAAGACAGCATTGGTCAATTCGCGGTTAAACAACGGCCAAAATTACTGCCACACCATAACAGGGAGAGAATGGATGGAACCTGTTCCTACAATAGGTGAGTAGGGTGAACTTGAATCGAGTAAAATTTAAAATTTGTATGATCATCGTACAAGTAAATCGTAAGCAGCATTATAATCTAGTAATTTACCCCATGATAAAAGACAATAATGATGGTGCAAACATGGTGGGCTTACTGATAAGGCAACAAGCAGAAAGAAGCATAAAAATAAATATATATTGCTAATTTGTATTAACCATTCACGTAATCCCGCATAGATCTGCAAACAACTACCAGTACTTGACAATGTTTGCCTCTTTCAAGTTACGGTATCCATGAAACTATGTGTATCAGCGTTACATACAGCGGTAATTCCACACACCCGCTAAAATTGCTTCACATTAGAGCAACAATTGCTGTAACTTTTTATTATCAGTTCATAGTTCCAGTTAGTATTATAATTACTCTACTCAAAATAATGCTTTAGTTAAAGGTTTTTATTAAACTTTAGTTAAAAATTGGCATACCAATATTTCAGTTCTCTTTCCCACAATATTAAATTTATGTACCTTTTAATATAATTTAGGAACAACCTTTGCATTCAAAGCATTTTATCCCCGTTTCCCAAGCAGTGCAAACTGCAGCACGGTTAGTTTTATTAGAAAATGCAATAAAACAACAACTATAATTCGGCATTATTTATAGCGTTTAGTAAAATAAGCCACCGTGGTATAAAGATAGTAGTTGACTTACATAGAATAACAAACGCTGCATACACACCTAAATTTTAAGCAGCTTTAATTAATGTACTTAATGACAATACCTTATTTTGTTAACAAAATTATTTTACAATTCGGTTCAGGGAAAAACTCACATTATTTGATTTTACAGAGGACTTAGTGTAGCTAGCAATGTAAGTGTCGCAGACAAATTAAATAACTACAAACGTTGGTCGAAACGAATAAAATCTAGTAAATACATCTATGTAAAATTTGACTTGCTTCAAAATCAGATACATACCTAAGTTGCTTTTAGTTTTGTATAAACATTTTATGATGTGCTCTTATGGTTGCCATTAAATAAGCGTTGACACTTGATTAGTTGTTCACGGTCTAATAAAAATGTTTAGGTAATTTTAACAACCATCTTAAATTTACAATTTTCTCGCTTTCAAATACCTCTTTAATAAGGTAAAATATATCAGTTCTATCAATATTTCTGTCAGGAATTTGAACGTAACCGTTTAAATGCACAGCTTACAGCCATTTATTAAAGCTAAACCGCATTTACACATTAGGTACCCGCATGCATCACTGCATGTAAAAATTTCAAAGAGGAAACAAAATATTCATCAAAAGAATCGCCTGTTTTTTACGTCTGAGCAGCAGTGTTCACGTTAATCTTACCACTGTATGCCACTTCCGGTTTGTTAGTTTTTGTACAGCAACGGACCTTCGCGGAAGTCTCAAGCATATATGCGTATTTGTAACTTGTTGCGTTTAAAATCCATACAGAGAAAGCCAACTCGTGTGCAATATCGCAAATTTCATTTTTCAGATACTGAGTATTGTGCAACAACCTGTGCAATCGCTTATTGGATGTGATACCGTTGGGCCACAGACAGAAAAAGAAAACGACCGAGCCGCCTACTTTTACATCAGATTAAAAACATTTCCGACCTCATCGCTGCTATCGATGGATTTGTTTAAAACGTTATTTTCTATTGCACACACCATTAATTACAAAGAGAACGCGTGTATATCAGTGGAGTCCGTAACTACAGGTCATGGATGGGGAAGATTGAGTAAACCAAATTGTTTCTACCATATTTTGAAATGCACATGAAACAAAAATTCCATTGCATATGGTTTATCACTTATCAATTTAATGCACGATGATCTGACTGTAGTTACATTTGAGTGGGTTGGTTATGTTAGTAGCTAAAATGGATTAGGTCTATACCTGAAAGCATTTATAGCAGTTGACACCAAATAGAATTACAAATTATGTACGATATTTAGCAGTTTACATCAACTGGTGTTAAAAAATGCAATAAAGAATATTTTATCTAAGTCGGAGGCTAAGTTCAATATGAGTAGTAGAGTATGAAGACGATTTGTAACGCAGTTGCCTTGCTTTATAATAGGTTCATTTTGCCACTAGCCTTGAAACCAGTTTCCCGTTATTTTAGAAGCATACTCGACATGCTGTTGGAAAATTATTAAGAGGTGCACAATACCTTTGCGCATTAGCTGTAGGTTAGTGGCCAAGTATTCATCGTCACCTATATTTAATTGTTGTTGCTGTTTCATCGCAGTCGAGGCAAATATTTAGTAGGTCATAATTACGGATGCCCATCCAAAAGTTTAGGCGCTTAAGGAATATAAGGAAGATAAAGCTCAGTCCCTAATAACAACTTGCTTCTACCGTCGGTGCATCTATCATTTTGTACGATATAACGTATTCCTGCAATCGTTGTCTTGCACTTAGCGTCAGTATGGCTGAGCATCTGTTACTGTGTTACAACGTTTGACTAATATTTGCTTGGTATACTGAAATTCACCCTGCTTTAAAATTACTGCTTTTTGCAGGTAGTGCCCGTTTAAGCAAAATATTGCATTTGTTACCTCACTGTTTGTCACCAATACGCAGTAGCTTCCTCCAGTTTAATCTTGCGCGTCCGGTTTTTCTAGTAACCATTAAAACAGTCGTTCGGCTAGGTAATGATTGATTTACAAAGCACCGTTCTTACACACTAAATACTTTTACTTACAATTATTTTCGAAAACCCCGATTGCATTGACAAGTGCTCGGATGTGATTTCCATCCAATGCAGAGGTCGCTTATGTTCGACTAAATACAGTGCGAACAGTACAGTTACCGAAACGTATTCAGTAATATATTGTTTCACAATGTATGCATTATGTTGCACAATAACTAAAATTGTAACGCAGGGTAGTACTCTGAATAAAAATTATGTTCCAATATTTAAGTGTCCTAGATATTTTATCACATGGCTGATGAATATTACATTCTTGTAAAAATAAGGTGTGCGTTATTAACTGGGGATGATTTTTGTACACATTTCGTATCTGAACAGCAATAGCAATCCGTGATGTTAACAACCATGACCGGAAAAATATATGCGACTGGGTGCGTTACATTTTTAGTATATACTGTATTTACATTCACGTTTTATATATTATCAATATGTGTAACTTTTCTAAGTCATTTATTAGAAGCGTGGATGAGTTTCCATTAAGCGACGTTACGAATATATAATTTCTGTTTTGTTTTCGGGAAAGCTCTTATGGTTCCAAATTGAAGATCAACGGACTAACCAAAGGAATTGCATTCTTAGAAATGTTTGTGACAGCTGCATGTAATACTTGTACTCAGAATCACCGAGCAAGATCTGTCATGCGTAGTTGATTGAAATATCTTTCATTACTTGTTACGGAAGTAAGAGGGCACAAAGCTAATTTAAGTTCCTTGCTTGGGAACAAAATTCGGATAAGTCAAGCGCGATTTACAAATATATCTCGATCCTAGTGAAAACTGGTTACCTTTACCTAGAAACCACCCAATATTTTACCTTGGTTTTCTTGTAATCAACGTTAGTGTACAAGAGCATTTTAATAGCATTCTTTACAAACGTTGCTTACAGAACTGCTATAAAACTTCCATCACACGCTCTTAGGTTCATAATCATATATGTAGATTATGAAGCAAAAACGAATAGGATTCACTTGATTTTCATTTGAACGTCTGAAAAGAAAACAATGGGCAAGTGATCACACATTCATTTAAGCAATGTATGTAATATGTTCTAAAGTTTTAGGCTAGGAAGAGCAGCGCGAGACTGGCACTCATTTGATACTAAAAAGGTTAAAATATGTTATAAAATATATAAGCGCGTCAAAGAACATGCAAATTTACGGCTGGATCATCCTGTCTTCCAAAAGCCATGTCGAAGATAGAGAGCACCGTATTTCTGATGCGTTAAACCAAGTTCTTTGTCCCTAATTAACCCACGTTTATGGAAATTAAAGGGACTGCGATGGCTTGTATGATGACAAAGCTTTAAATTAAGCTAACAAAATAGAATGACAAATAAATAATAAGTATCTTTTGGAACAAGAATATTTACAAGGCTTTTTAACTGACTTTATAATACAAATTCATGTACTTAAGTGCGTACAGCTCTTTTGCATTCAAAGAGAACGCTAAGAAACCTAGTACATAATCGTGTATAATTGCAGTGCCAACACTGACGGAATTCTGCAAAGCCTTGTTTTATAAACTTTTGGTAATACCGTTTACGCTGCTTATGTTGCTAAGGAAATAACGAATTTGCGACATTTTAATGGCAATCATGTAATTTAACCATTGGTCTAGGGCAGTGGTTCCCAACCTTTTAGACGCTGTTACCCACAAAGGGGGTTGCCCACCAGACGTTTACCCCCAAACTTTCGAAAGACTACTATGTAATAACTATTGCACATTTCGCTCTAAAGTTCAAAAACAAATGTCATATGTGGTTTCACGTGCTCATGCAATTGAAGAAAAACAGCCCTTCTCACTACATAATTATCGGACTTAAGTACGAGAAGTGTTCAGTATCCGGAATCTCCCTCGACAAGTAAACGAAAGAAAACAGTACTTTTAATTCAAAATTATATGCAAACAAGAGGCGATATACATCAATGAGACGGTTGGTATTGTTTGGTGGTAACAATTTCTGGTATATTTGGTGCAGTTTCGGCCAATGCACATCGCAAGTCGTGCTCCAAGTTCATTCGATTCCTTGCTTTTGTTTTCATTACCATCATTGTCGAAAATGCACTTTCACATTTATAAGTTGTTGCAAATGGGATCAATATTCCCAATGCGCTTTCCGACAGTAATGGATACTCTTCACCTATCTTTGCCCAAAATGTTACTAGTTGCGTGCTTTGGAAATCTACCTTCAATCCGCTGTCCTCGCGCATTCCTAGGAATTGTACCTTGATTTCGAATTCAGTATCTGGAAATATTCCTTCAGCTACTGTAAACGGTCTTAGCACCCAGGCACTTAACTGGCGAGTTTCCAAATCAGGAAAATATTTGCTGATGGAATTCATCACTGATGACAAGTGGCAAGATATTTCATTCGTGAATGCGCATTTTTCATTTCTTTCAACGAGCACCGTCGTTATTTCTAGAAATATCGCCACGTCGTCAACATCAACAGAGCGCTGGTAAAGCTGCAGTTTGCGAAGGAAACCGGCTACTTTATCCTGAGCGACTAAAATGTTCATCATATTCCCTTGCTGGCTGAGGTTAAGCGCACTGATTTCTCCAAAGAAATTAGCAAGATAAGCAAGTTTCGAAATAAACACGCTGTCCGTTATAATAACGTGTAACTCGTTTCCCTTACCCTTATGCATCTCTTTTCTTCGAAGAAAGATTGCAATTTCCTCTCGAAGCTGAAGCACTTGGTGCAACACCCTGCATCGTGACAACCAACGCACTTCCGTGTGCAATAGTAGCACGTCGAATTTGTCTCCAAATTCATTGCACAACTCTTTGAAGATTCTTGTCTTTATTGTGATCAGCTAGAAGTCGTTCATGAATTCATGAACCTAGGCAACTATATTATTGACCGTGGCATGGATTATGCTATTACAAATCGTCTAGCAAAACGTCTAGGTGCTTTTGCAATCTCCGCCACCAGTGCCTCAGATGCGACATTACTCTCGCCCTGAAAGGCAGAGTTTAGAATGCAATGGTCCGTTCAACCCCCTTATACGGTCGTGAAACCTGGCCCATCAGGTCGACAGACATAAAGAAGCTCGTCATGTTCGATCATAGCTGCCTCAGCAGCTTAGTTCACGAATGGTGGGAGTACCGCTTGTGCAATGAGCCTGTTCGGCGTCGTGTAATAATTGCAGAATGA
This sequence comes from Dicrocoelium dendriticum, assembly GCA_944474145.2. Taxonomy (NCBI): domain Eukaryota; kingdom Metazoa; phylum Platyhelminthes; class Trematoda; order Plagiorchiida; family Dicrocoeliidae; genus Dicrocoelium; species Dicrocoelium dendriticum. Next base: position 17,372,081 of record OX104066.1, on the reverse strand, counting down.
GCCAGTGAACCACTCAGGGACATTCTATCACGCACCAGGCTCCGATGGTTGAGCCACGTGTTGCGCATGCCAGTACACCGACTCCCGTGACGTGCATTGATGGCGCGCCGATGGTGCATTTGGATGAGGAGAAGGGGAGGCCAAACACTGCTTGATCGTGATACATGATAACCTTCACTTTGAAGTTGGCGTCGGTTGGTGCGTCCCGACTGCCGGGCTGGGGACTAAAGAAGCTGAACAAGATTGGTTGGCCACAACTGCTCATACGGTGAGGAACCGGCCCAATGACGTTTGTGTTGTGAGTTCCTTTGTCCGTTCTCTCGTGCTTCGCTTCACCCTGAAAATATGAGTTCATTCGCTGGGCATAATATAACTGTTGTTGCGGCACGCTTGCCGGCACTTATCTCTCCGGAACGATGTGGACTCAGCCGTCGTGCCTGTTGTTTTTTGGTTTTGCTTCTTGTCTTTTTATTGCAGCACCATATCTGAGGTCTATTCCAGATACGGATAACGAGTAAATTGATGGTGATGTCGCTGTTATTTATTTATTTGTTTTTTTTACCCCAAACTGTCAGCTCCTCCCTAGGTGTTGATGGCTTGCCCGTACCCATGCAACGTGACCCAAATTATTTTGCTCGAGTGCTGCAAAACAGACGGTCCGGTCATTTCGGAGCGTAAATAAAAGGATGCGATTTGAATCACCCCCGGTGTCACAAACGTCTAATATTTAAGTAGCAGGTGGCATTACAAATCGCGAACATTTTGTCTTTCTGTTAATTGCCTTTCTCGGCTTATAACTAGGTACATCAATGCCCGCCACATAACTTTGATAGCATATTCGCCCACTTTTTTACATGCGCGTTTTTGATATTCCAAATCCTCAATATTGCATGCGAACTTCGACTGCTTTTGATAACCTTAGCTAGTATCGGCATGGTCGGCTTGTGACCGAGTGGCTTGCGCGTTTGTTTTGCAACCATAAGGTCACCGGTTCGAATCTGTGTAGTGGTGGGCGTCCTCGTGGTACACTCAGCCCGCGCGCGACTGGTGGTGGTCGCGGCAGAGTAGGGCCGTTACGGCGTACATCTTCTACATCATTTGGTATTTATTTATTATAGTATCAGCATGCTTCTAATACCAGTTATGTACACAGACAACGAGAGCGATGATGCGGAAAATCTAAGCCGGTATTATACGCGCGGCAAACAGCTATTTTGACACTCTAAACTACGTTGTACATATCAAACTCAATAAAATATGGAATCACACTCAGCAGCTTGCAGGTAAATTCAAAAAATGTCATGCTTATAATGCGCATATATGATAGCTTTAGTTTATGGATAACTAATATTTTAATTTTTTAATACGCAGGTGAGTGTATGAATCAAACTGACAAGATTATTTACAGAAATATTATTGCGCTGATTGGTTAGACCAAGCAACCGGTGAAAGAAGGGAAGATATTATTATAGGCTGGTTTATTATCAACATGTAATAATGTGATTTCACATATTGTACCTATTCCGACATTTATGAAGTTACTGCGTTTTCTGTTTGTCAAAACTTTGGACATGTTTTTAGCCTGTTTCGGACAGCTAAATATAATATTTTGAAATGATATTTGCTCTAACCAAATTGGTGGAATCATCTCAGTCATCCTTTATACACTCTGGCATTAATTAGTGCTGATATTTGTATAAGGTCAGATACGGTGACAATTTATAGCTTACACGAACCAAAAATACAAGTGCCGTTGAAAGTTCGCCTTGAGTTTAAATCATTCAGACACCAAACGTAAGCATGGCTGGCATTGTTTCACAAGAAGAGCTATGATTAACACTATAATATACATAGTGCAACGCATTGCAAGTAACAACAGCTAATCATTTAACACGAGCATTCAAGTTCTGTCACCACGTAAGTAAGCCAACTAATTTTTTGATAATTAACTACAGGACAGGTAGACAGACATGAATGGCATTTAAAATATAGAAGCTATGGATAGCATAAATAAAGTGCTTAACGGTCCTTGGTAATCATTATCCGGTATGGCAAGGTTGTTGGATTAAATACACTAGTATGTGCGCTAGACTGCAACAGGGAAAACGGAAGCCTGTTAAAAATGAAAATCCACTTCACGTACCGCATAGGTTAACTGGATGAACAATCACAAGAAAACGCGACTTCGGTCAAATGCAGGTTAAATTTACTTACGTACTTAGTTCGCGAGGCTGTTTTATCAAAAGGATTATTGGTGGAACGGTAGGGCTCTGCAAATATGAAGGGTACAAAAAGATCTTTACGGATAAAAATATAACGATTCCTGCATCGATATTGCAGTCGATTTATCACTTCAGATATTAAGCAGACTTTGCATTGTTGTTTGAGCTCCAGATGAGAGATTAATAAACGATCAGTTTAACGCTAAATTCTTTCTCAAAACATTTCTTAAGCAACGAAATTAACCGTCAGAAATTCGTCTTGTAATTCTACTAACGTTGCTGTCGGCTTGAGTGAGAACTAATGTATGCATTAAGTGTCCTAGGAATAAAGTATGGAACTTACTCGACATTTGAACTTATGTAATGAACAGATTGGTTGATTGATTTATACACTCATGTTAATAAGCTGGTAACTTAGTTGCAGGGATACGAATTGAGTGAATAACGACATCGTAGTTGGGAATTGTTCACACTTATTTCCATCCAGAATATAGTACCATATTTTGTCGACTTTTCCTTTCCCTAGTTACTGGAGTTCAAATGCAAACAAATGTAATGGCTCCGTATGGTGCAACTGCTTGTGGCTTGGTGAGCTTGTTTGCTTTATGATGTTCTGACGAGGTATACAGTTTGACATATACTCAAATATTTGTGCTTCTTTGTTTCACTCCCCAGCTGAAAGCCAAATCACGAGCATTGTGGACGGATGGTACATTTCAGAGCTGCTTCGTTCTCAGTAGTTTGGAGGTAGCGCAAAACACATACGCCATAGTCTTTCGTATTGTCGTAGTTAGTGAAAAATTAAAAGGCTACCGTGAGGATATGTATTATTTTGCAAAGGCAGCATTGGTCAATTCGCGGTTAAACATCGGCCAAACTTACTGCCACACCATAACAGGAAGAGAATGGATGGAACCTGTTCCTACATTAGGTGAGAAGAGTGAACATGAATGGAGTAAAAATTAAAATTTGAAGGATCTTCGTACAAGTAAATCGTAAGCAGTATTATAATCTATTAATTTACTCAATGGTAAAAGACAATAATGGTGGTGTAAATATGGTGGACTTACTTTTAAGCAACAGGCGGAAAGAAGTATAAAAATAAATATTTATTGCTACTTTGTTTTAACCCTTCAAGTACATCCTGCATAGATCTGCGAACAACTAACAGTAGTTGACAATGTTTGCCTCTTTAAAGTTACGGTATCCATGAAACTATATGTAGCAGATTTTCATACAGCGGCAATGCGACACACCTACTAAAATTAGTTCACGTTAGAGCAACAATTACTGTAACTTTTTATTGTCAGTTCGTAGTTCCAGTTAGTATTATAATCACTCTTCTCAAAATAATGCTTTCGTTAAAGGCTTCTACTAAATTTTATTTAAAAACTGCCATACCAATGCTTTCAATGCTCTTGTCCACCATATTAAATTGATGTCCTTTTTCCTATAATTTAGGAACAACCTTTGCATTCAAAGCATTTTATCCCGGTTTCCCAAGCAGTGCAAACTGCAGCACGGTTAGTTTTATTAGAAAATGCAATAAAACGACAACCACGTAAATGCTTTTCTGCATAATTCGACATTGTTTATAGCGTTTAGTAACATAAGCCATCGTGGTATAAAGATAGTAGTTGAATTATATAGAATAACAAATGATGCATACACACCTTAAATTTTATGCAGCTTTAATCAATGTGACTAATGACAATATATTATTTTGCTAACATGATTCTTTTGCAATTCGGTCCAGGGAGAAATTCACATCATTTGATTATAAACAGGGCTTAATATAGTTAACAGGATAAGTCTCGCAGGCAAATTAAGCAAATACAAACTTTGGCCGAATCGAATAAAACTAATAGATACGTATATATAATATATATATATATATTACTTGTTTCCAAAACAGATAGATACCTTACTTGCCTTTAGTTTTGGATAAGAATTTGTATGATGTGCTATTCCTTTTGCCATTAAATGAGCGTTGTCAATTGATTAGTTGTTCATGGCATAATAAATAGTTTTTAGGTAATTTTATCAAACATTTTAAAGTTATTATTTTCTCGCTTTCAAATACCTATTTAATGAAGTAAAATATATCAGTGCTATCAATATTTTGTCAGGAATTTGAATACAACCGTTTAAATGCACATCTTACAGCCCTATAATAAAGGTAAACCGCATTTACACATTAGGTACACGCATGCATTTCTGCATGTAAAAAATTTCAAAGGGAAAATAAATTCATCAAAAGAATCGCCTGCTTTTTACATATGAGCAGCAGTGTTCACGTTAATATTACCACTGTATGCCAGTTTCGGTTTGATAGTTTTGTACAGCAACGGTCCTTCGCGGAAGTCTCATGGATATATACGTAGTTGTAACTTGTTGCGTTTAAAACTCATACAGAGAAAGCCAACTCGTGTGCAAAATCGCAACTTTCATTTTTCAGATACTAAGTATTATTCAACAACCAGTAAATGTACAATCGCTTATTGGATGTGATACCGTTGGGCCACAGACAGAAAAGGAAAACGACCAAACCGCCTACTTGTACATCAGAATAAAAACATTTCCGACCTCATCGCTGCTATCGATGGATTTGTTTAAAACGTTATTTTCTATTGCACACACCATCAATTACAAAGAGAACACGTGTATAGCAGTGGAATCTGTAACTACAGGTCATGGATGGGGAAGATTGAGTAAACGAAATTCTTTTTACCATTATTTGAAATACACATGAAACAAAAATTCCATTGCATATGGTTTATCACCTATCAATTCAGTGCACGATGATCTGATTGTAGTCACGGTTGAGTGGGTTGGTTATGTTAGTAGAAAAAGTGGATTATGTCTATACCTGAAAGCATTTATAGCAGTTTACATCAAAAAGAATTGCAAATTATATCCGATATTTAGTAGTTTACATCAACTGGTGTTAAGAAATACATTAAAGGAACTTCTGTCTAAAGCTGAGGCAAAGTTCAATATGAGTAGTAGAGTATGAAGACGAATTGTAACGCTGTTGCCTTGATTTAGAATAGGTTCTAATCTTGGAACCAGCTTCCCGTTATTTTGGGAGCATACTGGACACGCTGTTGGAAAATTATTAAGAGGTGCACAGTACATTTGCGCATTAGCCGTAGGTTAGTGGCCAAGTATTCATCGTCACCTATATTTAATTGTTGCTGCTGTTTCCTCGCAGTTGAGGCAACTATTTAGTAGGTCATAATTACGGATGCCCATCCAAAAGTTTAGGCGCTTAAGGAATATAAGGAATATAAAGCTCAGTACCTAATAACAACTTGCTTCTACCATCGGTGCATCTATTATTTTGTACGAAATAACGTATTCTTGCAATCGTTGTCTTGCACTTATCGTCAGTATGGCTGTGCATCTGTTGCTGTGTTTCCACATTTGAATAATATTTGCTTGGTATACTGAAATTCACCCTGCTTTAAAATTACTGCTTTTTGCATGTAGTGCCCGTTTTTGTAAAATATTACATTTGTTACCTCACTGTTTGTCACCAATGCAGCAGTATCTTCATTCAGATTAATCTTGCGAGTCCGGTTTTTCCCGTAACCATTAAAAAAGTCGTTTGGCTAAGTAATGATTGATTTACAAACACCGTTCTTACACGCTAAATACTTTCACTTACAATTATTTTCAAAAACCCCGATTGCATTGACAAGTGCTCGGATGTGATTTCCAACAAATGCAGAGGTCGCTTATGTTCGACTATATACAGTGCGAACAGCACAGTTACCGAAACGTATTCAGTAATATATTGTTTCTCAATGTATAAATTATGTTACACAATAGCTAAAATTGTAACGCTGGGTAGTACTGTGGAGAAAAATTATGTTCCAATATTTAAGTGACCTAGATATTCTAGCACATGGCTGACGAATATTACATCTTTTTAAAATAATGTGTGCGTTATTAACGAGGGATGATTTTTGTACACACTTATTATCTGAACAGCCATAGCAATCAGTGATGTTAACAACCATGACCGGAAAAATATATGCGACTGGGTGCGTTTCATTTTTAGTATATACTGTATTTGCATTCACATTTCATATATTAACCATATACGTAAATTTCTACGTCAATTATTACAAGCGTGGATGAGTTCCCGTTAATTTAAGCGACGTTACAAATACATACTTTCTGTTTTGTTTTCGAGAGAGCTCTTATGGTTCCAAATTGAACATCAACGGACTAACCAAAGGAATTGCACTCTTAGAAATGTTTGTAACAGTTGCTTGTAATACTTGCACTCATAATCACCGAGAAAGATCTGTCATGCGTATTTGATTGAAATATCTTTCATTCCTTGTTACGGAAGTAAGAGGGCACAAAGCTTCATTAAGCCCCTTAATTGCGAGAAAAATTTGGATAGGTCAACAGCGATTTACAAATATATCTTAATCCCAGTGAAAATTGGTTACGTGTATCTAGAAACCACCCACTCTTTTACCTTGGTTTTCTTGTAATCAACGTTAGCGTACAAGAGCAATTAATAGCATTCTTTACAAACCGTGCTTACAGAACTGCTAAAAAACTTCCATCATACGGTCTTATGTGAATAATCATATATGTAGATTATGAAGCAAAAACTAATAGGATTCACTTGATTTTCATTTGAACATCTCAGAAGAAAACAATGGGTAAATGATCACACATTCATTTAAGCGATGTATATAATTTGTTCTAATGTTTTGGGCTAAAAAGAGCAGCGCGAGATTGGCATACATTTGATACTCAACTGGTTAACCTATGTTACAAAATATATAAGCGCGTCATAGAACATGGAAACTTATGGCTGGATCTTCCTGTCTTCCAGAAGTCATGCCTAAGGAGTTATCAGCGAACATAGAGAGCACCGTTTTTCTGATGCGTTAAACAAAGTCATTTGTCCCAAAGTAACCAACCTTTATGGAAATTAAAGGGACTGCGATGGCTTGTATGATGACAAAGCTTTACATTAAGCTAACACAATGGAATGACAAATAAATGAGATGTATCTTTCGGAACAAGAATATTTACAATGTTTCTTAACTGACTTTATAATACAAATTCATGCACTTAAGTGCGTATATTTCTTTCGCATTCAAAGAAAACGCTAAGCAACCTAGTACATACTCGTGTATATTTGCAGTGCCAACATTGACGGAATTCTGCCAAGTCTTGTTACATAAACATTTGGTAATACCGTTTACGCTGCTTATGTTGCTAAGGAAATAACGAACTTGCTGCAGTTTAAAGGCAATCATGTAATTCAACAATTGGCCTAGGGGTTACTGAAATCAAATCAATGGGCACAACCAATATCCTTTTTTTCGAGCACTGGTAGGAACAAAAGAGCCGTGAAACCAAATCTTTGATAGCGAAATCATGTAAACGATTATTTATATTACAGTTTACAGACAAGTATACATCAGCTATTTTGACTGGACCGTTTTACAACTGTGCATACCAAGTTGACCTTGCATACAGAAATGTAATACTTTTGAACTTGGATCTAAGGAAAACACTAGATGGAATGCCACTTGATTCAATGAACAATGCAGAGATTGCCTGGCGTACGGAATCTCTGTTTAACTCCAAGATAGCTGGATGTATCTGTTACGATCCGGAAGATTTATATGTTGTATTTCAAAAAGGTAACACTTTACCACTTAAAATGTTAATTTTAGGTATCAAAAATAATTCGTGTGCAAATGTAATTAAATGTATAACTGTCTAATTGTTCATCATTTGTAACGAATTGTCTGTTTTTATTTGTCAAAACACTGCTACGAATAAAGTTAATCATTTTTTGCGTGCAGTGTCGATTATTAAAAACCAAACAATGCAAATTCAGCATTGTTTAATAGAGCCTATTTATGATTGAGCGCCTACATACCATAAAATAAGCAGCTAACAATTAGGTATTAACACATCTTTATCTCAATCCTCTTAAAGCATAAACCTATATATTGTTACTACATATAAATTAACGTAGGTAACTTAGATATTTGTCCTTTGCCCGTTGTCCCCAACCCAAGGGCGACGGACCGTTAACGGCCCGAGAGAGGTTAATCTGGAAGGGAGCAATTGCGAGCGGTAGTACCTTTGCAGCATTGGAGAAGAAAAGCTGTGCACCGCTTCTCTCTATTCATCGGTACATTCTCAGGCTTAACAGTACTTTGTGGAGGTATGTATTGGGATTGGGTTTTGCCCGCTTTTCGTCAATATTGCAAAGATTTCTTTCCGAAAAGAAGTTATCGCTGGCAGTACATTTCATTTACAAGTTATGGATCGTAAAACTGGTTTACGAGGGTGACATATATAGCCTGCTCCATGACTCGATTCACTGCTTCAGAGGAACTTGGCAAGCTTTTGTTGGTAGACAAACTAGCTGCATTTAATGTCAAACAAGCGTTGTGGAGACTGCGCGCGAACAGAGATATTTTTGACATGTTTCAAACAATGACAGGGATTTTGGGCCAGAATGACCCTGAACATTCATTTGACCAGTTGGTGCACGATCACCTCACTTTGCTTTGAAAAAAGTTCCGGCGATATGGCGCAAACACAAAATACCAAGGGAAAGGTAAAATAAGATCCGCGATCCATTATTCAAAAAACGAAGTGCATCTAGATTGAATCTGTAAGAGGAATATCAACTGCTGGATATTGTAAATGACGGCAGCCTAAAAAACTGTTTTCAACACAGCAACTCTGCCAATGTTCTGGATTGAAGTCATGGCGGATAACAAACGGATTGCCACCAGAGCACTTAAATACATAAGGCTGTTTCCGACATGCTATCTGGGTGAAACGCTTCCTCCTGCAGTGACAGCAATCAGCACAAAACAACGGAATAAACTGGATAAAATCAAAAAACTTCGGGTGAACTTGTCTCCTATTACCCTCAGAAGGAAGAACCTCGTTACAAAGATACAACCTCAGAGTCCTGATTGATTTAGCGTTCGAATGCGTTAACAGGCTAAATCACCTTGTTTTATATTTTTAGTGAAACTTAACTATTGTTTAAAATATTTTTGGTGTAACAACTTTTGTTTAAGGTATTTTTGAACCTAATTATTATGAAATCATCAAAGCAAAAGAAGCTAAATCAGGTTAACTTCATCCTCATTTTAGCGGGCCGGGGTAAAACTATCAACAGTTTACCTGTCAGCGGCGAGAAACTGATTGAGGACCACTGTCCTATATCACCTATTCAGTTTTGGTTTAGGCAGACTGTTTAACGTTGTGGTATTTCAGCGTCCCTTAACAATGTCTTAACCCCAATACTCATTTTCATGTTACATCCACCGGAATTCTGATGGCAACTGAAGACAATAATTAACTTACATTTTACATTTTAAGGTATGCAAAACGAATACTACGGTGAGTGCTACATGTCTGTTATTGTTGTAAAATGAATCTACAGTTTAAATTACTAAGAGAGATAGAAGTGAATTTGCAACATCAGCTCTCTAAATCTTTCGCGAGATCATTCGACGACTAAACACTGGACAAGATTACATTCAGTTAATTTTAAAGCCGATATCGGAAGATACATTAAACCCTAAGAATTTGAACGGCAGAAGCAAAGACATATGCAATCTTGTATACTTGCATCTGCAAAAGTGATCCACTATTGATAGTGCTTTAACATTAAGACATTTAATCAGACAATGGAACGTTAGCAAAATATTTAATTGATAAAATGGTTGATATTGAAAGAATGCAACTTCCTTTCTCAAGAGGAGGAGCAGCTATACAGTTATCAGTTGACAACAATGTCAAATTTCTCTGAGTTAATTGCGCTGCCTCTAAAGCAAAGTAAAACACCAATAATGACATTTTGTTGAAGCACATCGCTTGATGTATGCATCCTCTATAAAATGCATTATCTTCCTATGGTACATATATATTTAACTACATTTTTGAACTAAGGCGTCCTAAGTTGAAGGAATGCGTTAGTTTATAACGCCAGTGATATTGCACTCAAGACGACGGTTACTTCTAGTACAAAATTCAGCAGTTTACCTCATATAACACATGTGCTCTATTATCCAGAAATGTATTTATCGGGTCCACTTGATGAAGATGTCTGCGAAAAGGTATGTTTTGTTATGCGTATACCTTTCGGTATTCATAGATAGTACCAGAGGCTAGATGTGTAGATAAAAATATTTTGCAATTCCCCAAGCTGCACGATTTCGCGTGAAAATTTCTGCACGAAGCTAGGCACGGTTATGTGCACAAATCCCCTTGCTAAAGAAAGTAAACAGCACTGCCATGTCATATTTCCAGTCAATGTTAACCACAAGTAGGCTTGTCATTCTAGATTGCTCTAGGTTTATATGTGTTATCAAAGAAGTAAACATATTGAGATGATAAATTAGCCCATTAGCATTCACCACGGAAACACACATTTGTCATACGCTAAGGTAATCCTGTTGAGATATTCTACTGAGGCATCGGAAAAGACAATCCATCGGGCTCCTTGGAAGATGGGTCCGCTCACAAACATTAAGAGCAATCACCCCCTAGTCCAAGAAATACAGGTGAAAAAGAGGACAGTTTAACCTAACACAATCATGCACATGTGGCTTCCAAATAAGGAAAGCATGTTTGTGAAAGAACATATTTAATCCTAGAATGATTTTATCGACTAGAGGTAAACCATCCCAATCATTAGGTGTACGTACAAAGTAGTAAAACACAGTTTTGATATTTAAAGTATTTTTAATTTACGAAAGCAAGGAAAATGAAAATGATAAAATTATTCGACCATCACGAGAAGTGTTAGTGCAAGCAGATGCAATAGGTGAAATTTTAAAGACTGGTATCCGTGCCTGAACGCATATAATGGAAAGTTTCATCATCAAACTGTTTAGGGAGCAATCCGGAGCAAAACAATATTATGATTAGTTAAATTAGGTGATTGAAACTAATTGCTTGGAAAACACAATACTAGCACGGGAAAAGGATAGCCAAATGCTGAAGCATGAAAATAAACATAAACGAAGCCCATAATATTTAAAAATTACTACCCAAGTACCTAACGTATATGGAGATACCTAGCTAGAATACATAAGGTTAACAGCGGAAGCACAAATATAGGCAAACCTGAGCACACGACTTAATGTTAAAAAGGAAATCTACAATAACCTAGATGGTTAGTTTTCTATATCTCGAATATCACTATTCCGCAAGGTAACTTCTAATAAGCCGTATTTGCGTTGGAACATTGGTCACAGGGAGAATGCAAGTAACTTCACGCTAAGCGCTTTTAAGTAAATAGCCATGCGATGCAAGAGATCTCAAAAAATGTTGTGATTAGTTCATCAAATGAAAGCGTTGTATAGGATAACAAATGAAACACATTTCTACTATTAGGTAGCAGGACACTTCTTCATTTGTTGAGAGGTTGGTTTATGTACTTACACAAATATACCGTATTAACTCTTGCCTGTAATTGTAGGACAAGACGTAGTTGATTAATAGCTATATATTACCCGAACCGCAAATACATGAGATATGAAGGGCAAAAGAAAATAAACTACCTGTATATGTTTAAGCCTGGTGACGCGTCAATATTTTTTAACAAATTGAGCTTTTCGGTTATTTTGTTACCCACGCTTTCAACTCGGAGCTTACGATTTACAGAAATAACGGGCTCTATCTGCATCTAAGCTGCAACAACGCTTTGGGGATAGATGAGGTAATCACAGTAAAAACACATTTATGATGCAGGTCGACGGATAGAAATAGGTAGGGGCTAGTTTTAATGATCAATATACCCCTTATCGGCATTGCCTGCAACAATCCATACACACGGCAAGTACACCACAGCAAAACTGGACCGATTTTTATCCTACTAGATCCAAAGCACTTTAGCTAACAAGGTAGATCATTGTATTCAATGCTCTTTTTAACCTAGTGTGTCACTCTGTTGCATACTTTACACACAGACAAAGTACTTAAATACAAAGTATCTAACTAGAAATGCAACGCTCTGTAGTGCCTTGCGGAATAGCAAAGTTATACTTTAAATGCAATATTTACAAAACTGTTTACTCCTAAACTGTTACGTATGTAGCATTGCTTCATATACAGTCCAATCCGTTATGGTGTTCACCAGTCTATGGCGATTACCTGTATACGGCGACAAGCCAAAATCATCCACAACATTTTCTCTCATCAGTAATATCCAAATGCATGAACCCATCCATAACGACCACATGTCCAAGGCGAACACTTTTTGTCGGTGCCATGCAGTGTCGCATTAGACAGCTTTGACTCTACTTGCTTATATGCACTTTATGTGAGTGCATAATAATCTTGCTCCTTTTTACTCATCAATTATAAACCAAAGATTAGATATTAGCCTAAATTCTTTCAGGTTAGTGTATGTTCATTAGCATGATTTGTTTTGCTGACACAGATTTAAACGTTGCATTCAAACAAATTACAATATATATCATTATTATAAGCAAGCAAATGTATTTTACATGAGTGCTTTCACTTTATTCTACAACTGCACGTCAGTGGAAATTTAAATCAATATCTGTACATGGTAAATCCAACAAATACAATGTCAACTGATTTCCAACCTTTTAAACTTTGAAGGATAATGCGTTATTTATTCTCGTTTTATTTACTACAGATAAGGGAATATTACAAGGCTGATTACACAGAAATGTTTTCCACATGTGATCGACAAGCTTACCTTGATTCGGCACAAGTTTCAGGCAATTACTCTTTGCACGTATTAAAATCTATCAAGCCGGTTTATTTGATTGATTATCCAAATTATGTTGACTCACATCGTAGAATGATATATGCGTTAAATGAACAAGGATGCAAATATAACGGTTTTGTAGCAAGTCTCCATGGTAAGTTTCCTTGTGTTTAAAGCTACAGCACATTCTGCGCTAGTATATCTTGTTGCCCACAATGTAGTTCTTATAAACATGTAAGTAACTGCTCATAAAGTACTGCTACGTGATAGAAAGTAAAAACAATGTGGTTCTCATCCTTACAAATGTAGATATTTAAACCCTAATAAATTGCAGACTGAAAGGGGATTCTTAACCTTGTTAACTGATTATGGTTAACACTGTTCTACGCAAGTTATTCCATAGAGGAACCGGAACATGCAAGTTTCCCCAGTATACGCATTGTTTTAAGCCAAACCCTGTTTATTACAAACATGCAAAACTGCTAACTAAAAACTAAGAATATTATGGATTATCTAACTAATTGCGGCATTTTTTCCATACGACCTGCCTGTATCTTAAATAAAGGGTGTAGGGCAAGAATTGCGGAATGTTAATCCTTAAATGTCGCATAACTTACTATTGTTTTCGGAAAAACCGGATGGGTCCTAATAGGTACTGTAGTAGCCGAAAGGAACGACCAATTTAACTGCCTAAGTAAAACAAAATACTTGAGCATACATATTGTTGCTTTGTCATGACACACTTCGGAATGTCTGCTGCAGTGAGTGCAAAAACCCTGCAGCTTATCGGTTAACGCTTAAAATTAAATGGTGTAGGATACTTAACCTAAGTTTGATAATATTTGGACATAAGAATTAATTAAGTGTTTAGATTCTGCAAATTTAAACAAAATTATTTACAGGATAGTGCACTGGTTCGGCAGCGCGAGTACTTGCTACAAGTTTTAATGTCCAGTAGACGTTGACTGCTAAACAGAAAAGTCTAATATCTAAATTTCGACGATTCTTCTTAAATTCCCTGTGGTGCTAAGCTGAATTGGTAGCAAATATCTAGTCAGTAGGTCATATGACTAATTGAAATCAGCAGCTGTCCAGTTAGCAAAGTCATTTTAACGATCCAACTTGAAGTTGATTTTTTCAAGTATAACTGACAGCATTGCAATACCATAAATTTCCAAAATCGCCAGACCATAAAGGATTAACCTACGTGTCTTGATAATGGCAATTAATTCTTGGCATAAATATACGAGAAATAGCGAGTAATATTTGTATTTTCCTTGTCGAAAAATTAATTGCCATTTAAATTCGTTTCATGTTTAAAAGTGTGGTAGATAATAAAATACTCCTATTTTCTTCACAGAATAGCGGAATCTCTGGGTAAACATGGAAGTAGACTAGCAGCAGAAAATGAGTTTTGGTCTTTGATAACAAATAGTCTGTACCATTTTCCAATTTATCTGTCTTTCGTGAAATGACTAATTCATTATTTGCCACTTGCTTCACATTTCTAAAGAAAGCGTACGGGATTAATATGGTTAAAATTGCGGTGACCTGTTATGCAGTTACCTTCAGTTGGCTTAAATTAAATGCACTTGTTTACTCGATGTTAAAAATGCCCAGCTCAAACACAACATGAAACATGAGAAATAAGATATTGCAGTTCCGAAAAATTCGCCATGAATGTCATTTGATGCAGATGGATAGCACAAAATTATTTGTTGAAGACAGTATTTAAAATTCGGCTATGATCGACAGGTGTACTTGCTAGCAGGACAGCCCGAAAAGCACGAAATAGGGCCACATATTGGCTCGAAATTGGTTCCATTAACACAAATTGCGAGCAACGGGAATACATTATTCAGCACACCGACATTTTACGCCCTCTAACCTTAGTTTCTCCTCATAATCCACCGCTATCTATTATTGCTTGCTAAATCTACCGTCCGTTGCCCAAATAATATTCCACACATTAAGCATTAGTTAAATATTTATTGATAGCATTTCTCTTTTAACTGACCCCGAGGCCATGGGTCTTTAATACGCTCTGTCCAAGGTCGAATTTGTTTGATGATTGCATTTTCAATACATCTATCGAAAGCTTTATGCTTCAACGCTTCCGCGAAGGATGTGATTTTGTGCAACTGTAGGGTATATGATAATATTAATGTGTTGAAATATGACAATAAATAGAAAACGACCTTATCCCCAATGATTTACTTAAAAATTCGTCACATTTATTAAAATGGCTTTTATAGAAGCGCGAATGATTGTTAAGCTGCCACACTGTGACTGTACTTTGAGCCTACGACAGTCTCAAATGAACGCATTTGGAACGATATTGGGTCACCCGAAATATGTTGGTTAGACAAATACGTATTCCGTACTGCCTCATTGCAAATAGGAATGCGATTTCCGCTGCGTATGGGCGGAAATTGCGACCAGAAAAGTGACATCCTTTCACACATGCACAAGCCTTTTATGATTGACCGATTTTCGATAATAAAATGTGTCGCATTTGGTCGGCCGAGGACACAACTGACAGTAAAGCAGGGCAATTTAGCGGTCAGTCTGTAGAAAACGTCTGTCGTTTGAACGCCGCGGATATATATTCTTGGCAATACCTTTGAGCGGTGAGCTAGTATATGACCAGAAACATTTCTCATGTCGAGGTAAATGGAAAATTTAAAATAAAACCATTTTTGTGATACAAAACTTGTAAACGCCATAGCTATCCAAAGGTTTCAAACAACCTTTAAGCCTTTTAATAGTGCAGTCAATCCTAAGAGGGTGGTTGGAGCATCAATATTTTAACAAGACAAATGTAATCATGCAAATTGCCGTAAAATATTGTATGGGCCACATATACTAATGAAACCTCGGTATGCATTCCTGGTAAGTAACTAATTGCGATTATAGACATTTAACCATAAATGAAAACAGTACAGATTTTCCCGCCGAAGTAAAGTGTTCTATTGTCGCAACTTACCATTTTCTGCCCCACGGTATCCTGTGTTTTCAGCATGTTCTTTAAATTCATGCGGTAGGGTTGTGTTGGTGGCGCCTGGTATTGTACTCAGTAGCAATGAAAAGAAAAAGTAGAACATATGGGTCCTGCTGAAAAAGCATATTTTTACACGCTGCAAGGAATAGGAATTGAATTATCAAGGGCACGGAACGGTGAAGCACAGACCTACAATAGCAATTCGTCAGCACGCATACTCATTCAGTAAAACAAATAGATGTTGTGGAAGCCAAAATGAATTCAATAATAAAATTAATTATCCTTTCTTTATTAAAATATAATGTTACTAAAATGGAAAAGTATGTTTTCAGTTGCAATAAAAGTGCATTCCTCTAGAACGCTGATATTTGTAAGGCGTTGATACAGCAGTCAGATTAAATAGAAGTAAATATATACCGGTACATTTCTAGGCTGTGGCTGGATGCCGTGCTTGCTAGGGATCCAATTTTAGGTACACAGTCCCCATGCCTTTACATGAATAGTCAAACATGAAACGTATACGCTGCTTGTTCGCATTTACCATTACATACAGAGAAGCAATGATTTACAAAATGATTTTCGCAGCACTTGACAGTCTTATAACACATTACGTTCACTTCGTCGTAGCGCATGCACAAACTTCTTCACGTGTACGTGAATTTCATCTGGCTTCTTCGGGCAATCTTTGTGTAGTGAGGTGACGGGCAAAGCCGCCATTATGCCGCTTTTTATAACGAATCATGGTTCATCTTTCGACTAATTTTCCTCCAAGATATAAAGGCCATTTTAACGCATTCCGTTTTCCATTTATTGGTGGGCACCTGGAGGGGAATAGAAACGGCGGCCTTGAAAGAAAGAATAAAAATGGTAAACATAGTTTCTTATAAAAGCAATCAGGACGTAAACATGTTACAAAAATAAGTGGCTATTGTGTCGGACGGTTCTAGCTTATACTGTAATCAAGTGTACAACAATAAAGACGGAGCAGGGCGAGTAGGCAAAAAACAGGAGTTTATTCTGAGAAAAGGATGTGAACAAAACACGGGTGAAGAATCCACACAGTGCAGCCTGCACTAGCCGAATACGCTTTCGATCATTATACTGAAATTAAACCAACACTGGTCTGTATATCGATATATTTATCCATGCGTTAGGCATCAGCCTTGTGTTCCTTGTGCTCCTTCGTTCTCGTTTCTTCTTCAGCTGGCTGAGTGATCGCGGTAAAAGTGCTCCGCTGGTTTGCACTTGAGAAACCGTGCCCCCTTAGCAGTGACATATTAAAGATTCTCATCTAACTATGAAAATAAAATTAACCTAAACTTTAACTAAAACATTATGGACAGAACTTGACCTTGTGCCAAAACTCAAAAATGAGCAAATATCCGGATAAAAGGGAAAACCAATTTTAGAGCAAGAATATGTCTGAAAGTAAAACAATAGTGGGCTATTCAGTACCGGTTTTAATCGCGGATTACAATAAGAGTAACATCTATGTACTAGGGCACAGCAATAAATAAGCGGATATGGACTACACAGATTAGTATCAAATGCCCTGGCATAAACGGTGAACTGCAATCCATTATGAATTGGCACATTGATTTCAACTCGCGGAACCTTAGTTACTCAGCTTAGCACAGCTTACAGTTCATAAGGTTCACATTACTTTAAATATGAAAACCATTTGAGGTCGCTTGAGGGTGATGAAGTCTCAAAGCAATACCAGGGTTTTGAGGGATAGTGTGCTGGGATTGGTGATGAAGTGTCTTCAAGAACTAAGGTGTTTATGTGGTTTGCGGAATTCAATCGTGGCAGTTGGTACCTGAATGTTGATGCACTGTGTGTTCCAGCTGTGGAGACCACCATCGCGTACAACATTGCTTCCGTGCAAACGATGCTGGAGATAAACGCGCGGGTGACATTAGTACAGCTGGAGAAATTTATTGCGATTTGGTCGGTTTCAAACTGCGCAATCTTACACGAGAACCACGGCCACCGGTAGGTTTGTGCGCGCTGGGTGTCCTATCAGTTCAGTTAGGATTAAGAAGCAGCTTGGGCGGATTGGTGACGCACCATGTTTGCCACGTTTGATGGCGGCCTTTTCAATGTTGTTCGGTTGATCCTCAGTAGTTTTGGGATCCGGGTGTACACTTTCGACCTAGAGACCAAGCAACAATCGGCTCAGTGGACTGCCGTGTTTTGGCTGCCGCCTCAAATATTCCTCCACAAGCTCAGTGTAGTCAAGCTGATGGTGGCTGTGTTCGTGGCCATTACCACTTATGTGGCTAATCTATCAACCGTATGGTAAAGCACAGTCACCGGATATGGGTATACCACCCACTGTCTACCACAAGTGCTGGTAATAGTAGCCAGACAACGTCCCAAGACTCGAGTACTAGTGACCTTGCTGCATCATGACAAAGCACCTGCAAACAGGTCCCGTATCCTCAAAGCTTTTCTGGCTGCAGAACGCATGTGTTAGTCTGGTCTACCACCCTATATTTCAGACCTGGTTCTGCGTCACTGGTTTGAGTTCCCAAATGTCAAGCGCATAATGCGTAGAATACGTTACGTGTCCCTAGATTCTGCAGTAGGGGAAATTTATTTAGGCGCTTGATGTGTTATCCGCTTGAGTATGGTCTAGCTGCTACTCCTAATGGTTTGATGCATAAAGCATTGCATCAGCGCTGGTGGATAGTCCTTGGATAAAATGTAAAGCTTATCTTGTTGTCAAAATAAACATCGTGTGCGTCCGGAAACGTATTGCTCAACTTTCGTAATACGTGCAATAGCTCGCGAGATTTTCGCGGTTAAATGGCCGTCTACGAACAAAGCCATTAATTCTATTTCGCTAAAAGTTGCATTATGCTTTGCCGTGAGATGCATACAAAACAGAAGCTATAACGTGGAGAAGAGCTTTAATTTCTAACTAGGAATACCTATTTGGAATACACAAAATGGACCAAAATTTGCCGCAATAACTAGATTTAACGTATTGGGCGAATAGCCAACTTTCCTGGTATCCGTACTAAAAGCTAAGCGAATATGCGATAAATATACAATCAAATTCTAGGATATCACTGAGACATATAACATATGCACAAGTTATCAGGATACCCTGTAATTGGTCCACCAAAAGGAGACATCGATTTTAAATTTTCAGAGGATGTTGGATTACATAAACAACTATGAATGAATTCGCAAAAAGTTTAAGATTTTATCTGGTTGAGAATATTGCTCCGTGAGCTAGGTATATATGGATATAACTATTTCAAACCCACATATTTCTATGTAAAATATCGTAAGCTTTATCACTTCATACCAATTTATATATCCATAAGGATATATTAACACTAACAATGCGCTACAGGAATCTATCGTTAACAATAAGGAAATGAGCATCCGAAACGAATTTTGAAATCCTTCGAAACACGGAATTCACTTGAGCCTGCATTGGTGGGACGTCAACAATTTTAGTTTTTAAAATTGTGGTTGTTGGAACATGAGGGATTTCTTACGTCATGTGTTGACACATACTACTGGGAACCTCACTGCTTTTTTCGAGTTTATCTCTCTTATTTTTATATTCAGATGCGTTTGTTAACTGTGGAGATCAGGGTGCGTAAGATTTTTACGACCTATATCTAGTCAGGAAACAGGAGTAAGTGGCCATGCCACAAAATGTTATGCCAATCAGCCATATAAACCAAATACAGGGTAGGTCCAACTCGCTGTCTCTTACGACAGCAGTGGAAACGGTGGAGTAAGCAGATTCCTTCTGTGCAATATTAAAACCATACCTGAGTCCCGTTAGCTTATCTTTTGGCCTGTCGAGTAGGAAGCTGCGTACACCGTGCGCCTTAATCTTATGTACTGCGGGTACGTGAGGACACTGCCGAAAGCGTTTTGCATGGCAAGTTAGAGGGCAATCACTGCCATATCTGAAACGACCGTACTGGGGACAAAAGTATGGAAACCAACCTTGCAGTTTGCACAGAATGGAGCGCTTGGAAAGGCATATTATGACATGCAAACATGTTCTCCTGTATCTAGGATGTCCATGAGCGCACGCTTAACCGATTTTTCTACCACGCGTGGCTTGATGTTTTATGGAGGGTTTGTTAATTTGGCTGGATATGCTATGGTTTGCTGACGCTGGCGTTATCTAGATCCGGAAAGATGGTCTACCCAATACTCATACTGTTGTGCTATGGGTCTATGTGCTGGCCGCCTCCTCATGGCCATCGCTGGGTGGGAGTTCGGTTAGGCCCTTCTCCCTGCTAAGATCCAGGACACCAATCGGCATATGTTAGTGAACTGACCATGTGCTAGACTCGCTGCCTTTCCAGTGTACATTCAATCGAATGCTTTGACTGAGGACCCGAGTACTATTCCTTTCAGGTTTTGGCAGCCTACCAGTATCCTAGTCCATCCGCTTCGGCTGTTAGGTAGAGGTTGATGACCCCGTTTCCTGTAAAACCTAGCCATGGGAGACAACTGGTCCACGGATTATATGCTCCCCGCTCGCTTAGCTTAAATCATGAGCGCCACGCGTTTTCCATGACGGTGGGAGGGAACAACCAGCTGCTCAGTGGTTTGCCTCTGTCCGCCTCAAGCCAGGCAGCTTCTGGTCAAATTGGTACCAACCCGCCAACTCCCACCTGCGTCTGGTCGTGGTCGCAGTTGCGTATCTTACTACATTAGGCCAATGGTTAAATTACATGATTGCCATTAGAGTGCAGCAAGTTCGTTATTTCCTCAGCAACATAAGCAGGGTAAACGGTATTACCAAAAGTTTATGGAACAAAGCTTGGCAGAATCCCTTCACTGTTGGCACTGCAAATATACATGAGTATGTGCTAGGCTTCTTAGCGTTCTTTTTGAATGCAAAAGAACTGTACGCACTTAAGTACTTGAATTTGTATTATAAAGTCAGTTAACAAGCCCTGTAAATATTCTTGTTCCGAAAGATACATATTATTATTTGTCATTCCATGTTGTTAGCTTAATTTACAGCTTTGTCATCATACAAGCCATGGAAGTCCCTTTAATTTCCATAAACGTGGGTTACTTTGGGACAAACGACTTTGTTTAACGCATCAGAAATACGGTGCTCTCTATGTTCGCCAGTAACACCTTAGGCATGACTTCTGAAAGACAGGAATATGCAGCCATAAATTTTCATGTTCTTGGACTCGCTTGTATATTTTATAACATGGGTTGACCAGTTGAGTATCAAATGAGTGCCAGTCTCGCGCTGATCTTCCTAGCCTAAAAGTTTAGAACACATTATATACATTACTTAAATTAATGTGTGATTATTTTCCCATTATTTTCTCAGTTGTTCAAATGAAAATTAAGTGAATCCTATTCGTTTTTGCTTCATAATCTACATATATGATTATAAACATAAGAGCGTATGATGGAAGTTTCTTAGCAGTTCTGTAAGCAAAGTTTGTAAAGAATGATATTAATATACTCTTATACACTAACGTGGATTACAAGAAAAGCAAGGTACAAGAGTGGGTGGTGGGTGCTGGTTAGTATGTCTATCCACACTGGTTAAGTCTTAAGCTTTGGATAGTGTGGTAGCTAGCATCTCCTCCTTTGACAAGCATCACAATTTACCTATTGGTCGATTTCAGGTTAGAGACCAATCATCGAGGTTTACTCCAGCGGGGCATCAGGGCAGAACGGAAGGTGGTGCTCGACCACTTTCATTGGACTGTCTGTCGCGTATGCTGGCAGCTTCTAACCGACGTCCCATTGGTTTACGTCCCATTACCAATGAGAGAGTCAAGGACGCCAAATCAGCGTTCTCCGCCTCGCTAACTTGAAAGTACCGCACGCTATTTCGAAAACGAACCACGCTAAAAGCTTGGTACAATACGCTAATATGCATGTAAAAAGGTATAGATAAAGGTAACCAGTTTTCACTAGGATCGAGATATATTTGTAAATCGCTGTTGACTTATCCGAATTTTGCTCCCAAGCAATGACCATAAAGTAGCTCTGTGCCCTCTTACTTCCGTAACAAGTAATGAAAGATATTTCAGTCAAGTACGCATGACAGATCTTGCTCGGTGATTCTGAGTACAAGTATTACATGCAAATGTCACAAACATTTCTAAGAATGCAATTCCTTTGGTTAGTCCGTTGATGTTCAATTTGGAACCACAAGAGCTTTCCCCAAAACAAAAAAGAAATTATATATTTGTAATGTCGCTTAAGTTAACGGGAACTCATCCACGCTTGTAACAAATGACTTAGAAAGGTTACATATATCGACAATATATAAAAAGTGAATGCAAATACAGTATATACTAAAAATGAAACGCACCCAGTCGCATATGTTTTTCCGGTCATGGTTGTTAACATCACTGATTGCTATGGCTGTTCAGATAATAAGTGGGTACAACATCATCTCCAGTTAATAACGCACACATTATTTTTAAAAAGAGGTTATATTCTTCGGCCATGTGATAAAATATCTAGCACACTTAAATATTGGGACCTAATTATTCTCCACAGTACTACCCAGCGTTACAACTTTAGCTATTTTGCAACATAATGCATACATTGTGAAACAATATATTACTGAATACGTTTCGGTGACTGTGCTGTTCGCATTGTATTTAGTCGAACATAAGCGACCACTGCATTTGTTAGAAATCACATCCGAGCACTTGTCAATGCAATCTGGGTTTTTGAAAATAATTGTAAGTAAAAGTATTTATTGTGTAAGAGCGATGCTTTGTAATTCAATCATTACCTAGCCGAACGACTGTTTTAATGGATACGGGAAAAAGCGGACGCGCGAGATTAACCTGGAGGAAGATACTGCCGCATTGGTGACAAACAGTGAGGTAAAAAATGCGATAATTTGCGTAAAAGGGCACTACATGCAAAAATCAGTAATTTTAAAGCAGGGTGAATTTCAGTATACTAAGCAAATATTATTCAAATGTGGAAACACAGCAACAGATGCTCAGCCATACTGACGATAAGTGCAAGAGAACCATTGCAGGAATACGTTATATTGCACAAAATAATAGATGCACCGACGGTAGAAGCAAGTTGTTATTAGGGACTGAGCTTTATCTTCCTTATATTCCTTAAGCGCCTAAACTTTTGGATGGGCATCCGTAATCATGACCTACCAAACATTTGCCTCGACTGCTATGAAACGGGTGACGATGAATACTTAGCCATTAACTTACAATTAATGCGCAAAGGTATTAAGCACCGCTTAATAATTTTCCAAAAGCGTGTCGAGTATGCTCCCAAAATAACGGGAAAAATTTCCAAGGCTCGTGGCAAAATGAACCTATACTAAAGCAAGGCAACTTCGTTACAAATAGGCTTCATACTCTACTACTCCTTTTGAACTTAGCCTCAGACCTAGATAAAATTTCCTTCATTGCATTTTTTAACACCAGTTGATGTAAACCGCAAAAAATAGTAGATAATTTGTAATTCAATTTGGTGTCAACTGCTATAAATGCTTTCAGGTATAGACCTATTTTTTTCTACTAACGTAACCAACCCACTCAACTGTGACTATAATCAGATCATCGTGCATTGAATTGTGAAGTGATAAGCCATATGCAATGGAATTTATGTTTTGTGTGCATTTCAAAACATGGTAGAAACGTTTATGTTTACTCAATCTTCCCCATCCATGACCTGTAGTTACGGACTCCACTGATATACACGCGTTCTCTTTGTAATTAATGGTGTGTGCAATAGAAAATAACGTTTTAAACAAATCCATCGATAGCAGCGTTGAGGTCGGAAATGTTTTTAATCTGATGTAAAAGTAGGCGGCTCGGTCGTTTTCTTTTTCTGTCTGTGGTCCAACGGTATCACATCCAATAAGCGATTGAACATTTACTGGTTGTTGCACAATACTTAGTATCTGAAAAATGAAAGTTGCGATTTTGCACATGATTTGGCTTTCTCTGTATGGTTTGTAAACGCAACCAGTCACAACTACGCATATATCCGAAACTGGCATACAGTGGTAAGATTAACGTGAACACTGCTGCTCAGACGTCAAAAGCAGGCGATTCTTTTGATGAATATTTTAGTTCCTCTTTGAAATGTTTTACGTGCGGGGATGCATGCAGGTAC
Organism: Dicrocoelium dendriticum; assembly: GCA_944474145.2. Classification (NCBI taxonomy): domain Eukaryota; kingdom Metazoa; phylum Platyhelminthes; class Trematoda; order Plagiorchiida; family Dicrocoeliidae; genus Dicrocoelium; species Dicrocoelium dendriticum. The sequence goes on along the minus strand of OX104066.1, from coordinate 17,347,969 downwards.
CCAATCTGTAAATGCGGTTTATCTTTAATACAGGGCTGTAAGATGTGCATTAAAACGGTTATATTCAAATTGCTGACAGAAATATTGATAGAACTGATATATTTTACCTTATTAAATAGGTATTTGAAAGCGAGAAAATAGTGAATTTAAAATGGTTGTTAAACTTACCTAAAAATTTTATATTATACCGCGAACAACTAATCAAGTGACAACGCTTATTTAATGGCAACCAGAAGAGCACATCTTAAAATGCTTATACAAAACTAAAAGCAACTTAGGTATATATCTGATTTTGAAACAAGTCATATTTTATATATACGTATTTACTAGTTTTTATTCGTTTCGAACAATGTTTGCAGTTGCTTAATTTGCCTACGAGACTTACATTGTTAGCTACACTAAGCCCACTTCATAATAAATTAATGTAAGTTTTACCCTGAACCGAATTGCAAAATAATTTTGTTAGCAAAATGTTATATTGCTATTAAGTACATTACTTAAAGCTGCATAAAATTTAAGATGCGTATGCATTGTTGGTTATTCTATGTAAGTCAACTACTATCTTTATACCACGGTGGCTTATTTTACTAAACGCTATAAACAATATCGAATTATGGTTGTTGTTTTATTGCATTTGCTAATAAAACTAACCGTGCTGCAGTTTGCACTGCTTGGGAAACGGGGATAAAATGCTTTGAATGCAAAGGTTGTTCCTAAATTACATGAAAAACATAAATATAATATTGTGGAAACGAGAATTGAAACATTGGTATGCCAATTTTTAACTAAAGTTTAGTAAAAACCTTTAACGAAAGCATTGCTTTGAGGAGAGTAATTATAATGCTAACTGGAACTACGAACTGACAATAAAAAGTTATAGTAATTGTTCCTCTAACGTGAAGCAATTTTGCGGGTGTTTCGAATTACCGCTGTATATAACGCTGATACACATAGTTTCATGGCTACCGTAACTTGAAAGAGGCAATCATTTTCAACTACTGGTAGTTGTTTGCAGATCTATGCGGGATTATGTGAATGGTTAATACAAAGTAGCAATATATATTTAATTTTATGCTTCCTTTTGCTTGTTGCCTTACCAGTAAGCCCACCATGTGTACACCACCACTATTGTCTTTTACCATGGGGTAAATTACTAGATTATAATGTTGCTTACGATTTACTTGTACGATGATTCTTCAAATTTTAATTTTTACTCCATTCATGTTCACCCATTCTCACCTACTGTGGGAACAGGTTCCATCCATTCTCTCCCTGTTATGGTGTGGCAGTAATTTTGGCCGTTGTTTAACCGCGAATTGACCAATGCTGCCTTTGCAAAATATTGCATATCCTCATGGTAGTCTTTTAATTTTTCACTAAATATGACAATGCGAAAGACTATGGCGTATATGTTTTGCGCTACCTCCAAACTACTGAGAACGAAGCAGCTCTGAAATGTACCATCCGTCCACAATCCTCGTGATTTGGCTTTCAGCTGAGGAGTGAAACAAAGAAGCACAAATATTTGAGTATATGTCGAACTCTACCTCGTCAAAACATCATGAAGCAAACAAGCTCACCAGGCCACAAGCAGTTCCACCATATGAAGCCATTACGTTTGTTTGCATTTGAACTCCAGTAACTAGGGTAAGGAAAAATCGAAAAAATATGGTACTAATAACTGGATGAAAATAAGTGTGAAAAATTCCCAACTACCATGTTGTTATTCCCTCATTACTTATCCTTGCAACTGAGTTATCAGCTTACTAACATGAGTGTATAAACCAAGCATCTAATCTGTTCATTACATAAGTTCAAGTTTCGAGTAACTTCCATGCTTTATTCGTAGGACATTTTAATGCATACATTAGTTCTCACTCAAGCCGACAGCAAGGTTAGTAGAATTACAAGACGAATTTCTCACGGTTAATTTCATCGCTTAGGAAAGGTTTAGAGAAAGAATTTAGCGTTAAACTGATTGTTTATTAATCTCTCATCTGTAGCTCAAACAACAATGCAAAGTCTGCTTAATATCTGAAGTGATAAATCGACTACAATATTGGTGCAAGAATTGTTATATATTTATTCGTAACGATGTTTTTGTACCCTTCAAATTTGCAGAGCCCTACAGTTCCACCAATTATCCTTTTGATAAAACAGCCTCGCGAACTAAAGTACGTAAGTAAAATTAACCTGCATTTCACCGAAGACGTGTTTTCTTGTGACTGTTCATCCAGTTAACCTATGCGGTACGTGAACGTGGATTTTAATTTTTAACAGACTCCCGTTTTTCCTGTTGCAGTCTAGCACCCATACTAGTGTATTTAATCAAACAGCATTGCCAATCCGGATAAAGTTTACCAAGAACCGCTAGGCACTTTATTTATGCTACGCAAAGCTCCTATATTTTAAATGCCATTCATGTCTGTCTACCTGTCCTGTAGTTAATGATTAAAATATTAGTAGGCTACCTTATTTACGTGGTGACAGAACTTGAATGCTCGTGTTAAATGATTAGCAGTTGTTGCTTGCAATGCGTTGCACGATGTATATTAAAGTTTTAATCATAGCTCTGCCTGTGAAACAATGCCAGCCATGCTTACCTTTGGTGTCTGAATGATTTAAACTCAAGGCGAACTTTCAACGGCATTTGAATTTGTGGTTCTTGTAACCTATACATTGTCACCGTATCTGACCTTATGCAAATATCAGCACTAATTAATGCAAGGGTGTATAAAGGATGGCTGAGATGATTCCATCAATTATGTTAGAGCAAATATCATTTCAAAATATTATGTTTAGCTGTCCGAGGCAGGCTAAAAACAAAGTCCAAATTTTGGCAAACAGGAAGCTCATTAACTTTATAAGTGTCCGAATATGTACTACAGGTAAAAGCACATTATTATATGTTGACAATAAACCAGCCTTATAATAATATCTTCCCTTCTTTCCTCGTTTGCTTGGTCTAACCAATCAGCGTAATATTATTTCTGCAAATAATCTGGTCAGTTTGATTCATACACTCACCTGCGTATTAAAACATTAAAATATTAGTTATCCATACATTATACTATCGTATATGCACATTATGAACATAACATTTTCCTTGAATTTACCTGCGAGCTGCTGAGTGTGATTCCATATTTTATTGAGTTTGATTGGTACAACATAGTTTACAGTGTCAAAATAGCTGTTTGACGCGCGTATAATACCTGCTTAGCTTTTCCACATCATCACTCTCGTTGTCTATGCACATAACGGTTATTAGAAGCATGTTGATACTATAATAAATAAATACTAAGTAATGTGACAGATGTACGCCGTGAAGGCGCTTCGCTGCCGCGACCACCACCAGTCGCGCGCGGGCTGAGTATACCGAGGGGACGCCCACCCCTACGCAGATTCGAACCGGTGACCTTATGGTTGCAAAACAAACGCGCAGGCCACTCGGTCACAAGCGGACCATGCTCATAGTAGCTAAGGTTATCGAAAGCCGTCGAAGTTCGCATGCAATGTTGAGGCTTTAGAATATCAAAAACACGCATGTAAGAAAGTGGGTGAACATTCTATCCAAGTTATGTGGCGGGCATTGATGTACCTATTTATGTTATAAGTTATAAATACAGCTATAAATACAGTTAAAAGAAACACAAAATGTTCGTGATTTGTAATACCACCTGCTACTTGAATATTAGACGTTTGTGACATTAGGGTTGATCCTAATCGCATCCTTTTATTTACGGTCCGAAATGACCGGATCGTCTGTTTTGCGGGACTCGAGCCAAATACTTTGGGTTACGTTGCATGGGTACGGGCAAGCCATCAACACCTAGAGAGGAGCTGACGGTTTGGAGTAAACAAAACAAATAAATAAATAACAGCTGCAACATCATCAATTTAAACGTTAGCGGCATCCGGAATAGACCTCAGATATGGTGCCGCAATAAAAAAGGCAAGAAGCAGAACCAAAAAACAACAGGCACGACGGCTGAGTCCACAGTAACGGATGTACATCGTTCCGGAGAGCTAATAGCCCGATACCGTGCCGCAACAACAGGTATATTATGCCTAACGAATGAACTCAAATTTTCAGGGGGAAGCGAAGCACGAGAGAACGGACAAAGGAACTCACAACATAAACTACATTGGGCCGCTTCCTCGCCGTATGAGCAGTTGTGTCCAACCAATCGTGTTCAGCGTCCTTAGTCCCCAGCCCGGCAGTCGGGATGCACCAACCGACGTCAACTTCGAAGTGAAGTTTATCATATATCACGACCAATCAGTGCTTGGCCTCCCCTTCTCCTCTTCCAACCGCAAGCCCGGCGCGCCAACAATGCACGTCACGGGAGTCGATGTGCTGGCATGCGCAACACGTGGTTCAACCATCGGAGCCTGGTGTGTGATATAATGGTGCTGAGTGGTTTTTTCGCTCTTCTTGCACCAAATACGCGACGCCGAACAGGCTCATTGCACACGCGGTGCTCCCACCAGACGTGAACTAAGCTGCGAAGGCAGCGATGATCGAATATGACGAGCTTCTTTAAGTCTGTCGACTTGATGGGCCAGGTTTCACAACGGTATAATGGGGTTGAACAGACCACTGCATTCTAAACTCTGCCTTTCAGGGTCAGAGTAATGTCGCATGTGCGCCACTGGTGGCGGAGATTTTCATATGCACCTAGACCTTCTGATATACGATTGGTAATAGCATACTCCATCTTACGGTCAATAATATAGCTGCCCAGATTCTTGAATGCATGAGCGACTTCTAGCTGATCACAATAAAGAGCCAATTCGGTGGTAGGTCCTTGCCAATCTTTGGAGTACTTTCCATTACAATGGAGCAAAGCATAGCTTAAGTCAATTGACAGCCAGTGCTAATCGATTTATTGCAGCCTGGAAAGTTTGAGCGCTTTCACGTAAGAGGGAATTGTGTTCCGCATACACCAAAGAAGTCGCTCACCAAGAAGTAGATCCACACCTTATAGGTCGTGTCCAGCGAACGTTGTTTCCAAGACTTTTTCAGTAGCGAAGTTACAAAGAAATATGACACTGGGCAACCTTGTCTTACACCGCTAGAGATATTGAAGGACGGCGACAGTTTGCAATTAACCCTCATTCTGCCGAAATATGCGCAAACAGCTCTGTGAGAATGTTTACATATATATCGGGCACACCTTTTCTCAGCAGACAGTCCCAAAGGACACACCAATCAACCGAATCGAAAGCAGTTTTAATGTCGAGAAGCACGGCAACGATGGGTTGCCAATAAACATGGCGGTGCGCCAACAATTGACGCAATGTGGAGATGTGGTCGATGCAGCCTCGATTTTGACGAAATCCGGCTTGCTATTCGCGGCCTTCACTAGCGCCAGTTATTCTTTGGTAAAAGACGGAGGCAAGCAACTTAGAGGTCATTGAGAGCAGTCTGATCCACCTATGGTTGTCGCATTCCAAACGGGAGCGTCCCTTGTAAATTGCGACTAGGACGAAGCGGCTCCAACCTGTCGGAACAGTTTCTTGCTCCAAAAGTTCCAGTAGCAACTCGTGTAAATCATCTACATAATGCAGGTCCCTCGAATTTGTGGAGAGCTGGAGGAATTCTATCTGCACCGTCTGCCTTATGGAATTTCAACATGCTGTCCTCACGTTCAACTTCTGCGCTTGAGGGCGGATCTAATGAGATGGCCCATGTATAAGGGCACTCAATGTCCGAAGAGAAAGCGATAACGCAGAGTGGTTAAACTTCTTTGCTAAGTGTTTGGGCCAACGTTCCAAACATCACCGCAAGCACCTGGTATCCTACTGACTATTTTCAGTGTCAGACGAAATAACACGGTGATTACCAACGGCAGCGGCTGTTTCCATTTTCAATACACCATGAGACCACCAGGCTTCGCGGTGTCTCTTCAATATAACGCGCAGTTTTGCCCTGAGATGTTTGAGAGTCTCATTGTAGATGGTTGCTAGTCTCATTGTAAACATGCACTGACATATCTAACAAGTAAATACGTTTTATTGAGGTTAGTTTTTGTTACGCTTTTCGGGAATCCGGCTAGGATGAAGGATTCTGCGTTATTCTCTTATTTTTATACTGGTAATTACCGTGGATTTTCAGTGGTGCAGGTGGACGTGTAACCAACATTTTTACATCATTCATGGGTGACCACGGGGAGGCATCCAGTAGTATTACGAGGGTGAATAATTCCGATGAATGCACGCACAGATATAATTAGCACAAATGCTTGCTAGGTAAATGTAGCAATGAGTTGTGGAGGCGGTACGACTGCGGTGCCAAATCCATAATTACTGCTGCAAAAATACAACGCTTGATTCTCTCTTGTTCAAAATAGTAAGTGATTTAAAATGGGATTCACTTAACATCACCATTTATATTATTTCCACTAAGGAAACCGTGTTTGTATGCTCATACTCGAGGTTTGATGCGGAACCATGGTATGTATTGCTAATCTTGCTACAAAATAGCTGAGGTGTTTTCCACCTCTAGCTAGTGAATGATGAATGATTGCAAACTCTCATGACTAGTTTAATGCGTACGACAAAACTGTGTGGATTTGTTAACGTGCATTATGAAAATCGTTTAATTTGTCAAGATTTATAATCTTTGCAGTAACCTCATTGAAACAGCGAGGCATGACAGATGGGGATGACAAGACTATTGAGATGACGATTTTAGTGCCAGGTGGTACGGGATGACCAGGATATTCGTTGTCTTTTCTTTATGTTATCCATGATGTTTTCTCTCCTGGAGCTTCACGGAAATGTAATGTTGGCCAAACTATCCCCACTTACAAATTAAGGCGTACACGCCTCGTTGCATTGAACATTCCTAGACTTAGATGGGCTTGGTTTCTCATGCCTGTAGACCTTTTGCCCAACGATATCAAGGCCGGTTACCTACAGACCATGCAAGTGTCAATCATAACGTCGGTAAGTACCTTGTTGGCTACCACATGCGTGGCATTGATAAATAGTTTATGCAATGGATATCATGATGCATAACTAATTTACAGAGTACATATTCTCCAGCAATTTTATCGGCGTTGTAGTTATCTTCGCAATAAAGCGAAGGTGCTAAAAACACTCTTTTCTCAAATGATTCGTAATATACTCTAGGTTCATGACTTTTATGATTAACATCGAATGGTAGATAACATACGACGAAATAACACGAAATATTTTTTATCTTCTGCGGCCTACCTAACTGTCGTAGCGTATACGCTGGGCCGTGCATCTATTGGACCGCTTCGTAATCATAGGACGCGGCAAAAACAATCATGCTCAAAATGAAAACAAACGGCTAGAGGTGTGCTTTCTTGAGCAATCCTTCATTTTATTTTTGTCTCATTTGATTGTTGAGCGGATTACCTCTATTTTGGGGATACATGGAGCGCTGATAGGGACGGATAATATAAGAGCAAACTCCTTCCCAATAAAACATTTCACTAACAGGTATATTTCATTGAATATTTTCTCCTACGTACAACAGCAGTGCTTTAGACAATCTCGACGTACAACAATAGGCAGAGTTAATTTCCACGCTCGGTATTGTTGTGGATGATGTGCCTGTGCGTTCCACACGTGTTCTGAATGTTGACAGTAGCGAATGTGATTGACTATATTATCAGCAGTGGCGCATTCCATTCGCTCATGACTTCCACGTCGCTTTTTTGCAGCGTTTTAATAACGTCGAGGTGACTTGACAATTTTGGCGTCCGATAAACGAAGAGACTCCGCCGGGGCCGAAACACCGTGCATTACCAGTAATGTAATTAACTGGGCGACCAAACTATGCCGTAGGCAGGAGGTACTTGACGAAGTCGCAGCGCATGTGGCAAGCATGGTTTCAACAGGAGTCGATGCCCCGTTGGATACGTTTACCTACATTGTTGACCTACTAACCGCAGATCGAGGCATTCAATTATACGGCAGCTCTCATATGTCTTTCTATTAACCGCTACTAATAAGAGCCAAACTTCATCGCTCGTTAGGCAATGAACGGCTGCTTATGCCTTTGGCAACGAAGCACCCACTGCGCAGCGTAACGGGCATTAGCAACAGTGACAGCCTTATACAATGGTGTGCCACCTCAAACACGGTAACAATTATATTAGGTGTCTTTGAAAATACGTCTAAACGTGTTCACAGTCCTTAGGACCCCATCCAGGCAGTCGGGATGCACAAACCGACGCCAACTTCGAAGTGAGGGTTTTCATTTGTCTCGACCAAGTCATCACTTGGCCTCCCCTCCTCCTCTTCCAACCGCACACCCGGCGCACAAACAATGCACGTCGCGGAAGTCGGTGTGCTGGCATGCGCAACACGTGGTTCAACCATCGGAGCCTGGTGTGTGATTTAATGGTGCTGAGTTGTTCCCTCGCTCCTCCTGCACCAAATACGCGACGCCGAACAGGCTCATTGCACACGCCGTGCTCCCACCAGACATGAGCTAAGCTGCGAAGGCAGCGATGATCGAATATGACGAGCTTCTTTATGTCTGTCGGCCTGATGGGCCATGTTTCACAACCATATAAGAGAGTTGAACGGACGGCAGCGTTATAAACTCTGCCCCTCCGGGTGAGAGTAATGTCGCGTCTGCGCTACGGGTGGCGGAGATTGGCAAAAGCACCTCGAGCTTTTGCTATGCAGTTCGTAACCTCATCTTCAATCCCACGGGTGTTAATATATCTGCTAAGGTACTTGAATTCCTCAAGGGCTTCCAGCAGATCACCACAAAGCGTTAGCGCAGGGTTTTGTCCCTGCCAATCTTGGAGAAGTACTTTGCATTTTGATGGCGCAATGCGTAGCCAAAAACGATTGACAGCCAGTGTTAATCGGTCCAGTGTTGTTTGGCATTTTTGGGAGTTGTCATAGATTAGGGCAATATCGTCCGCATACTCTAATCAAGACGTCGCTCACTAGGTCGTGTCCAGCGAACGTTGTTTCCAAGACTTCTTCAATAGCGAAGCTAGAGGAAAGGTGACAGCGGGCAACGTTGACTTACACCGCTGGAGATATTGAAGGGTGGCGGCACGGTAACAACTATACTAGGTGCCTCTGAAGATGCGTCACGCAACTCTAAGTCCAAAGCTCCTTTTTGTGTGTGTGTTGCTGGAAGCTTTCAATGAGGCACACAAGGATCTCCACTTCACTTGTGAACATTAAATCGGAAACCGGTTACCTTTCTTGGATGTAGAGGTTATCCGTAACTCGTAAGGATCATGCAGCAGAAAGTTACACAGAATACACACATGAATTGGACAGTACACTAACTTCCACAGCGCAGTATCAAACGGGTCTTTGAAAATACGTCACGCACCTCTAAGTCCAAAGCTCCTTTGTGTACACTTGCAACGGAAGGGCCGCAAGAACATAACGTGTTAAGTGGATCTAAGGTTTTCCGGTTGCGAACGATTTCTAATGCATTAAAGACTAGTGTATGCAGTTTTGCTTGTGAATATCCAATCCGTCATGCACAAAGAATACTGTCGTCCGGATACTGCAACTTTGTCATTTGGTTACACAGCAGTACATCCAATGTAGTTTAATCTAAAAGGTCCGAACGGTTCATAATTTTATCAGTCGTTGCTTGATAAACAAAGGGATGTACGGCCCCATCAATGAGAACGCAGTTGTCACTCGGAGCTCAGTAGACAATTTCCCGGGGACACTTGCACTGCCTTAGACATCATGATAATAATGCACTCAAAATGAAAATGGGTATAGTGGACAGGTTGATATGGAGAGGGAGTAAAACATGCAGTAGTATCGCTACTATTTTAAAGTTATCATTATCTATGGAATATTATATTTCAACTTCACGGCTACTGCTAATAAATAAAGCAAAGTGCTCCGTGCTTCTTTTAAAAGGGGTTTCTTTCCATTCGAGGTAATTAGATGGTTGTTTCGATATCCTTCTATCAAAGCACTGTACTCGCTTCGAACTTACACTCGGTAGACAAACTGAAGAACAACGAACAATGTTTTATGCCGGGTAGAGAAAGCAGTTGCTTGACATGTCCCGCAGGATGTTGGGGGTACAACTACAATTAGCAAAAGATAGGTGAGTTGTTTGTTTGCAAGACTATCTAATCGATTTGCTACTGAATAATGCTGGTGTAAGTGCGAATTGAATGGAAACGACGAAGCAACATGGCGACAGTTATAGTTGTTGTAATTCGTGAGAAAATATAAATGAGAATACTCACTCCTGTACCGTCTCTTCAAGTTTAGGTATCTTTTTAATTCGGTTTGAATGGTTTCTTGTATCCACATTTCGAACCGAGGTTTATGCAGGAAACCGTATATCCAAACTAGCAGTGGGTCACCTATGCACTAGAACTAGAGTTTCTGTAGGAGAATTCGATGATGTAAGCGATCAAAGGCTTTTGAGAATTCCAAGTAAATGACCTCGACACCTGCCCCACCTTCACCTACTTTAGTCCAGGTATTGTGTGCAATTATCATGTTCGTATTGCATGAGCGCTTCCGCCGGAAGCCATGTTGCTCGGGTGCCATCATCTTGTGATTTTATAGATAACGCATGAGTGAATTAGCTATGATAGACTTCAAAACATTGGAAAGTACAGGGAGTAGCGTTTAAGGACAGTAATTATCTGGGTCAGTGCAACTACCACCCTTATGAATAGTAGTGATATCCACTCGCTTTCATTTTGTTGGAATATGGTTCTCCTCCATACACCGCTGATAGTATAGAGCCAGAGGTCCGCCAAACCACTGGCTGCTAACTTTAAAGCCTTCAGTCGAATGTTCTCGACACAAAGAGAGCTGTGGATACGCAAGGACAACAGTAGAGGCTAAGTATGTTATTATCAATACGCCGTTCCTTAATAAGCATGACGGTGAACCGGTATTTAAAACTGTCATCAACTTTCATTTCGCTCAATCTAAACTGCCTTGCCGAAACGTGTCAGCGCCACCTTTCCCCGGGTAAAACTTGGAGCTGAAAACATGTTTTACGTGTTTGCTGCCAGTTTGGCTGAAAGACTTACGAAGACAAAGTTGCCACAATCATAAAATTAACTTGAGGACACCATCAATGCACTTTTGTTGCCTTAGTGGTGACCGAATACGAAAGTATTCTATCTTAACTAGCAACCGTGGCTCAGAATTGTCTTGGCAATTAAGTACGTTAGATTTTTTTTATCGCCGCGGGTATTTTATAAGACCGTAAGTTCCGACCTCAAATGGGATTAGAGCGGATATTCGACTGTCACACCTGTTGCGCTCCTGGTTCTCCCAGCCGAGTCAAGGGAAAGAATGCGCAATGGCTCTGCATACAATCATCTTACTCACAAGTCCGTGGTAACGGAAGATTAGCGGCGATTTCAATAACTTGCCAACATACTCGACCGATCGTCTGATCGACTACACTGAAGCAGCCGTTTATCTTCGCCCTAGCTTTCAGCCACAATCACATTCTTTATTTGTTGGATATTTTTGCAGCTTTTGTCTTGCATTTTCCATATCCTCGTCCACTGCTGGCGAGCTCCCCAGCTAACAGAATGACAGTCTCATGAAGGTTAAGTTGCCTTAGCACCTTAGCTGCGGTTAACAACTTCCTCCGCCTCCAACTGAAGTGACACTGAATGGAATTTGTCCCGATCTCAGTAAAGAGCGCTTTTCTTCCTTCGGGTATCATCAGGCGAGGATCTCCATTCGTCTGGTTGATACAGGGCAGTTGTTTTATATTCTATTTTCAGTTTATATGACAATGATTCCTTTTGGCTGCAGCCTCGGTCCTTTCGATCCTTTAAAGCGATTTGTGTTGTAATGCAATCTATTCGGATGCAGCTTTCCTAATGTAGCATGCTGTCAGTGCTTCTCAGATCATGCTGTGATATGGTTGCTCGGCCTTGTGTCAAAGGCGTCGAAAAAACGCACTCTTGTTTCCCAAGGCTGTCTGGGTACTTTATTGTGGAATCCTTCGTCGCTTACTGACATCCATTGTCCACTGAACATGCATCGATTAACCAGCTGCAACTATCGAGAAGCATTAGCCGACCATCACATTAGTTCTTAAATATCTCGAACATTTTGGAAAGATCCGGGACTCAACCATGGTCACAGAAGTTCCACGCCTCCATTATACGGCACGCTTCGACGCCGATAGCGCATCAGAACTTGGCCGTCTGGTATGGCCTCGGATACATATCCAACTGGATCAACGCTATAAATTTCATCCAAATGGCTTTACATGTTAACAATTAGCGCGATTTCTGTCATCTGTCGAGCAGGCGGCATTGGGATCGAGGTACGTCCAAAAAAGCAACGGGGTCCGGCGCGTCAGCTTTTCCTCTTCCGACACCATGCTGCGGGCCCGTTTCTGTCAGCCGCGACAAGAGAAAACAAACACACTACCTCAGCACACTAGCGATCTATTTGCAATTCTGAGATTCTGTACAATTAGCTGGGTGTTTAAAAACTCAACTGTCTACTCGATCTATCGCCAGCTTGATCGCACTGCGGCAGACGATTGTCCTCGCCCCCGGTTTCAACCACCATTGCAAAGCCAATTCATTGAGCGCTGTATGGCCAATAGAATGCTTTCACTTTGCTTGAATAACACCCACGCTTGTACATAGATTTTTTCAGTAAGTTCCAAAATGCATTTGTATTATTCTTTGTTACAACTGAATTTCCGTACATTTTACATTTAATATCTCTGCATATCCCTTGCTTACTTTACGTCACTGGCATATCAGGAAATACTGATGCAGCAAATGTGAGCATTAATCTGCTGAATAGCGTGCGAAACATGTTTGTCTTAGATCTTCCAAGAATATATGAACTAATGGATAAACAATCGGTTTAATATGGAATGCCTAATGCAGTCTGCTTAAGTTACAGACACAATAAAATATACAATAAAATGTGAAGTTTATCAAAAAAGGCCGTGAGGTTGGAAGAAGTTCACCTTTGAAGAAGGCATAATCAACAAAAATAAGGCAAATGCCCTAAAGGTACTCTAACATTTACTATAAACTCTTAAAACAGATGACAGACTGATAGCACCATATTAGTTTGCAAAATAAGCGAATTAGGGCATCAACTGCGTTCAAGAATACATCCACATTTTAGATTAGGTTAACGAGGGATTCTTAAGGACGAATGCCTTTTTAGTTGCGACACTGCAACCTAAAACCGCCTTAGCAATGTTTCAAAAACTCTCCACTCTCACCCCCTGTCCTTCGCCTACGCTAACCTCGGCAGGACTGCTGTGCGTCAAAACGCACTTAATTGAGAATTTTAAGACTACTTGACCTGAAGTCCTTATAGCGCATCTGACTAAATCGTACAATAAAACTGGGCACACTACCGCCACCTCATGCAGAAAAATATGGGACGCTTTAAACTATTCGTTTATATGCATGATATTGTTGGGATTAGGCAAAGATCGCAATTGAACCTGCCTACCTACTGTCTGCGATAAAACAAAAGGCTTTGAGTGATACCGAATTGTTTTAATACAACCGTCTTTGGCCTCATGGGAACATCATTATAGAATTGAGTGTTTTAGCATGCAGGGAAGGCGTACTCTTTGTGGCATCAAGTCATGCCGTGGATAGTCGCGTTGCATGATACAAATATACTTACCGCGTAAGTCATAAGTCCCTTTGTTGAAAACTTCTTGAATTGGGCTGACTACTATATTCCGGCAAACTTTGTCCTAGCATCAGTAAGTACCGGGTATCATTCCCCCGGTAACACTAAGCAGTCTATACAAGTACCCGTTTACATAAACTTCTGTTTATTTGAAACTTGCTTACTCAGTATTTGGCCTCTAGTCCACAAGTAAATATACGCCGCTACGTCTACGGTTGGCCATACCACGCTGCCTCCATCTACAAGGTGATGCCGAAGGTCGTCGTGGATATTGTGGGCATGATACCCGTTGCAGCCATTTACTAATGCTTACCTAAAATAAGTTAAAATAACACACGCTACGTACCAACGAACTAAGGACATCACCTAGATTGATAATGAATCGTTTGTAACGAAGTAGCCAAACGCCATTTAACAACCTTAGCTGTCAGATAACTATATTGTTTGGAGGGCCATTTTGAAGTGGAAGTGTTGTTATTGGATTGCCACGCGCAATCTCAATGTGGACTGTGATTCGCATGTGGCAGCATAGCGGGAGCAAATTCCAAGTTCCGTCTTCTTCAGCTGCGGTTCCAGTGTTCGAATTTACCAAGCTTTACTATATTGCAAACCACGGTCCCCATTAAGATTGCGCGTCTCAATGCGATCACATAACGTACTACAAAATAGTCATTCAATGCTTCATTAACCGTTGTGTCAAGCTTTGTCCGCCATGATCCGACAGCTTAAGTTGCTTAAGTTTCTGACTACTTTCTAAGTGTCCCGGGTTCGTGTCTGGCTATCTCCACGTGATGCGTTCAAACAAAATACAAAAGCGTCGTTATATGTACTTTTCAGTGAGCAACGCACATATTCCATCTTTTTTCCTAGCTTAGATATTGTTACTTCCGGGTTTTCGTTGTTGCATGCAGTCAGGCGATTTTTTGAATACTTATATTTTCCTTTGGCTTTATATTGTTACAAAGTAAACTTAACATCTGTAGAGAGTCAGAGCGTCAAAGTAGCAAAACAATAGATAAGATGCCGTCGAGCGTAGCCCAGGTTGTTATTGTAGTTTCCTCTTCTCTATACATTCCCATTTCGACTTCAATACCGTAGCGCAGCCATCGCTCAAACGTATTTTCACGCCATCCATGCAATCCCCTCACGCTCGTTACCCCATCAACAGCTGTGAGAGTGCCGTCCAGCTCACGTCGAAGTGTAACGCAAACGTGCATTTTATCCAGCTCCGACTCTTATCTCCTTTGCCTTCCAGCCCCGTCTGCCTCTTACGGTTCACGTACTTGCCGAACACAGAAGCCATCGGAGCCCACAGTCGGATGCATGCTATAACAACAAAGACGACACCTTCCAGGAACAAGCACTATTTTTCAATTGTTGCGCTTTGCGGGTACATAGTGTTGCATAATGTCACTTAAAAAGAAGAAAAGTTTTGAATGGTTAAAATGTACATTCAAATCGGTATCGACATCTCAACTAGACGGTTGGGAAGTTCTACTCGAAGTACTAAATTTACATGTGTAGTAATTCATTGCAGAGCGTCTACAACACTGAGCTCACTTCCCTTCTAGCACTACTAAAATTGGTAACCAGCATTAACTTCTATTTCATAGCCTCGGATCAAACTTACATGTGTGTACATCATTATTTCGCCTACATCATTCGATCACTTTCGTAACACATCATGCATTCAGATAATTGCTATCCGTGCTTAATTAAATGAAAGCTACATATGTAAGTGCCCTCAGGTTCTGACAATGTGTCTGCTACCATTTATATTAATCTTCTTTCCTTGTGCAAATGGGCCTATGTGTTTCCATTAATTTCTACCCAATGTCTGCTGGATCCCTTTGCATTCACCTTTAGATGTCATTGTCTTTATGTTTGTCCCTTATATGTGAATGTGTCGCATTTAATACGTATATACATGATATATTATGTACGGAGGTTAATGAACATATATATATGTTGTGTTGTAGTGTATTTCTTATAGTTTGTTAATGCATACTTTGTAAAACCATTTAGATGCCTGTATGAATAACTTTTTATTACGTCGCCTAAGCAGATTGTGTTTAATTTCATCAACTGTACCGCCATTGTAACATTTTTTAAAATATCTTACTCTGACAGCTTGAAATTTTCAAGGATTTGTGTACAAACTATATATTTCATATCCACATTTAGCGAAGAGTTAATCCGATATATCCGTACGCTTTAGTTGTTAAGCAGAATACTCTTAGGCTAAGAAACGCAATTTCTCGAGTTGTCGTTCCTACATGTGCTTTCTGGCATCTCGGGGTTGATCACGTTAGAACCGGTTGCTCAAGTGATCACTATACTCTCCACTTTATGTGGACGCGATTATTTGTCAACCAAGACCGAAGGAGTTTCCACCGAAACTTCTAGCGTACAACTCCTACCTGTCTTAGAAAGGCGGACAGCATGTTGGACGACAATAACCAACAAAATCTTGACCTCAATAACGCTTGGACACTTCTGCGCTACAAATTGAACCCGCTCATGGAACTAGAGTTCCCAAGCTTAAGAAAAAAGCCCCACACAATAGCTCCTCCTTGGATTGGTCTGGAAATACTGATTTTCATGCATCAGCGGAAGCAACTATGGAACTGAATCGACTTCGAAATATTCCAACTACCAGAGGCTCAGGAACTTATGTCCTACAAAAATGGGGATAAGTGGCAAACATATGAGCGGAGGCTGGCAGTACATTCTGTGTCCAGACCTAAACACACTACGCTTATATTAGCTAAATGACCAAAGTCAGCTTTGGCATAACCACTTTGACATCTAGTAAAACAGAACCCGTTCTATACGAATACGGCTAGAAAGCAGATCACATGGTCTAGCATTACTCACCATTTGTGCCCTGAAGTACTCACCGCTCAACAATCACGATGCCTCGGATCTCAGCCGCCTTGAGGACATCGAGTTCAACGTGTAAACTGTTGCGAAAATTTTGCTGGAGCTAC
This sequence comes from Dicrocoelium dendriticum, assembly GCA_944474145.2. NCBI lineage: Eukaryota > Metazoa > Platyhelminthes > Trematoda > Plagiorchiida > Dicrocoeliidae > Dicrocoelium > Dicrocoelium dendriticum. The sequence goes on along the minus strand of OX104066.1, from coordinate 17,331,332 downwards.
GTCTTATTTTCAGCTGACCATAAAGTGTTGCATCCCTCCTTTCCCGTCAATGGCAACGTACCTTGCCACAACCATCTGTCAGATTTTTTAGCTCTTTCTAGAAGTTACGCTTCTACATACCGACAGAAACTTGGGAATAGTGATCCCAAAGCACAAAGGTGGAAATACACTTAACCCCACGAACTATCGCGCAATTCGTCGGACATGTATATTTTCCAAGTTCATGAAGAAGACTACAAACGCGTTGTACAGAAGTATTGTTTTGACCTGAGCGTCAACTTCACTACATTGCACGGCTTTCATTATGAACGCTTCTGCACTACCAATCTACCGGTAGCGATGAAAAATGAGCAAGATCAATAGATGTCGGCAAACGCTTAGATGTTGCCTTCGTTAACGTCCGAAAGGCGTTTGATAATGTGCCACATCAGAAGTTTGTGTACAACCTCCGGAAATTGATGTCAGTAGACACCTACCCGCGTGGATCGCCGATTTATTGAAAGACAGGACCATGCATGTGCGAGTGAATGAGACCCTTCCTCAGCCAGCGCTAATGACCAGGATGTCCCGCAATATCTGTCCTCAGGCTTGAAATTTTCAAGCTGATAATCAATGACCTTTCCGAAACGCTTCAAACCGAAGGCCTTATTATGTTAATGGCCCACAGCTTTGGTCAGAGTTCTCGGGCGTCGATACCACTGATAAAATAATGCCAGGCTGGATCAACTACACGGCTGGTCCTCGAAATGTGATGTACCTTTCAAAGTTGACAAATGCATTGTCCTCCCGATTGTTGCGCCTGATCCACTTGACACCTACCATATTGGACGCTTCCTCATTAAGACTTAGAAATCACCCATGACACACTTAGGAGATTGGCCGCCGCTAACAGGATGCGGGATACAATAAGAAGATCATTCTCTCTGATGACACCAAAGATCTTCAGACTGCTATTTACCACTTACGTACGACTATCCTAGAGTATGGTCTACCGGCAGCGTTTCTGCTTTCAAAGCTAGAATGTACTCTAATAGAACGGTTGAAGCGACGAGGATAAAGGTGTGCCTTCCGACTTTAGGGTTTAGCCTATCATTTTCTACTCCATAGGATGAAACACTTCTCCATGAACAACCGTCGCAACCGTGAAGACCACACCTTCCAGGAGTCGAACGGAAATCTACTGTGGCTGATATTTCAACTCATCGTGGGTGGCCCAACATGAGGTCACAAATGGAAGCTGTGTTAACTGAGGTTGCTCTGAATTCGATCTGAACTCGCCCTTTCTACCCGGATGGTTAACGACCGGAACAGCCTCCAAAAACCATTGTCAGCGCAAGACTAAAAAAGGATTCTCAACTGCGCAAGGTGCATGGACATCACTGGTTCTCTGCAACTTTCCTGGTCACCTGAGGACTGTTTGGTCTTTAAGACATACTGGCCTCCCGTGATGATCTGGAGGCGACGGAGTCAACGTAGGTCTTCCGTTCTGCCCTGTACAAATCATTGAACCAAATGAAAAATGATTTGAAAAATGATTTGTTTGTTTAAAGGATTAACCGTTGTTTGACATCCCCGGTTTGGCAGCGCTTGATGTGCATGTTGGCAAGGTGCCTGACTGTCTAACACTCTCCACCTCGATTACTGGCTCCAAGAGACTATGAATCTCTTCTGGGGAGGACGGGGTTCACGGTTTCTGTGGCCGTGTTAGGCTCAAAGTGTGTTTCCATGCAGCGATGAGCGGACTACGGTCCAGCCAACACATTGTGCGCGTTTGATTCCTAAATACGACGTGCTCCTTTTTGTCTGGGATAGAGTGTGAGCCGCCTCCGTTGAGGTAACGTGGCTCCCATCGCATGCCCCTTGTTCGTACTCCTTAATTTAACACTGGATATGTTGTGTATGGATGGATCTGTGGGTGGTGCAGCGCAAGCCACCTATGGTTCCTCTGTAGGCGCAACCGACCTGTGGCTGTCCTATGGAAGTGACAGTAGCTGGCATATCAAGAACCGCATGTCGCCAACTTATGCAGCCAAGCATATATATATATATATATATATATATATATATATATATATATATATATCTTTTAGGACATTGGTGTACACCAATATGAAAAGATTTTAATTAAGCACCGTTGGACAAATGAGCACAAAGATATGGCTACGCATATATACGTATTGGCATGTATGGGCACATTTAATATATTTTTTAAATATTTACTTCAGATATACTCAAGCTGCATCTATTTAAATGTTTCTGTTTTGTGGTCTTATCGGTGCAGTTACAATGTTCGTTAACACCATTATCACCGTCAACTGTTATTAATCCTAATATATATAACACATTAACTTATCGAAAATTTTACCTGTGTGGGTATATGCAACAATCACTACAGCCACGCAAACCTTTTACCTGCGAATAGCACGCACCGGACGGTTTTTCTCGCTCTGTTTGGTAGGCCAGTTTGAATCGCTCATTACTTTGTGCAAAGCACATTTTTCGCGCTTATATTTGTCAAATTCAGTTTCACTTGCTATTTGAGATTTCTTATAGTATATTATGTTGGTGTCCGTACATGCTCCTCTGGAGTTTGTATCGTGTATTTATCGCTCACTTTAGCTCCTGTACAAGCATATCCGCTAAACCCTCATTAATGAAGAAGTTGACTTCCTGTGGCACTTGGTGCAGAATGGTTGAGCAGTGCCAATGCTGATACATGTCTCATGTGTGTTTTGAACTACTACATTTGGTGAAGTAGTTTGTGTTTAGATTATTTTTAACTACTGCTTGCATTCCAGCATAACCTTGTCCAAATATCACGCAAGAAATGCCAGGCTAATGTGCAGTCACAAACAGCCGAGAAGCTGCGCGATCCTACACGACGCAGGAAACGTTTCATAGGGAGGAGTCACGTGAGTTTATCTAAGCAAACAGAAACCCAGGCAATCTATATGCGAACGGGCCTACAAGCCCAGGGGCTGCAGGCTCTCCAGAGCGATGTCCACCCGTTGTTGGAGCCTCAGCTGGCTCGCCTGTTCAATAGTTCAATAGTGTATGGTGGGATAAAAAGCAATAACTTTACAAGACCCACAGGATGGCAAATGGAAGAAAACAAAAGTTTCAGTTGTGACACAAAAATATCAGTAAGTTAGACACTGCAGTTTGTCATACCGTTATATAATGTGTATCATGTAAGTGCAAGTCCAATAGTCTTTCGAATGTCTCGATGTTTGGTGCGTTCACCACATGCGATGGCAG
>OX104066.1:17288884-17328007 GCA_944474145.2 Dicrocoelium dendriticum | reverse complement strand
CTCACCTTCACAAAAGCAATCAAGGAATAACCCGCATCAAAGCATTAGCTAGAGGATACGTGTTTTGGCCAGGGATGGGTAATGATATCTCACAAATGTGTACGCGGTGAAAAATGTGCACTTACGCCAAAAGCAACGAAAAATTGGCCCCTGTGCCATGGCCAGCAGCGACCACGCCGTGGTCAAGAGTACATGTACGGTAAGTCTGATGGAAGAAGGCCGATTAACGTTCATTTACCTACCATGGCGCGTTTATGGTGAAAGCCGGTAATTTACGGTTGTTGTCCCCAAAATCCAATAGCCATCCAATGTTTGGCAAAATTTGTAACATGCCAATGCGAGGGCAGAGATATGAATCGCTATCTCACTTAGTGGTGCGGACGTATGGGATTCTCGGCAGAAAAGTGACAGACAAAAAAAATATTTGAACAATCTTGTTGCAGCCCATATTTCTTTGCGTTGCGCAAGGATAAAATATTTGCACAAAAATAGAAGAATTCTGATTTAGAGCACATTTTCTGCTCCATAAAAATGCTATGAACAGGTGTACACCGTTGGTCGATTCTAGTGATGCATATGTTTTACTGCATATTAAACACAAATTCAGGCTGCTGGCTAAGGAAATAAAATGAATCAGTGCAAAACATTACTAATATTTTTTGTTTAACATGCAGAAACAAATTACTTTTGATATAACCCGAACTGTTCTAGTAGGTGGATAGAATACTAGATCGTGGAAATGACCGGTAGTATTGATACAGCGGATCAAGAGATACTGACAAGCAGAGTCAACAAAGTGTCAACAGGAAGTTCACGTGTTTACCAGACTCACTGGGGTATATCGGTTTCGCTGGTTTCAGCTTAGTGGTGATTGGCTGGACAGTTGTATGGTCTGATTGGATGACAGCACTCCATGTTGGGTTGAGCCCGTATACGACATTTCCCTCTTCTTTTGACACGTCTGCCTGTAGTTGCCAACCGTTGGGTATAGATGAAACGATCGGGTGGTCGGCGGTTGCGTACGGGGCGTCTGTGAACCGCATCCAAATATGACATCAACGCTCGGCTTTCGTTTTCCACTCGATCCGAATTTGCATTTGTCGGTTTCGGCAATGAAAACTCCTCCAGTAATAACTGAAAATCAAACTGGGAATTGTGACGAGGTAAATACTGATTGTTATCAGAACGGTGTCTGAGCTGGTTCATATGCCTGTGTCATGTCTGACCGTTGACCTCTACTAGGTACGCGACGCGACCAATCCGTCTGGTGATTACACCCGGCGTCCTTCTGTTTTGCGACGGCCGGAAGTCTCTTGTCCATACTAAGTCACCTGGTTTTAATGTTCTCGCTATTACGTGCCGTTTGGGTTGCGCAGATTCTGTTGTTTCCGAATTGGCTAATTCTCTCACCTCCGGAACGATTATGTCCGAAATTGACCTGAGATGACGGTTAAACAACATTTCCGACAGTGAGCTTCCGTTACAAGATGGATGTGGTGTGATTGGATACATCATTAGGAAGATGTGTATGCAATCGTCTCTGGGGCCGTCGCCTCGACCTTTAATAAGTGCACGCTTGAACGTGTCGACGAATCGCTCAACCTGACCTTTCGATTGCGAATGAAAAGGGGGTGTGCGAATGTGTGCCACCTCATTAGAACGACAAAATGTTGCGAATTCTTCGCTAGTAAATTGTGGGCCATTATCGCTGACTAATGTCTCCGGCATTCCGAATCGGCTGAATATTTGATGCAACTGTCTAATTGTTGCGACTGCAGTGGTCGTCGGCATTGTTAAAACTACTGGCCATTTACTATGGGTGTCAATCAAGATAAGATTTACATCTATTGGGCCGACGAAATCTACGGTAAGTCTGATGGAAGAAGGCCGATTAACGTTCATTTACCTACAATGGCGCGTTTATGGTGAAGGCCGGTAATTTACGGTTGTTGTCCCCAAAATCCAATAGCCATCCAACGTTTGGCAAAACTCGCAACATGCTACTGCGAGGGCAGAGATATGAATTGCTCTCTCACCTTAGTGGTGCGGACGTATGTAATTCTCGGCAGACAAGTGATTTAGTGCAGGGCTCAGCTGAGAAAAAGCCTAACCTCTAAAGACGCACCGACATGAGGGTGTTTATCAGCCAGCGAGTCATAACGTGTTTCGCGGCTGTCAGCTAACTTCTCACTGAGTGAAGGTCATGGCCAACTGTAGGCGTTGGAACGATCGATGGTTATCTCGGTGTGCCTCCCTGGCTACGCGGCAAAGTCGCCTTAGGCGACCGAAACTGCAACGTGCATGTGCGCACGTGATGGCAGCTCAGCTGACGACGAGATTAGCTATTGCAACTGTTGTCAATGTTAATGAATCACTGGTAATGGAGCACGAGCAGACAATGCAGTCGGGATCACGTAACGTTCCTGTTACTCAGCGCGCGCTGATTATTCGGTTGTACGGTGAATGCGGTTTAAACGCCGCATCAGCTTCAAGAAAATACAACGCAATGAATGCACGAATGCGTCCCATCACCGCCCGGTACGTGCTTAAACTAATGAAGAAGTTCAAGCAAACTGGTAGCGTATGTGAAAGGAGGAGAACCGGACCGCCTCGCATCACCACGGACGACCGTTCAGCTTGCGCTGTAGTCAGTGAAGTGTCAAAAAGTCCCGATCTCAGCATTCGTCGGATCGCACAGCACTGTGACACGACCCGATATGCGGTTCACCGGATATTACTGAAACGAACATTTCGGAGATTCTGTGCACTTCAAGTGCAGGTTTTGAACCCATGCGATCCGGAGAAGCGGCATGAATTTTGCCGTTGGTTTCTGGATCACGGGGATATTCGTTCTGTTATCTTTACAGATAAGGCATTGTTTCATCTGCATGGAAAAAAGAAACTACTGTTGGGCTACCAGTAACCCACGAAAATTTACCGAATCACGTATGAACCACAGTGTGAAACTGATGGTTTGGGCAGGATTAACAAGCCAGAAAATCTTGGGCCCATATCTCTTTTCCGGGAATGTGACCGGTAGGTTATTGTTTTGAAGCACTAAAGCCTTCTCTTTTCCTAGCATCGTTGTATTTGGAAATGCTGCAGACATTTGTGCTTCCCCAGTTGGAGGCCGAAGGAGCATTCATACTGTTTGGTGCACATGCACATTCTGCTAAAACACTGCGTGCTTACCTCACCGACAAATTTGGCCACCATCGGATCGGACGCAGTGGACCAATGGAGTGGCCTGCTCGCTCACCAGATTTTAATCCCATGGAGTTTTTTCTATGGGACTATCTGAAGCGGCAAGTGTACGAAACAAGGCCCAGTACACTGAGTCAATTGAAAGAAAATATTGTAAACGAATGTCGCGCGATCACGTGGGATACATTGGAGAAAGTGCTCGCTAATTGCATCAAGCCGTGTATGCACTGTAAGCAGAATGCCGGCGGACATTTTGAACATATCCTTCATTGGCATAGATGATCGTTCCAATACATTTCTGTTAATATATTTATTCTCTTTCACAAATGTGTTAACGACTAATCTGGGCCGCTGGCAAGTAGTGCTAATGATGCGTCCGGTCGGATAGAATTCTTAACGTCCAGGCTGTCGTTGAGCACATAAACAGCGTCGGCACCGAAACGTTCAATGGCTACTTATGGCGAAATCACCGAGTCGCTATGTGCTGAGGTTCGTCCAGCCTTAATGAAAAGCCGACTGTGTTGTTGACTCAGTTTCAAGCTATTGCCTGTAAAGTTGGTGTTCGGGATGAGTTGCAGTAGGTGGCAACATGTGTACGTGGGATCGTTTCGTATCTGGTAGACCAATACGAGGTCTCGACATAGACGCCTGTAGTGTCTACTGAACACTCGGAGTGTATTGAGTCGCTGCTCGACCATGGTGATTTTCAAGCGATGCAAGGTCACGGTTTAGCCAAGCGTGCCAAGTCTGGATTACGTATTCGACGTCTTAACGCACGTGGGTATGGAGCATGATGGAGAAGATGAGTGAATGTAAACTTTCGAATGCCATTCGCAAGCTAACAACGTGTTGGATTCCAACTCTCTGGAATAACCGAAGTCATCCTGTACCAGCACACGGAGGTCAAGTTCCTGAGAGCTTGTCTGTAGGTCATGTGCCCCAATATTCTAGATAGACATGCCTATGGCGGATGTGGATAATGTGTCACTTGACCACATTTAATGGCAGTGACTTCCTCACCGGTCAATGCCAGGTCCCATCTAGGTCGCACATGGAGGATCTTGTGGTCGTCCATTCTCTTAAACTCCGGTCAACTTTTAACGTCATCCGGAAAAGTAAACTTTTTGAGGTGATGACTCTCGCAAGATCGTCGCACTCCACTCGATTAGAGTCGGGCAGAGATGTTCGGTCTCTAACATAAAACTGCTGTTCAAGGAGAAAATTACCAACCCATTCCAATAATGCATTGATTAGGTTTTTCAAATGGTCCATCATTACGTCAGCGATGATTGCTTCCATGGCTTTGGAAAACGCAGAGATAAGTATTACCGGACGGTAATTGGTAGGATCAGACGGAGTTCTCTGAAAGAATACGGCAAGTGGATGGGCCAGTATTGTTCATGTGAAGGCGGCATGTGTTCCTTAAAGCCATGTTTTATTGTGCAATGCTAATCAGTGAATCACAGTAGGGTACAACGGCTTCGCTTGAGATTCAGGCAACATTTGGTCAATCTTTGCGAAATTAATTTCTTCCGCATTCTTTCTGACAGCCGAAAGTGCATTAAACTTGTTGCTGTTTCCAAAACATCCGCTGTAGTTGAATTCACGCACTTATGCTGGTCGCGATCGTAGCGGAAACGCGGAAAGAACTCGAGGCATGATCCAGGATCCTGGGGAAGGTTGCAATTAACTGACAAAAATGGGAAAGCGTAAATGGAATGAGGGATTGTGAGTCGCTCTTACTATATGTATCCGGGGATGTGTGTGTCTATTTGAAAATGATACGAATTGTGTGGTATTCATGCTTGTGGTGGGAATAAAGATTGGACTTACGGAACCACTATGTCAGTAATTTGTCGCGTGTCAATTTGTAGTGTGAACTCTCTAACATCTAGGTTAGATACACGTGGAGCAATACACCTTAGTGTACACCATGATGAAATCGCCACCGGGCGCACGGCATTGCCTCCGTCCCATTGTGGCGAAAGGTGGTTAAATTCCCCTCTCACTTGCTCCTTACTGATCTGTGAGACGGACGCGGTGAACTAGCACTAATTGAAGGGTAGTTTGATTGGCAGTAGGCCTAGCTGGTAGTCATGCGTAACCGGTCACACTCAGAAAGTGATTGCGTATAGGTGAAACATCGAAAGAAGTAGGCGATATCGGATTGCGTTCGTAACAGACACTCACCCGGGACTCACCTGGGATCGCAGCTTCGATACGAATGCGAACCAAACAGGAAACGATGATCAGGGCGTAGAGAGTACACCTTTAGATATTCGATGCAAACAATCGTCTAGCTTGCTGTGCCAACCGTGTTTAGTAAAGCAGATATGCTCGTTTACCAACTACAGACCAGGAGCTTAGGACTATTTGCGTTGGATTCAAATGACTTATAAAATTTGCATACAGTTCAGAGGAAACGCTCATTTCCGGTTCTTCGCAATCAAGCGGAAGGATCAATCTGCTGTTTCATGGATTTAAATGACTGGCCCGTGCCAGTAACTTTTTATCCTAACTGTTTCCGTTGCGCCCGGCTGAAACCAATTTACTATACTAAGTTTTCAATGGTCGATTATAACAATAACTCTTTTCCCATTAATGGCGCTAAATTCCGGATTGATCGACCGGTAAACTTGTGTTGCTTGTTTTTATTGTGCTATTTGAATACCGTTATTCGTCCTATTTTTCTCTGTCCATCTCTTGATACAACGGTTTCCCACCGCCTGCTCCGTGTACTCACAGTCCCTATTCATGGTCGGCATCGGATATTTCGAGCTTATGTTGATGCAACAGAAGCCCATGCAACTACCCATTAATCAAACTCCTCTCATCAGGATGTGGCAAATTTGATTGCTTAGTAATCTTAGCAACGTGTCATAGCTGGACGCTGTTATCTTGCTTGTGTTTCTCTGCATCAAATGCGTTGAGTCAAATGCAAAACTGATGATGAATGCGTATGGAGCATGGAAGAGAGGATGGCTAATAAGAACACTGGCCATGACAGGGAAAAGTGCCAATCCTGTCAGTATATTCCAAGGTTTACTTCACGAGAAATGTGGGACCATGTAATGTTAATAAGCTAATAACATTAATGCGAATTATTAAAGATATGTTTCTCGTTGCGGAGAAACTGTACCCACAATCGCGGGATCGGTCGTGCCTTTTCATTGAACATCAGTGTTAATGTACAAATATTACAGATATATACGTTTTGTAGGAATATGCTTATACCCTTTTCGTAGAGACTACTCCCGACGTTCTGAAGACATCCTTACTCCCTACATTTTGATTACTAAGTGAATACGTTGCGCAAGATTGGCGATTTATTGCTTCTGGCCATGAACTGTTAGACCAGTAGCAACTATATCCGAAAAAAATGTTTCTCGAATGAAAATAACCATAAGATTCTGTTTGTTTGCGCTCAGTGCTCCAGAATGTGGGCCATTTATTCAAGTGAACCAGTGTACCCTATATCCTTTTCTTTATCCAATTATAAATTGCTGCATTTGTGATGTTGTCATTTTGCTTCATCCGCAGTTCACACTGCAAATTACTGTTAATGCAACAATCCGAGAACATACAACGTACCTTGACCTGACTGGAATTGACAACATGCTCAATCATGCGGAGCTGCCAATGGTTGGTTTTATGCAAGGAGGCAATAGGTAAGTTTTTGGGCAGATCTCCATTTGAGATTTTCACTCTCGTTTCATATCATAATCCGAGCATTCGTAGTTGCTTGGTTCCGGTGCAGATCGGGTATACTATGGGAGCGGCGGTCTGATGGAAGGAGAAAGGAAGGAGAAAGGTGATGGATCGAATGCACTCATCAACCGAAATCAGTCGAGTCGTACACGATCATGAACAACAGTCTAGATTAATGCAGGTCAAGTTCTCCGCAAGTAGTAGAAATTCTATAGTTGGTGCAAATTTTACTCGGAGGCGAGAGGAAAGAATAAGCAAGGATTCATACATCATTTTAGCTTTGCATATATTTTCCAAGCATCGGCTGCCTCTGGTCATCCTCAGACATTGGGTGTTCTCTGATAAGATCTTACATAGTAGCAAGATTTACGTTTGTTTTACCGACTTGTTTACCTCAGCGTAAAACGTGAATAGCGATTAAAATCTCCTGAATTAGGTCAACAATTCTAATACTTTTCATGGACCAACACTTCGAAAATTTCGACACACTTTATGAGCATTCCCTCGACAACGTTTTCCTCAGTTCCACTCTACTTTCCTATCCTTCTTCTCATAGATATTATCACCCACTGTGGAGCTACACCTCACATTCCACGTATACGTGTTTCTCTATTACGATCTATCCGATTCAGACTACTCCGTCTGTATGACTTGAACTTGCAACAAGTCCATGTAGCACAGCCGAGAAATGCAGCAACAGTAGTAGTAGTAGCAGCAGCAGCGGCAGCAGCAGCAGCAGCAGCGGCAGCAGCAGCAGCAACAGCAACAGAAGCAAAAACCATACTGCATACACCAACATAATCTCTTCTCCTTGAATAACCATGTTCCGAATCAGGGGAAAATGCTTAAGCTCGTTCGTTCGGAAACACAAGTTGACCAACACCTCATTGACAGGAAGAATTGCGATAAAAAATCTCTTAGCTATTTTCACAATGAATGCAACGTTTTCATGACTAAAATAAACATATCAAGGAACACAGAAAGTGTTATGATGTCAAGCTTTGTGACCGCTTTTTCTTCATTCCTTAAAATGTGGTTGGGAAAACTGTCATTACTGCGAGCCAATTCATCATACGGCACCATCATCTCTGTCTAAGTGACTTGGCCATTACATTCCGGTGGCTACAGTGGAAGAAGCTAACATTTTCCGGGATAAATTTAAACCTACCAGAAATGCTCGTAATTTAAATAAAGAAATGATTTGAGCGGACGCTGTACAGCCGAAGCATCAAGCTGTTTCTGGAACATTCGCATCCACTGCATAACGTACTAGGTACATTCTCATTGGATAGTGGAACTGAACTACCAATCAGACCAGCTGACCTAGCTATTCTGAAACGGGAATATTTCCGGATTGAGCTGGAAATGTCCATTGGTTTTTCACCAGAAATGTCAGTTTACGTCAGCAGCTTTTGCCTTACGCTTTTGTCTCCAGACGTTGATTTCTGAAATTAGCTGGGATTCAAAAACCTGACCGAAAGGCACCGAGTTTGGCGTTGGCCTACAAGGAGTCCGTTATAAGGATTAAGTTGCCACCCTCATTCCAACCCGCAACCTGGAGAAGCAGGAGGCCGAGGTTTTCTGGGTTCTAACTATTGACCAATCTTGTATTAGTGGCACTAAAGGTGCAATAAAGCACCACCCAGCCTAGCTCAATGGATCAGTGAGGAATACAAACCATGGCACCACGGTAAGATCCAGCCTCATTGCGATTAATCTCTCAAGATAAGTGATTTGATCAACCACGTCGAGTTCCTCGTTAGCAAGCGTCAAGGGGGTCATCAAGTAGCTGGCGGTCCTGCAGCAACATTTTGCACTTTGAAGGTGCGAATTACATACCAAATGATGGGACCACTCTGGGCAGGATATTCATGGTTGATTGTGCCATCGTAACGTTGTCGAAAAGCAAGACGATATCGTCCGCATAATGGAGGTCAACTTACCTTTCACCAGGCAGCACTTCAACGCCTACATCATGAGATTCCGCAAGGGAACACTCCATGATAGAATCCACGACGAAATTGAACACAAGTGGGGAAATCGAACAACCCTGATGAACACCACTTGTGGTCGCAAAGCAATCCGATAGGCCCTCGTAGACCCTGACGCCGCCTGTAGTGTGCGAGTATAGAGAATGTAGGAAGTTAACATATTTCGTGGGAACACATTTCTGTGCAAGTATTTCGAACAGAATCGATTGATCGACTGAATGGAATGCACACTTGAAATCTAGGAACACGGCTATTGTCGGTCTGCGGTATGCGTGGCGCTGCTCTAGCACCTGCCGCAAAGTGAATATATGGTCTATACAGCCACCTCCTAGGCGGAAACCGGCATGCTCTTCCATAGTCAGAGATTCACGTTCCACAGTGAGGCGACGAATGATAATCGAGGCCAATAACTTTGTCACAACTGGCGTTAGGCTAATACCCCTGTGGTTAGAACAGTCTGTGCGACTGCCCTTCTTGTATATTGCCACTATAATCGGTTCGTACCAATTAGCCGGGACACTCTCTTCCTTCCAGATACGTTCGAATAGGGAGCTCAGTTTTTGCAGAGGACCTCACCTCTGTCCTTAACTAGTGCAATTGGGAGGGAATCCAGGCCAGCGGCACGAAAACGATTGAGGGCTGTGATCGCATTTCAGACCTCAGCCTCCGACGGAGGCTCTAAGCTAACCGTCCATGGCTCGTCCTGCATCACCTGAGTAGGAAGAGGTCCGGGAGCAGTGAAATGGTTGAGTGTTCCGCCCAACGAGCCATACGGCGCTCCTTATTGTGTATCAGCGCACCCGCGCTGTCTCTGATTGTCTCACTGACGCCTGGTTTTCTGGGACCAGTGGTGAGGATTAGCTGGAAGAGCTTGCGGTAATTGCCTACTGCTCGTGCCTCCTCCATTGCTTGAGCCCGACTGTCCACCAGACTTCCTTGTCAGCACCTAGGCTCTGCTTTAGTTTACGCCTAATAGTCCGTCTGGTCACATTGTGTTCAGAGCCAGCCGGGAGGTGTCTTCTAGCTTCCAACAGGTTCACCGACCTCTCGGATATCCAGTGACTGGTGCGGTGACGATTGATAGTGCCACAAGCAGATGCTCCTGCGTCGTTCATGGCGGCCGAGATCCTATTCCACTGAAACTCAGTGTCATTAGGACAAGACAGCGAAAGTTCGGTACGTAGTGCGTCTTGACTGGCTTGCATGGCTGAGGGCTGAGACAATTTCTCACTTGCCAATTAGAGGAAATGCTTGATGCGCCTCCCGGTGAAGTTCATGGAGAAACGACAGCGTACCAAGGCATGATCAGAGTCGACACAGGTACTCCAGTACGAGCGGCAATCCAGGATGGAACCACGCCATTTGTAACTTATGTCTATGTGGTCAATTTGGGTCCATTGCTGGCCGGCTACACTGGACGCCAAGTGGCACTTCGGCGACCAATGTGTCTAAAAGCAGTGCTAGTAAGAAACAACTGGTGCTCCGCACACAGTTTCAGTAGACGTTCACCGTTGTTAGTCCGCTCGGAGTTAAGCCCCTAATTACCACCCACCTGAGCTTCTGAAGTGCTCAGACGCCCTACTTGTGCGTTCATACCCCTGAAACTACTATAATATCTGAACTAGTAGCACTACGTAGTAGCGTGTTCAGTTCGTGATAGGATGTATTCTTGCCAGCATTATAACTGCAGTCGGTGAAAGCATAAGCGGAAAGCACAAACAAACAGCGTTTTATATAACTTCATGAATCCACCTTAGCTGACGTAGTCAAACGGGCTGCACATAAACGGCTGTTCACCGGAATCCAATCAACCAACGATGGGTCAGCCTTGGAGCTTAGAATGATACCTACACCAACTTGACCCGTGAGTGCTGCATCGGCGTCTGCGGATGCGTGCAACCAATAACGAGAGAATAAGCCGGGTGCAGTTAATTCAACAACCCCGTTAGGGTCATTTATCCTAGTTTCGGACACACAACACATAACAATACCCAGTATATTCAAGGTGCGTGCGAGTGCAGCCTGTTGACCTGTTTGTCTTAGAGTGCGAACGTTGAATGTCGCCATGGAAACGGTATAGCGTGGCCTTATAAGGGACTTTTGGTGGAGGCGTCCGATAGGTGCTGTGGGATGGTGGCTGCAGATGGTTCTACTCCAGTGGCACTTCGGCTGCTGTCAATTAAGCTGGGAATTATAGAAGGAATGTTATTAATGGGGGTCGGGATGGGAGTAAGAGAAACAGGTGGAAAAGAAAGAAGGGAGGCGCCAGCAGTAGCTTGTTTTCGCTTATCCGCCCTACTGTATGCGGTAGATAAGGCGACCCTTGATAATCTGCGCGACGGCCGATGCAGGATGAAGTGTATGTTTGAAGAAATTGTCTTAGTTGTATGTGGGCTGAGATACTGCCAGGGCGCCCAGACCTAGACGGGAGGACGATTAGGGTCCTCATCCAAAGCTTTTGGCTTAAAAGTCTATCCGCAAATCAGCGGGGAAGTGGCAATAATCCAGTTTTACAGAAATGGACGCCATCACAATTTAAACTCCCAACCTGGAGGGCGAAGAGACTGAGTTTGTCTGACCTCTCACCATTGACCAACCTGGTAGGAGTAGATCTCAAGGTTCCCGGATGCGTCAACCAGTATAACTCAATGGGTCAATGAGGTAGGCAAACCGTCGCACCACATTAAGGTCCAGTCTCGTTGCGACCGTGCTGGATGAATCCAAACGCCCGAAGGTACTTCGCACGTGATCCCATGCTGGCTACCTTATTGGAAGTGGACTCTTTCTATCTGGAACAAAAGAGTTCGTCCCATACCAGCACACGCTGGTCACGTCCCTGAGAACTTGTCTACATTTCCTGCGCCCCAATTCTGCAGATGTATTCGTGTCGATTGCCTATGTGGACAACGCGGCGTTTGCTCAAAGTGAGTGGCATCGTGCTGCTTACCGACCAATGCCAATCCTCATCAATATCGCGCTGGAGGATTCCGTGATAATCCACTCCATCAACAACCCGCAATCCTTTAAATCATCCGCGAAGAGGTGAGAAATCTCGCTAGATCGATAAAGAAATCCAAGAACAAACAAGATCCAAACATCAAGCCATGTGGTACGCCGTATTCCAGTCGAATCGGGTCAACACAGTGATGTTTGGACTCACTTTCAACTGTCGTTCACGAAGAAAGTTCTGATTCATTCAAATACTGGATCGGCGATGCCGTAGTGCTGATTCTGTGCAGCAGAATTCAATGATCTAAGCGATCGAAGGCTTTGAAATGTCTATGTAGGTAACATTGGTTCCTCTCCTGTCAGCAACTATTTCGGTTCAGTTGCACATTGGGGTACTTGCAAGCAAGTGCTTCGGATCACCGAAACACATGTGGCTGGGATGAGAGGTTGTGCCTACCGTTGTGTTGGCGGTAGTTGGCAACTTTTCGGTGGTATTAGTGGCGAGTTGCTTGGAGCTGTGTTCGCTGTCCACGTAATTAGCCCCTCTTACAACTCAGTTTGAACAATGCAAGTGGATAAAGGATTGCAGAGGAAGTTCAACACTAATTTCAGACCTACTGTCAATGTGAAGTTCGGATGGGATCCCCGCCGCGTTTACCGTTGGAGTGGCGCTTTAAATCGGAGAAACGTTTGCTCGCAGCCCTGAACCTGAGCTCGCTGGGTAGCCTGTTCCGAAGCGACTGTCATCGCTCCACTAGCCTAAATGTCGACTGTCTAGCTTATTTGACAACTTTAATTATGCTTGAAACGCTCCCTTTGTTACTTGCTGAAGTTGGCACCCTTGAGAGCGATGGCCTACAACATCCTCCAAGAACAAGGTCTCACGAATAAAGCGCATCTGCTCCTGGTCGTGGGCTTCCGATTCACATGTATCGGACTCATAAGACTCTGGGACACTATGGACAAAGGCGGTTCTGCTTGTGATGTTTACGCGGAACTCTACTAAGCTCTGCTTCGCCGGTTTGCGCTCGTACCATGGAACGTCTGGATAGATGCGGATCAACGTGGAACCGTTCTGTAGACGAGCTGTGGAAAGCAACAGTGCTTACGCCTCATCGTCAGAGATTAGCACACTCCGAAGAAACCTGACTTCACGCTAGTGCTTGGCATTTGTTACGCTCAACCGAAATCAGAACAACAGTATTGCAAATGGAAGTTTATAGAAACCATGACAATAGTACATCGGCAGTCCACATTGGGTACAGATCAACTGTTTAGTTTTACGCAGTTCGCATGTATTAGCTACGCACTTGCTTTTGAACCAATCAATAAGCATCGCTGGTTAGTCAGGAGATGGACTTTTACGCACTAGCGCGCACAATGCGACTCAACATGTTAGGTGGTGTAGCATGACCTTGACGCGCTCAACGGCTGTATCACTTTTCCCCCTTTGAGTTGGAGCTATCCAGCTTGGAAACGATCGAGCTGTCGGCGTCGGCGCTCAGAGCGCCGCAATTGTGACTCTGCTACCGGTTCGGCGTCACGCACGTGCATGTCGTTCGATGCTTGAGCTGGCTGCTCTGTCTCGACAACGGTTTCTGTGTCAGACAATTTTGGTCGCACATGATCTAAATGGCGTCGAACGATCCTGCCATCCTCAGTCTCTGCTGCTATTATCTGTCCGTTAGTCGGTTCAAAGACGGCTGGCTCCCACCCCGAGCCTGTAGGTAAGCGGATGTAGATGGGATCTGAATCTGTCACATGCTTGTCTCTGCTACAAGTATCAAAACGCTTTTTCACTCGTTGCCGTTTTTCCGAAACTTGTGGCTCAATAGATCCATGCAATAAATCCAATCGTGTACGCCGTCGACGACCAAACATTAACTCTGCGGGGCTTCTGCCTGTGGTCTCGTTTGACATGTTTCGATATGCGAACAAGGAACGATCCAAACGCACACGCAGCGAAGCACTTGGTTGTTATATTAGCAACTTCTTCACTGTTTGTACGGCCCTGTCCGCAAACCCATTAGAAGAAGGAAGATAGGGTGCAGTTGTTATGTGTTTAATGCCGTTCGAGTTGAGGAAGGTAAAAAACTCAACAATGGCGAATGTTGGTCCATTGTCAGATACTAATGTCTCGCGAAGGCCAAATGCTGCGAACGTTGTGCTTAGTTCCTCTAAAGTACTAGCTGAAATTGCCGAACCAAGAATATGGGTATCAATCCATTTAGAATTGTCATCGATGATTAGCAAAATCATCCGACATTCGTAGGGACCGAAATATTCTTACTGGACTCGCTTCCAGGGTGTTTCTGGCCACTTCCAAGGCAGCACTGGCGCATGAGGAGCAGCGTTTCGGGTCTCCTGGCAAGGTCTGCAACTTCCAACCTTCGCCACAATATCACGGTCTAATTCAGGCCACCACACATAAAATCGAGCTAACGACTTCGTCTTTGCGACACCTGGATGCGCATCATGTAGTTCGTCAAGGATAAGTGACCGAAATTTCTTGCGGACAATAACTCGTGCGCCCCACAGCAAGCATCCATTCTGGAGGCTGAGTTCAGACATCCTGTTACGGAGGGGCATGAGTTCTTTGGGGGTGTTGTCCGGCCACTCAACTTGGACATAGCGTTTCATCTTCGGAGAGCAGACGTTCTCGTGCCTTCTCATCGAAAACACCCGCGATTAATGACTGTAACAGCATCGCTTCTTCGAACTGGGCTGGATGGATCTGATCATAGGCGCAGTCAGGGAGAGCAGTAAGGAGATGGGAGATAAAGTCATTTGCAGTCTCATTTGGTTGTTGTCGCATGGTGCTGAATTTATACCGAGCAGTAAACACATGGGGCTTTTCCCCCACATTCGGTCCAGGGAATAGAACAGTGTTTTTAGGTCTCGCTTCGTATGTAATTGTAAACTGTCGAAAAGTCACTGGCCCTCGATGCCGAGATGGTGGCGCAGTAATTTAATTTTCGTTGCATCATCAATCATGCAATTTCCGCCAAGGAGCAAAAGCAAATCAACGTAGTTAGTAAATGTAGTTTTCCACTGCAACCATTGTTGCGCAGTAGGCCTCTCAGTAGAAGAATTCCAAAAGGGTTGGGGTGCCGTTATTGAATTTGCCATGAGCAATCGGAATAACCTCCGTTGCAAATTGTTACACTCAACGGAAATCAGAACAACAGTATTGCAAATGGAAGTTTAGTAGAAACAATGGCAATAGTACATCGGCAGTCCACATTGGGTACAGATCAATTGTTTAGTTTTACGCAGTTCACATGTATTAGATAAGCACTTGCTTTTGAACCAATCAATAAGCATCGCTGGTTAGTCGGGAGACGGACCCTCACGCACTAGCGCGCACAATGCAGCTCCACAGGCTAGGTAGTGTAGCATGACCTTGACGCGCTCAGCGTCTGTATCAGTGTGTAATGCTCGATTGCAATTTGAAGAAAGATAAATGTTGACAAGTTAACTGAGTAGTTTCATGAGTTCCACGGCATGATATGTAGTTGTGATAACGATTCCACAACACAATTTGCTTCCGGGTCTAAATAAGTAATATTCCTGAAAAAGCACAGGTCTCGATAGGCGTGAATGATGGCACAGGTTTTTATCGCATATAAACGTTAC
The DNA here is from genome assembly GCA_944474145.2 of Dicrocoelium dendriticum. Lineage (NCBI taxonomy): Eukaryota > Metazoa > Platyhelminthes > Trematoda > Plagiorchiida > Dicrocoeliidae > Dicrocoelium > Dicrocoelium dendriticum. The sequence goes on along the minus strand of OX104066.1, from coordinate 17,312,519 downwards.
TCGGTGACTTGAATCTGATTTCGGTCACTTAACTCGATTTGTTCTTGAACCCGTTGATTATGCAGTTATTCCCAGTCATCTGTCGGCAAAATCGCAGTTCATTCATCATGTGCTATGGAGTCGGATCCCCTAGGGCTGCATTGAATTTATATCAATATCCGGACCGAAGCTACCTCGTTTCTGACACCACAGATGTCACAGGTTCAATAAGGTTGTTCGAGTTTTTGCTGATGCAGCTGAACTGAGTTCAATGGGTCGCACGCATGATGAATGCCCAGGAACTAACCTATTGTCGTTCTTCAGTACGCGTAGCATTGCTCTAGCATCCGCCGCAGGATGAATATAACGTTTCTACGGCTCGTACCAGGCGAACACCTGCTTGCTCTTCCCTTCATCAGGATTATTGTTCAACACTGTGACAGGCCAGGATTGATGTCAATAGTTAGGTAACCCCCGGCGATAGGTTAATGCCCATGTGGTTAGCACGGTCCTCGCGACCGCTTGCCTTATATATTGCCAGCTGACTGCGATGGTCTCTTCCTTCCAGACATGTGCGAACAGGAATTTGAGTGCTTTGCATATGGCCTCACTAGCATCCTTATGTAGTGTGTGTGTGCGAGAGATTCTGAAGCAGCAGCTCGAAAGCATGTGAGAACTGTGATTGTGTTTCCGATCATCGCTTCCGACGTAGACTCGAAACTAAATCACCATGGCTCAACACGTATTGACTGAGCCGGAAAATTTCCGGGAGCACTGTGTCAAATGAACTGAACACGAGATTGCTACGTCCAACCCTACAGCGCCTTTTATTGTGTATCAGAGCATCTGCGCTGTCTCTGATTGTCTCCCTGACAGTTAGTTTCCTGTTATTAGTAGTCCGGATTAGTTGGAGCAACGGGCAAGAATTGTATGTCGCCCCCGCCTCCTCAATTGCTTGCATCCTAATTCTCCACCATCCTCCCTTGCGAGCACGACAGATCCGTTTTATATCGCAACTAAGGTTTCACTCTGTTACATTGTGCGAAGAGAGAGCAGTGTATATTCCGCTGGACTGCAACAGTTTCATCGTCCATTCGGATGTCCAATGACTGGTGAGGTGAAGAGTGATTGTGCTACAATCAGAAGCTCCCACGTCCTTCATAGCGGGCGATATGTTATTCCACGGAGGCTCACTGCCAGGAGGCCTTGAGGAGGGAATTTCGGCACGTAGGGCTTCTTAGGGAATATAGGTAGAGGTATTTTATCATAGATTTGCCAATGTCCGATGATTACAACACTGATAACGAAAACCAGTTGAGCAGATTTTAGAAGTCCAATATTATTATGATGATAGTAATTTAGTTGTCAATGTAGCCGTAATATAATTGTAACGCAAGTGTAGAAAGAAGGATGGCGCATGAAGTTTTTGGAATAAAGCCATGCTTTGAGTAATTGATCAGGTCCAGTCGAGTGCATTGGATTGGGCAATGCACTTTGCACTATTCTTCCCATGGTTTTAGTAGACGCAAATAGGTGATTCCTCAGACGGTGGCTTGGCAATTTATTTCGCGAAACACGTTTATACTAATGATGGATTATTGCCACTTACATGCGAAGCATCCGGAATTCAGCCGATGCTTGTACATGTTTGTTAACAACCGAGAGAAATTTCTTCCGCGAGTCTTAAGTACGGGAGTTCAGCGGCTTCGTATGCTGCGGCCTGATGGTGGGTGTTTATCACATCGCCTATACCTTGGCGGATGTGTGTGAGCAAATTGGGTGTGGCGTGGTGAACGCTCGGTAGGAATGTGGGGATCATGTCTGACTGTCCGAAACCACCGCAGCATGTCCACTCGTCTGAGCTCATTTGTACGAACACGGTTATCACCAGACAAACACTTACTATCGAATGCCAAATGGCAACGCATATTAATCATGCGATTCGATCGGGACTAAGGTTTTGTAACGGCGCGAAATGGCTGATGGTTTTCTGGATGCGATAATGATCTACACTTCACCCAATGTCGCAGAGATATTGCGAAGTAGCTCGTTTGTTCTTCTTGCGGATCCGGACGAGACGCCTGTGTGTCCATGATGAATGAAGAGGCAAAGTTAGAGTTGATTAACACCTAGACATACAGAGTATGGCACAGTTTAAGTAATCATTGCTTGTGGTCAGTATTTGCATTTTAGATGCGAGTTGCGGTTTCTCCTTTTAAGTAACTGCATCTGCGTGCTTGCATGTTCAGGATTTCCAAGTATTCGAATTGCTTCCGTGTTTCTGGCTGTTTCGGTAAGGTTCGCAGAAGGTAGAAGTCACGATTATCCTCCACACAATAATCTGCCTCGACGGGGAATCGAACCCCGGTCCCACGCATTTCCGGTCCGGTGCTCTACCACTGATATACCGAGGGCTGACGATTAGGTGCACAGCTTAATACATGACTTCTGCTTGGTGTGTTTACGTTAAATGTAGTGGCTGTCGCAGAGCTTCATGCATCTGCAGCATTCTACCGAATGCCATGTGCTTTCAGTTTGATTGCGACTTTGCTGCGAAGCTTGTGCTGACTACTATGCCTATGGGTGTAGTCCACTTTAACGGGTGCCAGTTCGTCTACACACGGGACATTATTGTTTCTGAACTCATTAGAATTTGAACACACCGAAGTGTCTTAACTCGAATGCGACTGAGTCTAAATTTCATATTCTGTATTTGGATTCTTATATGTACTCAAATTGATTACTAAAGAGAGGTGATGAAGCATTTCTCCCCTACCCGACAGCATTCCCTAAACATTGCTCATCTATACTTCTCGTTACTAACGTCAAGCAAATTTACACACTCTATCGCGTTTTCACAGAAAGATTGAGCAACCGCTAAACTCCTAACATTGCCAATACTCACTAAGTCATCTGGATTGAGAAATCAATCGGGCAATCTGGTTGCTCCATTTAACGACGCGCTTACTAAATTCGAGTATATGTAAGATTAGGTGGATTGGACAGAAGTCTACTTGACTTCTTTCTTTTCTTTGTAGAAAACTTTAAAAGCACTTGCACCCAAAACTATCCTGCTGCGTGCAACGGTAAACCAAGTTAGGGATCCTTTTAAACCGATCAGCGTCTTTATTGAAGGTAAAGTAGGAGAAGTGTCTAATGAGCCATAGTGCTCGAGAAATGCTGTGGCATTTAAGTTGCCCAATAAACGACATGCGCAATGACCACATAATCTCCTGCTTAGAGTAGGTCATATGGAAGCCAGTCGGCGTTAAATGTGAAAGGCTCCGGAACAGAAATCAGCGGAGAAACTTTTCTGCTCTTTTCAACCTAGTGGTGCATTGATAGCAAACGAGTTCACTAAAATATTGTACAGATAGCAGAAAACAGCACACTCCAAGCATTGGGAATAACGAATTATGATATACCCTTTGTTTGTACTGTTCCACGTAGTCTTTCCTGGACTACTGCAAATATCTTTGTTTTGATTGTGCGATCGATTATACTATTTCCATATACGGCCGTTGCATAGGTATTCCTTAGTTGAGTTCAACATTCACAAGCGTTTAGACGCTCTCAGGAAACTTTTGATGCCTTAACTGATGGCTCACATCCGCTGCATAGTGCTCTCGAAAATGTCATCTGCCACTCACATTGCGTTGAACATTTAAGTTGGAATTCTCTGGTACTTCCTACCGCAACACAATCCTATTTCATTTGTCACGTTTACTTGACGATTAGGAGAAATTCATAAATGCCTAGCGCATGCGGCTGATTGAGTAATATAAACACATCTGTTTCAAGGGAAACCTTAAAGTTTTGTTCATTATATATATATATATATATATCTTAAGTGGTCCTATCACTCACTGTCGCTACAGTGATAAAGTAAAAATTGTGCTTCACCAATTCGTATGTCTAAAGCCTATTTTGACTTCCGTTAACTTGAAGACGCAACGAAGAATGTTTCCCTAGACTGAATTTGTTCTTTCAGTCGTGGGTAACCTATTGAATACGTTCTCGCAATAGCTGGTTCATAGTTTGCAAGTGACCTCGACTCATCGACTTGCGAAGCTACACTGTGCACTCAACATGGCAATGTCGCATAAGAAACTGGTCAAATAGCTAAACGCTCCTATCACCGTTTTCTCTCACAGTAGGGTTTCGGAAGTGATTAGGAAATCGCGAACAATATGCGGGATTTGAACATCGCAGGAGCAATCAGCCAGATGAAGGAATGTAACTTATATGCAATACTGGGTGGCAGAACCTTGAGAAAGCTGCCACTGGGGTAGGTGGTTCCGTATCCACCACGCAATTTGCAAGCAACTATCACTACTAGAAATATACCCACAAAGTAAACTAAATTATCGGGAGTTCCAGGATGATATTATTATGCAATGTTAATCAATGAACCACAGCAAGGCACAACGATTTCAGATGAAATTCTTGCACCATTTGGTCAACTGTTGCGGCACTAATTTCCTTGGCATTCTTTTTGGCAATCCGACAGTGAGTGGAAATTGTTGCGGTTCCCAAAACATCCGCCGTAAATGAATTTCACGCACTCTTGCTGGTCTGGATCGTATCGGAAACGCAGTAAGAACCCGCGGCATGGTCCAGGATCCTCGGAAAGTTTGCAATTATCTGACAAATGAAGGATAGCTTAGATTGAGTGGGGGATGGTGAGTTACTTTTTATATATATATGCATGAGATGTGGGGGTTTATAGGGAATGAGATTAACTGGGTGATATTCATGCACAAGTTCGGAACAAACATTCGACTCACGGAACCACTGTGTCAGTGATTTGTCGCGTGTCATTTTGTAGTGTGAACCCTCTGTTGTCTAGGTGAAATAGACGTAGAACAACATGCCTTAAACTCGGTCATAATGACTACGCTACGGTGCGCACTGCTTTGCGTTCGTTCCATTGTGGTGCACGGTTGCTAATTTTCCTCGTCACTTGATCAACCATGCAACCAGTTACTGATCTGTGAGACGGACGCCGTGAACAAGTCCGCCAGTTGAATGCCTTCATTGGCAGTAAGCGCGCTGACTTACCTGACTTTATAGGTCATTCGGCCACACTCATAGAGGTGGCGTATCAACTGCTTCTGTCGCCTAAGGCGGTATTAAAATTTTCTCCGCAAATGAGGCCAGAATAGGCGCGTGAAGGCCACACAATTGGCTCAGAAAATAGGGCACATTAGTTTTCGATGAAATCAGTGGTCGCTTGGAACACTGTGGTAAATCTGGTAAAAGTAACCACCATAGGAAAATAAAGGAGTGTTCCGGGGAGAACGTTTGCGCATGCGTGTCACATGGCTTAAATGTGTTGGTGGTCATACAGAGTAACATCAAAATCTTCAACCCTCAGCTAATCCGGATAATTTGCCCTTTGTGTTTGGTATCGAACAATCGGCGGTACTAAAAATGCCGCCGGCTCTCATATGCCGTCCGGGGCGGACCGCCCCGCGCACTAGGCTACGACTCTGCTCGGTGAGCAACTGGATGCAGGGGAAGCATTAAACGAATTAGGTGGTTTCGGATTGCGTTTGTAACAGGCAGTGCTACATAATGGACTCACCCGGGATCGCAGCTTCGATATGAATGAGAACCACACTGAAAACAATGAACAGGGCGGGAAGAGCACGCATTTCGAAATGTGTTGCGAACAGCTGTCTACCTTGCTGCACCAACCGCGCATTTGATTATATAGCAAATTGGCTTGTTTACCAACTGCAGGTAACGATTATGGGACTATCGGCATTGGATTCAAAATTACTTGTAAACAGTGCACACAGCTTAGTGGAAACGCCCATTTCCGGTCCTACGCAATCAAGCGGAAAAATTCGTCAGGTGTTTCATGGATATCAATGGCTGACCGTTGTTATTAACTTGTTTTCCATAAATGTGTATGTCGACGCCTGCTGAAGCCAAAGTACTATACTAAATTCCATTAAGTGGTTGTAAAATGCTAAAACTGGTCCCATTGGTTGTCTTAAATCTCCAAACGAGCGACCGATAAACTGTTTCTTGTTATTATTGCGCTAGTTGCTTACCGATATACGCCCTAAATTTATCCGCTGTCGTCTTCGTTTGTCCGAGGTCCATAATCCTGTACTGTACGGTCTTTTCCGCGGTTATGCTTTTGCAACAGAATCTCGCGCAAATTTTTAGTATTCTCTCTCTGTTAACGGGACAGACAGAGTTTTCCATGCAGTCCGGAACATTTGACCAAAACATAGGCCGACGCTTATTCGCCAATCAATGAAAGCGGACTAAGGAGGAGGCTTCATCTTGAACGCTACCAATGAGGCTGGTCTATCTTGTAGCCTGTCTGTGAGGGAAAAGCCATTAATAACTGTTGATTCGACCCCATTATTTGAATCGCTTATACTGCTTGCCGGATGCCCTTTTGTATGGTCCGTTTAACACGGACATGTGCAAAACCGTTCATGTCCGCCACGAGCCCACGTACTCATATAAGCTGGGAGACGATATGCTGAACACGGCCTCACAAGAGCTAGACCTTGGAGTCGTAATCCAAGACGAATTCGGATCTTCGGCGCAGTCCTTGAAGGCGTCCAAAACTGCGAACCAACATGTTGGTCTGTTATGAATGGCTTTCACATGGTTCGATCCCGCCATCTTCCTCCAAATTCTTAAAGCGTATGTGAGGTCCCATGTAGAGTACGTGATCGAGGCTTGGCAACCCCGGTTACAACTCGACCTGGTTGCACTGGAGACCGCACAGCGACTGGTAAGGAGAAATGTGAAGGGTTTGTCCCACCTGCAATACCATAGGCGACTGAAAACACTGGGACTGTACAGCGGAATATATCGCAGTCTACGAGGTGATCTCAGCTTGGCGTTTCAGATTTTGGAAACCACGGTCACGCCTGCCGCCACCTCCTGAAGCATAGATGCGACACAGAATTGTGAGGTCATTAATTGAAACTCGCCACGCATACAGTCGGCTTGAGTGCTGTGGGAATTATTTTTCCCTTCGAGTTTGTCAACCGTGAAACGCTCTTACTACTTCTGTCATTTCAGCACCCACGCTACGCAGTTTTAAAAAGTGACTCGACAATGGTTTGCACCATTTACCTAATCTGCTTTCTATTTATTGAGTGACGACAATACGCAGACAAACATTGTGCTCACCAACGTCAGGAGATCGGGTTAAACGGATTTACCTATGTGTTAACGTGGATAATATGGTGAGTCCACATGTGTGTTTTCACTTTTGTGTAAATTGAACTAAGTTTATTCCCCCAAACCATCCCACGGGACTGGTCAACCTTTGGCTATTTAATCCGTATTATACCACTCTTCCATTGTTCCAGTGTACATTTTTTGTCTTAGGCTTCTTCTAAGCTGGAATTCGGTCAGCCTGTGCGGTAGCAGCAGATTATCCGTACAGTCAGCGGAAACCACAACAATCTCCTCTCATCGGACAAGTTTTCTCACACATTTCTGCTGAATTTCATTGACACAAATGCAAAACTGCTGATGCATTCACACAAATTATGGAGACGTGGTAGGTTAAGAAATACAATGGCCATCATAGAGAGCTGCTGTTACTTTTATCGTTTGCTACGAATTATTCCTGGAACAAGATGACTCCGTGTAAGAATCCACAAACTCATTCACATAATAGGATTAGGCGCCCCGTTTTCAAAGCTTTTCATATATTGTTATGGGAGGAACCTGCATTTTACCCTATCTTGAAAACTTGTGACATGCGCCAATTAGTTTGAGATGCTCATAGTCAAACAACTCGGGCACTTTAAGGCTATTCGTTTCAGTGTCAGCTGAATAGATTTAATGTACGCAGCAGTGCGCAGCACGGATTCTTGAAGGGGTTTACTTGCCTGACCCGTTTATTTTGTAGCTCGTGAGAGCTGGACTGATGCAATGGACAATGGCCAGGCACTGGTCATGCTATTAGCGGATTTGTTCGAAAGTATTTGACACGATGCCGCTTCTGGTGCTATCGCGAAAGCTGGACTCTTTCGGTGTGTTTTCTCACGTTTATCTCTGTTTGGCTGCATAATTGCATGGTAGGGAACGGTGGGTATGGGTGAGCCGCAGCGTAATTTTTAGTTAGTCTGTCTTCATTGGAGTACCGTTAGTCAAATTGCTTGGACTGCTGCTGTTCTCCATATATCTGGATGACCCATCTGCGGAATTGGAGGTAACATGGCTATTATTTGCTGACGACCCAAAGCTCTGGGATAGGGTAGTTGTTCCTGGGAGTGCCGGATCCATTCAGCGTTTCTTGGATAGGCTCCTGGATTGATGTATTTTTATAGCTGCTGCCTATTAATCAGCAAAGTATTCGGTTCTTCGAATTGGTGTAGGTTGTTCCTCCTCGAGGTACTTAGTCGGTGGGGTCGAACTCCAGTGCGCATTCGGCCAGGTTGATCTAGGCTTAATCGATACTTCCAGTGTACACTTGGGCGACAACTGGAACAAGACCACAAGCAGAGGCTAACGTTGGCTTTTAAGAATATATGTACCTACAGAATCGTGAACGTCGACAACTTTTGAAACTGTTCTCAGCTTTCGTTCGTCCATATCTGGAATATTGCTTTCAGGCTTGTGAGGGCTGCCTCTTCCGGTACCGATTGTTGTTGTAGGAGGTCACAAGCGTGGATACTACGTGGACTGAGGGCTTTGGGTGGGAAAAACCTTCTCCAAACGTCTATTTATACTGCAAATATATTCCATGCACCATCGATGCATTAGGGAAGTTATCAATTTAAAAGCACCGAATTTCGACTGTGCAATTTTGCGCGGTGTTCTCATGGTTTATTAGTCCCCCTAGAATTTCTAACCTCCGCAGACATCAAATAGAGAATCGCAACTCTCTGTGCAATGAGATTAGGGCGGAAAATCGGCTATCGCGCCGTGTTAAGGAATGGGGAAACGCGATTTCTGAACGTGTTACTAGAAATCTATGGGTAGGAATAGCAACACGAAACCTTTCTGTTCTCCTGACAAACTTCCATCATTATACTCCCATTTTCTTTACATCTCTCAAACCTTGGTATTGCGTTTGTTCTAATGTCCTTTGATATGCTCTAACTTCGCTTTATCCGTTGCTTACTTCAAGCGAACTGGCAGAGCAGCGAACGTGTGCGGTAATCGTTTGACTGGAATGTGATTCGGGTGTTTCGTTTTAGATCTATCAAAACCTCGTAGAACCTCAGCAACTACTGGCTCAACGATCAGCTCAAGGAGGGATACTGACGTGATTCTAATATCGTTCCAGTCCCACCTGGACTTGAACTTGACATTACCTAAACTAGGACCCCAAGCCAGGGCGATGCGGATAGGGAGTACTTATTGAACTGGAGTTCCGCGATTTCATTTGCTGCGGCCTGGTGGTTGGTGTTTATAACACCACCACCACCATGACGGTTGTGTGTGAGCAAATGTGGTGCGGCGTGGTGGACACGTGCACTGCATGTGTGGAACATGTCTGATTGTCCGGAACCACCGCAACATGTTCACTCGTCTGAGCTCATTTGTACGAATACCGTTATCACCAGGCAAACAATTACTATCGAATGTCAAATGTCAATGAATGTTAATCATGCCATTCGACCGGGACCAACGTTTTGTCACGGCGTCCTACGAACTATTGCCTTGCTAACGAAGCGACAAATGCTGCCGTTTGCAAAACACTGATCGAGATTTGTTGATAACACGAGTCACTTGATTTACACGAATGACTAACAGAAGCGTAACCCTAAAGTAGACAATGCAGCTCATCTGCACACCAGAACAGATTCGCTTTTAGAGTTGTTGTCTTCCTACCTCAAGCCTGGAAAGCAAGTAGTCAGGTTTGGTAACTGTACATCCGAAGACACTTCCACAACTATTGAAGTGATTCAAGGCAGTGTACTTGGCCTGATGTTATTCTTACTCCACTTCAACCCTCTCCTCGATGAACTAATGCTCGGGAAGCCATTTCTTTTCGCTAATGAAGTTAAACTATTGCATTTTTCCACCCCTAGACAAGGTAGTCTGTATTCAGCCTGACTTGTCTGCGTTAGAGCACTGGAGTAACTCCTGGCAGTTACACTTTGCCACTGACGATAGTTAATCATTACACCACGGCTGTGACCCATTTCCGTGCGTTCTAACCTTAAACGACACTCTTATTCCCGGGTTTGGCGGAATCCAAGTCCTCGTTCTTAGATATTTTGTCTCATTTAATTTACTAGAGCAACTCACATTCTTGCGAGCTTTGCCAGAAAACAATTGTCCCCAGCAGCAGAACTCTTACCTTGAGAAATTCCAGGCTTCAAGCTTTTAAAATGTGTGTTAGGCTGAAGATATTGTACAATTATGCACGAAAATCTGAGAAAAGTGGACATCACTGCACTGGAGAACGTTCAACAATTTAGCGTAAAGAGATTTTTGAAAGTACTTAAGATTATGACTCAACATGTGTGTTACGAGGCTCTAAACTGGAGTCCTTATGACTGTGCAGACTCAAACTTAATCTGTGCATCCTACCACATATTACACGGATTAGGCTTTACAGCTTAGCCACAACTCGAGTTTCGGAGTCCCAAGCATCATGAAATACGAAACAGCGAGCGCATACTGCATTAACAAAAGTCTCGTACGAAGAACTAGTCAAATATTTTTCCAGTCAATGATGCGTTATTATGGACTAAGATTCCATCGAATGTCAGAAACGGCTCTACCTACTTGCAGTTCGAACGGATGATCAATGTTCACCTGACAGTCTCCAATATCTGGTCAATACTTAGCTAAAAGACTGTTCTACATTATTTATGTGAGCAGGTCCTAGCAAAACATAACCGTTGCAATATCCGCTAAATATCACAATATTATAATTTTCCCAACACAAGGATGAATTCCTGAATATATATTTATAAACATTCGTATTCCTACCCTTCATGCACGCCCATCTAACTAATACCGTCTTCTGCTCATTTTTGATGCAATGGTTTGGTGATGTACTGCGACTTTCAGGCTTAAATTTCTGCACGGTTTTCGCCATTAATTTCCATCAAATTGTGCTTGGCTTATCGGCTAAAGTCCTTAAAAATTATCATGTTTTTGATACATCTTACCTTATATTCTTCCATGTTGCACTGTTGAACACGACTGGGCTGACCTCTTAATGTGACGGACTACAGCTTCCAAGCTAAAATACTATACCCATGCAAAGCATATTGCCAATGACTCGCTGGCATACAAGAAAAATATACCATAATTGAATGATCCGCATGACAGGACGGCTGGGGCTACATCGTCCACGATAAATGTATAAAAAATGTTGTCTTTATATAAAATAGATTTGTAAAACAGGTGACGACTTATTTGCTATTTTGCCCCACAGGCACACATCCAGTTGGAGTATGGAAGTGGAGTGGAAGTTGTAAGATCTAATTTGTTCAACTGCAATCGTACTGCGCCTAGCCTAAATTTACTGTCCAGATTCCCCCAGTCCCCTGTAGTAAAAGTACAAGTACATTTAAACACATTGCCACGTTCCCACTTTACCTTTGTGATCTTCCCTATTTCCCTTGCTTCCCTTGCTTTGTGTGATTGGACCGTTGACTGCATGTTACCAGATCAGGTTTCAATTGACATAGTCATGACAATCAGTTAGCGCGACTGGGGATGTCCATGTTTCAGCGGATTATTTTTCCAGAACTCCGTTCAGCGTCATGCTAAATGGTATCGGAGAGAGAGGGTCACCCTGTAGAACTCCTCGTTTCGGATGGAGGTGAACATTGTTGAAAGTTGAAGTAGCTGAAGTGAAGTGCGATGCAAGATAATCAATTAGAAGCGAGCGTGTGCTAGAAGCAGAGGCCGCGCGTAGTAAATACTATGAGAGATAAAAACAAAAGCTGTGGAAATACCAAATGAAACAAAAGAAACTGGGGAGCATGGAAATTGCGCGTGTCGTAGTGCTGCGTGACGTATGGCAGCAAGTTCAAAACATCCGTCATTACGTAAGAAGCCGAATTGTAGACGATTGATAGGGAACGTGGGAACCACCAGTCAAATAGGATTCGATGTAGCAGACGGGTGAGGACGCAAATGACGGTAATGGGTCGATATTTGCGGTTATTTAGCTTCTTCACCACATAATACTAATCCTACTTCCTTCAAAAAGAATACAAGCGCAACGCTACAGACTATGCAGGACAGCTGATAAGCAATGAAAACCAAAGGAAACTGCTATTTTTAGAAACAGTGTCATTTATAATGCCTCCATAATTAATGTTTGAACTGTGGTCAGCATAGACGTAATCGATACAGAATGCGTCTACATATAAGAAACATACTAACGTGGGTGATCCAGCATATCTACCACGAAAGTGCCCCTACTGCGCACAAGGGAAGAAAATAACAGCAATTGATAGAGCTAACAAAACCGAATAAAAACTGGAGGAAAGTGCGCAAAGTTGCCCTGAACCCTGGGTTTTACGCAGTACAGTTAAACAGACCGTTTATTTCAATGGAGTTTCCATTTTTACAGTCTTCTGACGAATCCGTAACACAATAATTCAATTTTCTGCAGTATCCGAGGGTGTCTAGATATCCGAGGTGGAGCGTCGATGCAATGTAACTTTGCAAAGGATAGGGAGCACCGAAATATTTCGCGGTGTGTTTCCAAAGGTTATCTCAATGTTCACCTTAACCTCTGAATCAATCACCATCACACAGCTGCGCCATTTTTCAGTTACATGGATATACCTGACATATATGTGTCCGAAAATGGACCGCAGTTAACCTCGGAGGAAGTTGCGATAGATTGAAACTCCAATGGTGGGACTCATACGTGAATACCACATTTCTACCCTCAATCCACTGGTCAGGTTGAGCGGTTCGTTGACACGTTCGTAGCAGTTTACCGATGCACGCGATTAAATTCACGCTTGATTTAACACATAACAGAACAGCGGGTAACAATCTTTGAATATAGTGTTTATAATATAATTTTAATGCAACACTAATGTCGGAATCGCGTGCAAACTGATTATTTCGTGTCTTAAAATCCGCACTATATACATATCAACCATTCATAGTTTAGCAACACACAATCTCTTTAGGTATAGTTCTAGAACGAGCTAATCATATTGCGATGGCAAAAACGCGAAAATTGAGCACAATCATTACTGGCACGATCACAAGCTACGTCACCACTCACATAGGCGTTCATTAATAAGTCATCTTTTCTTCCTCTGTTGCACCATCTCTCGTGCCTTCCGCTCGCGACACGTCCATGCACAGTTTGAGATACGGGAAGCATTATACTACGTGAATTTCGCCCACGTAGCTCCGCTTCCACGCATCCCATTTCGACCGCTCCGGAGTCGTTCGATAGCTTGTGCTTTGCTTGCACGTGGATGTATTGCTCTGCTTGTGGTTCTTCAAGGACGATGCATAAATGGCGGTTTTGTCTGATTTCTTACGTCCTCGACAAATACTTCCCCGTTTTGCTTGACTCTGGCTCAATCCTGAGCACCGCTCGTTCTCCGTTTCCTTTTCATTCCGTCGGGCCACTGCTGCTCCGTCTGCTCCCCACATTGCGCCCGTTTCCCATTCCGTCCACTCCAGTTTTAGTGGTCTTACTATCCTCTGGGCAGTCACCGTCCTCCGCCACCCTACAATACGAAAATAACTTCTCAATTGTGTATAACAAGGCTCTATTCAAATTTGGGATTAATACGGTAATGGCAAGGGCAATGTTGGTTTCCTAGATCATAAATATTCCCCTGCGTTTTGTATTCGTTTACATTTGGCGGCGAAGGCTTACAACAATTAACTAGCTCCAAATGGCAAAATTTCATAAACTTCAGTATACGCTATCAATCTTACGTTTATCCATTCTGTCTGTAGGTTTAAACAAAAACGTGAATGGATACGAATTTCTAAACATGAATCGAAATGGTGACGCAACGACTACACTCAAGTTTAGCACCACAAGTATTTATGTGATAACAATTTCATATAGGGCATTGCCGCTTTAAGCACCTTATGTTTACCCCAACAAAGATAATGGTCAACACTGGCGCAAGTTTCAGCATATGGAGAGAAGCTATTTGACCTGAGTACAAACTTGATTACTGCGCATTTCAGCGGCAATGCTTACAGTTACGCAATCATCTGTGAAATATACTTGCGGGGTCTTAACAAGCCAAATATAAGTAAGGTCGAATCCGAAAACGTAATTTGACCTATCTGTGCGATTTAGGAAGCACACAAAAGCAAATATTTGAACAATCTTGTTGCAACCCATATTTCTTTGCGTTGCGCAAAGATACAACGTTTGCACAAAAGTAGAAGCATTCTGATTTAGAGCATATTTTCTGCTCCATAAGATATGCTGTGAACAGGTCTACACCGTTGGTGCATTCTAGTGATACACATGTTTTACTGAATATTAAACACAAAATCAGGCCGTTGGCTAAAGAAATAAAATGAATCAGTGCGAAACATTACAATTTTTTGTATTTAACATGCAGAAACAAATTACCTTTATATTCCGGTCATAACAAATTCCATTTAAATTGCACAAATAATGAAGTCCAAGCGCGATATGTGAATTAAACTTCTGCGTGCATTCCGGTTATATAAAAAGGAAAATTAGTTCAAACATTGCTATTGATGCATGCTGCGATATATTTGTTTGTTTCAGAACGGCATAATTTCAATTCGATTATTCACATCGACAACGTTGGAAGCTTCGTTTGTATGAGATGAATTTGGAGTTTGTCGTTATCCACTATGCTTGCCGATTGCAATTCCCCACCTTATCTCCACAATATTACATTTGCCTACTCTGCTCTTTTGTTTTCCGTTACCATTGTGCTGTTAGGCACGTGCAAGTATGGCTTCATTTGTTTGCATAACATTCCCTGTGCTGCCATCTAATAGGATGGATCCAATCTGCTTCATTCTGCACGGATTCCACTGTGTATTTTACCCCGTGGTTTTGTGTTTTACGGTGAACGCATTGGCGTCCAATGGTAATTCGTGCTACGCAGGCGGTACCGAGGCACATCGCACCAACTACCAGTGAGAAGCGTTTGTCTAGTGTGCAGCACAACAACATCGTTGACCAAAACCTACTGCTGCTAATCAATTTAATTTAATGCATACTGAAAGGTGTCATGCCGGAGTTCGAGTTCTATGTGTCGCTAGCTGTCAGTTATGTTTGTATTCCAAAAAGGCAATCTGTTTGCGATTAACGAATGTACAAATCCCCTCACAAAGTGTCATTTTCAAATACATTCCAAACTGATCTGAGGACCAGCTATCTATGGTGACTACCTCCCCATGGGCACCAGTCAAATATCCTTGCCAAAGTTTTCCTATAGTTCCTCACTGATCTAACCTGTGTATCACGTCCACCTGTATAACACATCCGCGAAAACAATTTTGTTGTCCCGCAAGCGTTGCAGCAGCGATAAAAAACGACCGCCAATAGCACGTCTGACTGAGATTTCTTCTTGTGGTGTCATAATTTGCTGACACCGTATCGTACAGATAAATTCGATTTCGTCTCGACGCCTCATATCTGGCCGCTTGTTCTGTTTATCTTGTCTGCATAGCGAGACTAGACAATAGTACTGCAATGGTAGAGGACCTGCACGCTCGCGTATCTGAGAGATTATTGAGCCTGTGATTTGTCCACAAATACTAGTTCTCAGTCATTCCCGGATTCTTTAGGGCGACTGGTTGCCGTTTTCTAGCCACGCGAGTAATCGGTCCTTATTTGTTAGAGGCAACACAACAACGCTCTGTACCCGTCAGTCTACTGTTGAATGTTTCAACAGATCACTATGCAAAAACTATCGGTGAATTAGGAGGATAATGATTTTTGTTGGCCGATGAGGATTAGCTTAAATGCCTGACAGGAAGATGTTGCAAAGTAACTGCAACATCATTTTTGTTGAGATGGTTACTTGTGATCCGAAAATACAGCGAAATCGTGTCAAACCTCGGTTGCTCTCACCTAACACCACTGGGTTATTACAGCCCTTCTCCTCCCGGCTAGCATGTTATACAAGCGGTTAGATTAGAGTTGTGGAAAATAAAGTATGTACAGCAAATTTCAATCATGAAATCTGCCACTGGACTGGCACAGCCCTGCCAAACTCACCTGGATTTCAAGGGCGCCAGTACAAAATCGGATCTGATATACTCGGTGGATATGCCCAGACTTGGAATACTGAGTTCAGAGCGGAGCTCTCCCTACCGAACTATCTTCAAGAGCCCACTCATCTGCACAGATCCCAACGGAATAGTCCACAGAGAGTATACGGACAACGTATCCCGCACAGTTTCAAATTAACTCGCCCCAGTCACACTATCGGATCTCCAGGGCTCTTCTCAAGTCAACAGTAAGCCTCTTTCATTGTGTTCATCCCATTGTGTTAACCACTAAGCTAACTTAGCAATTGTGATGTGCCAAATGCCCGGAGTTGATGTTGGGGGGGGGAGGTTACACGACAGCTTCGAGAAATGCGTCTTTGGGTCTTAGTCGGAGACGACACCAGATTAAGCCGGTAATGTACGTTACCAGATCAGCAAATATTGCACATTGAAGATCGTTGCAGTAGCAGTGTAGGATCCCACCTCCTCTGCAGGGGTGGTCGTTCCAGATGAGTGACATTCCGTGTTAAGTCTCGAACGGCCTGCTCCGAGGAAAATTGCGCTGCCTGAGAATCACATCGAGATGGCGCCACTGATTCAGACCAAATCTTGTAACTTGCATGGAAAAACAAAATTTCACAAAGACAAAAGTCAAATGCGTACAGAAACTAAACAAACTGACTTTTTCGGGAAAGCAAGTGCGCAATTTCCCCAAGTAACCATGTGCCAAGGCACATGGTTACAGTTACATGGTTACAGAACAGTCTCAGTTAAAAGCCGACTAGGGCTTTTTTGTGTTGCAGAACATTTGTTACTAACACTTGTTTTAGAACACCCACTTGGCCTGTGCTTCTTTGAGATCGATAAATTCAAACTGGCACACAGTCGTAATTTGAACTGTACCGGTGTGTTTTTATACACACGTCGGCCTGTTCTGTGTTTCGCAAATATACTTCTCGTCCGGTTGGTTGTCTTTTGAGTCGCGTGGCGCAATCTAGGAAGCTGCTAAGTCGAAAGCCTGAGGAAACAACAGATTCCGGCGACGGAGGTGTTGCACAATAATGTCCATTTCATTTGATCAGATGCCGCAGCTTCTCCATTAGCAGCAAGTCCATTTCGAGCAATCCCAGAGGCAATTGTTCGAGTTATTTGCGCAGAAGCTGGACGTTCAATGTGAGCCCCAAGCTGCTGGCACACGACCTTTAGTGGACGCGGTCACGACAGCAATCACAGAGTTCGTTTTTGATGAATCAAACGGAGTAACTTTTGATTCCTGTTTCAAGAAATTTGAAGATATTTTCCGTGTTGTGTTGGCGGCGCATGAGGATGCATTGAAAGTTCGGTTGTTGCTGCGTAAACTTGGTGCAGTTGTGCATGAACGCTATACCAATTTTGTGTTGCCAAAATATCCTGGCTACAGATGCTTCGAGCTATGGAATTGGTACAGTCATTTTACACAGCTTTCCCAACTGTTCAGAAAAGGCTGTGGCGCATGAAGCACGAGCCCTGACCAGCTCTGAGAAGAACTACAGCCAAATGGAGAAAGAAACTCTTACTATTGTCTTTGCTGTTTAGAGAATCCACAAAATGATTTACCGTCGGCGTGTCACATTAGTGACGGATCGCAAAACCTTACTCGCTATATTTGGATCCAAAAAGGGTCTTGAGGCGTACACAACCAGTCGACTTCAAGATGGGCTACCTTGCTCTTGGGATGCGGTTTCAACATGAGGTATTCGTCAGCTGAATCTAATGGGCAAGCAGACGTCCTGCCCAGAGTAATCGATACTAGTCGACGTGAGCCTGAGGATGCCGTTATTGCTTCAATCACAACCGACACGGATACCAGCCACATAATACGCGATGCTATGAATACCTTACCAGGAAATGCAAGAATGGTTTAGCAAGCCACGAACCAAGACGCATTGCAACAGGAAGTATTGATTAATATTAGACAAGGCTGGCCAAAGCAATGCCCTGACGAATCCCTTGTACAGTCTTCGACGCGACGCGAAGCTTTGTCCGAAGTCGATGCCTGTCTGCTTTTCGCGGATCGCCTTGTCATTCCCCAAGTACTCAGGCAACGCGTGCTGAGGCAATTGCATAAGTGCCACCCAAGAATCGCCTGCACGAAAGCACTTGCGCGTAGTCACGTGTTTTAGCTCATGATTGATAGTCAGATAGAAGACACTGGACTATCTTGTTCTAAATGCTGCAGTATTTCCAAGTTACCGGTGCGGACAACATTGCAATCTTGACCGAATCCCGAATCACCCTGGTCGCAGATACATGTAGATTTTGCAGGACCAGTTAAGGGGACCTACACTCTCATACTTGATGACGCATACAGTGTGGCCTGAGGTTGTCGCGATACGAAACACATCCACAAACAGAATGATCCTTGCGCTGAAGCGTGTTTTCTGTCAGTATGGTCTGCCGGAAACAATCGTATCGGATAACGGTCACGGTTCACTCCCTATTAATTCGCTGAGTTTTGCGCACATAATGGAATCCAACACGTGAGGTCTGCACCGTATCATCCCCAATCAAAGGAGCAAGCAGAAATGTATGTCGACACCCTGAAACGTGCATTGTTAAAACCGAACGGCGAGGGAACGCTATATAAACGATTGGAAAGATGCTTGTTGAATTGACGAGTAACTCCGAACCCCAATGCACCTGATGGGAAGGAAAACCTACAAAATTACCGGCCGTAGTTGAAATAGGCGGGTATATGTTGACGGCCTATTATACTTAACACCTGCTATCTAATAACAGAACCTCCATGTGGACGGCGCTTTGTTTAGAACAAACGCCAAATATCCCAGTCAACATAATAACGGTTCACCAGCGTTTATTCCATTTCAGCACATGTTCAGAGGACCCGTGAAAGTAGAGATGAAATCTATCTAGAGATAAGTTCGTAAGTAAGCACATCCCCAGCAGTCGGTTCCACGAGTGGTCAGGTTACAGTCTCTTTGTGCTGATTATGCCTACGTATATTCCTAAGCCCGTTCCTGCAATTTCCCATACAATCTGCTACAAACAACTTTGCATTTTGGGCAGGAGTATCTAAATATTTTTGAATATCCAAATTGAAAGTACGCGGCTTAATGCTGGTTCCCAAATGTTATCAGTTGTCTACCCATGTACAGGTGATCTACTCGGCATTATAAATATAAATACATTTAGTAATGTGGTTACAAAACCATCTTTAAACACTCAAAGAATATAGGCGCATTATGAATTGAAACGCAGTGGTGGGAGATAAGGCGTTACAATGAATTATAAGGTATAAGTGAAGCGTCATACAACCGATTGAATCCTGATTGTTACCATGCAATGGGAACACAAACGCCGAAAATCACTGTATTCATTGGTACACTGTTCGATTTCCGCGCTTATTTCGGTTGGTCATTTGACTTTGCTCCAAGTTAGGCGCTAGCCATTGTGTGCGAATGTGGGTGAGGAAGGTTAAACAATGCTCCGTAAAGCGCAACTCGTAGCGGTCAGGGTAGTGTGTGAAGGCACGATTATTTAACTACACCTGTGGCGGCTTTCTTGAATCGGTATTTATCTAGTAGTACTATCGCCTACATTTGGAAATCAGCCAGAACCGCGTCATTGCTTAACAGAGGATCTCGATAATTTTGGCCAATTCTGTGCGCATCCGTGTTGTTGGAGACGATGGAATATCTCTGAAACCTCTGCATTTTCCTCTTTAACTTCGTCATTGTGGAATCCATGGAAACAGCGTGCACTGGGCACGACCTAAAAGGTGGGGAGCTGCTGCCTGGTGAGTTGGACTACGTGGACAATAGTACCCTAACCTGTAACAGCTCCCAAACTTGCCGAACAGCATTGGACCTCTTAGCACTGGTTGCCATTCGTTAGGGGCTATTCGTGTATTATGCCCATTCAACATTAGATGAAGAGGAGTTGATCCGAAGAGATATCTTTTCGATAATTCTCCTCAGGCATTTACAATTATGAGACAAACTAACACAACACGAGGAGCTTTCTAAAGCTGCAGTAGTGAATGTTTAGTTCCCACTTCGAGGGAACGTCAACGAAGCAACCGATAGTTCAATCAATGCAATCAGGTGGTAAACATCACATACTTTCACACCCCAAACACTAAAATGCAAACCTAACAATAAAGAAATGGTTGGTTTGGCGGCAAAGCTCACAGTTATTCCTGGACTTGAGTACGTACGGACGGCATAAATCGTTCCAGCCAACGTAGCATGAACGCTTGTACGAGCGTCCTCTGATTGCATAACTCCGGTTGCAGCAGCGTAATAGCCAGTGCCTCCGAAGTAGCCAACAGGCGCATCTTGAGTCCCCCTGGATTGCATTTAGATAAGGCGTAGATAATTTTGAAAGCGTCATCTGCCCGAACATGATGCCCCGTACTAATCAGGTGTTCAAGGAGGGAGCTATGTGCAATTTCAACCTTACCGTGCTGTAAAGAGGCAGGACAGTGTTTCGTTATCCTCTTAGACAGACGCCTGGTCGTGTCCGAGATACCTGGCTCAACCGGCGCAGGTGAACTGATATACGACAAAATATTCGGAAAAGCGCGGACTCTGTCATTGAGGCTTTTAGTGATAAACGGAACAGTCTGAGCAAGAAGCTGGACTCTTGCAGCCGGATATGTTTTGTTCACAGCGACGGACAATCTTTTGTTCAATAACTCGTATGCGATATCTCCTTTGAAAAGAACCGAAATGAAGACGTCCATTTTCTTTACCATTGATATTTTTTAGGTTGGTCAGAAACAGTACAATGATTGTGGATAAATTTCGTGGGAAAACCGTTGTTTTGTAGAGTTGTGAGAACAAATTTCTTCTCGGCATCAAGTGTTTCTGGACTGCAGGTTTTTGTGGCGCGATAGTGAAGACACCGCAACAGGTTTCTCTTGTATTTCATGAGCACAAATCCTTCTCCAAGATTGGCAGTGACCCATCACTGCGCCGAAACTTGCTAAGGATCAGCATTAGTTCGTTAGAGAATTCAAGCACCTGGGCAGCTATATTATCGCCCTTGGCATCTAAGGTTACTAACCGTATAGCAGAGGCGCGATGTGCGTTTCCAATCTCCGCCACCTGTATTGCAGACGCGAGATCATTCTCGCCCAGAAGAGCCGAGTTTATATTACAGTCGTCCTTTCAACCCTCTTTTATGGTTGGTAAATCCGGCCCATTACGTCGACAGTCATAAAGATGATAGTCAAGTTCGATCATCACTGCCTTCGCAGCTTAACTCATGACTGGTGGGAGCACGGCATTTGCTCTGAACGTGTGCAGTGTCGCGTATTTTTGCAGTAAGGACGAGGGAATCGCTCAGCATCAGACTGCGATGCAGGCCAGCACATCCACTTCTGCGATGTGCTTTGTTCGTGCGCCGGGTGTGCGTTTGGAAGAAGAGAAGGGGGTTTATCGGTGGACTAGTCAGTAGAAATGGAAACCGTCACATCAAAGGCTGGCGTCGGTTGGTGCATCCTGACTGCCTGGCTGGGGTCCGAAGGACGACGAATATGTTTGTTTGGCCCACTTGTTCATATGGCAAACAGCCAGTTCTAATTGCGATGGTGTTATGATTTGCTTTGTCCTTTCCAACCAACTTTAATACCTCTCACTAATACTTATATCATACGAACTGTGCAATACAATATTTAGTATTATATTACGTGCTTTTAACTATTTATGCAGGGTTATATTTTAGCATCTCTTGTGTTCTACCATGGCACTTTAGCTGAGGTGTGTCTCTCACCCACAGCTAACGAGCATTGATGATTGTGTTTACCCCACAATTTCACAAACAATCGTAGTGATAATGCCGTAAGGTTTGCCTTTAAATCAATTAACTCTTCGTTGGATGTGCTTTCTTATCCTGTGCATCTTATTGCGTTGGCGTACCATTATAGATGCAGGAGTCTACGACTCCTATTTTACCATTGCACCTACGAATTAGTTATCATTGACAGATAATTCGTATTTTCGTTCATGGTGTGCCCGAGCTACTGACAACCAACAAGGAAGAGGCGCACGCTCATGACCTGGAAGAGTGGCGTTACATCCGTGAAGCTTCTTGTGCGGACAACGTCATAATTCGGTGGATTGCACGGTAATGCGTGTCACCAAAGTATAGAGGCAGTAGCTAGAGAATACTGAAATTAACAGTGCAATTGAAACAGATGGCCGTGAAGTTAATCCGTAGGTGGCAGTTCTTATGCAACAAAATTCCTTCGGAACTACGACAGCAGACAACAGTTAGAGCGCCGCAGCCACACGCTGTCCTCGCGGAAACGACAACCCCCGCGACTCATTATAGTCACAACAGCGATTCAGAACCATTTGCGTTATGACAAGTAGGTATGGATTAGGCAGCAAATGGACTACATGCGCAGATACAAGTAAGACCAAAACAGATTGCATTCACACGAGATTTGACCATTTACCATACAAACGATTAAGTGTTGGCCTCTCATCGGTCGGCACAAATTCAGATCATTCAGGTGCTCCTTGTCAACAGCTTTCCTGTATGTACATCAACGCTCAAGGCTTACTGGTTAAACATTCTGAATCTCGGCTGAGTCAAAGATCAAAAGCCTGTGACCTCATTGCTACAAGGGAGACATGGTTTCGCCCTGACATAAGTGACATGGAGACCGCACTACCAGGCATGTCCATTGTTCAGTACAACCGACCCAGCAAAATTGGACCGGTGACTCTCTACTTCCGCAAGGAACACCAACATGAGCTCACAGAGGATCCGGTCAGCAAGCTAGAGGATTGCTTTTGATGCAGTCTACGTTTAAAGGACGACATCACTTGCTTATTGGTGGTCATTTACCGCCCTCCTACCTCCACGTTTGAGATAAATTTCTATCTGGCATCTGCAATGAGGAGGGCAATAAACACAACTTACAGTCACATTCTCATTACCTAGGATTTCAACCTCCACTCTTTGTAATCCCAAGTAGCGCTTGAGAACAGTTTAAGTCCGATCTACAAGACTTTGTCCCCAATTACTCGAAGTATGGCCACATCGACAATTCCACCCGATTCCGAGAAAAAGATAAGCCTTCGATACTGGATGAATTATTCACCAACCAAGAAGTAATGATCAAGAGGTTGATTGTCGATGTCCACTTGAGCTGCAATGATCATGTAGTCCTAGACTTCGAGTAACTCTGCTAGGCAGAATATCTCGTGGAAGTTGCCAACACCACAAAACGGATTATAGTCTTTGACATATTAGCTCGACTCGGGGCGACAGCCAACTGGACCTATCTGGAAGGCGACGAACCAGCTAGTGCATGGGAACATTATGTCAGCTAGTTTAACTATCTGCTTGCCTGAGCATAAGAGGCCAAAACCTTCTGTCTGAGAAACATAGTCTTGTTCCAGCGAAGCAGGGCACGCATGGCTTCCGAGGAAATCAATCGTGCCCAACAAGCTAACTTGTAGCACCATCTAGCTGGTCTACT
>OX104066.1:17156417-17288799 GCA_944474145.2 Dicrocoelium dendriticum | reverse complement strand
CGGGCACACCTTTCCTGAGTAGACAATTCCAAAGGGCACATCAATCAACCGAATCGAAGGCAAGTTTGAATTCGAGGAACACGACTACGGTGGGCCGCTAATATGTGTGACGGTGCTCCAACAACTGAAGCATGGTGATGATGTGGGCGATGCGGCCACAACCTTGAAGAAACCCGGCTTGCTCCTCAAGAATCTGGGTTTCACGAGCGTTAGTCAATATGTGTGGGATTATGGAAGCGAGTAATTTAGAGGCGATGGATAGCAGACTGATTCCTCTATGGTTGCCGCATTCCGAACGCAAGCCTACTTTGAAGATGGGAACAATAACGCAGCAGCTCCAGTCGTTGGGACAGTCTCTTGCACCCACAATTTCATTAGTAGTTCATGTAAAGCATAAACAAGAGCAGAGCCTCCGAATTTGTGTAGAGGCGGTAGAAGGTAATCCGGTCCCGCGGCTTTGTGCATCTTCACACGTCCGATCTCACGTTCGACTTCTGAGCGAGAGGGTGGATCCAAAGGGACAGCCCACAGAGCAGGGCGATCAATGGCCAACGAAGAATCGAACAATTCTAGCCGATTAAATTGCTTCTCAAAATGCTCAGCCCAACGCTCCTAACGTCTTGACAAATTGTGGATAAGCTGTCCACTCTCGTCACGTATAGTTTCTCTAACACCAGGTATCCCGTATCCCATATCAGACGGAATAACTTACGGCGGTTGCCAAGGGCAGCGGCCACTTCCATCTCTGACGCACGGTGAGACCACCAAGATTCGCGGTCTCTCTTCAGGCTAGCACGGAGTCTTGCCCGGAGCTCTTTGCGAGTTTCCTTGTGTTCGCTTCCAGCCGGGATATACCGGCGAGCGTCGATAAGTTCCAGAGACCGCGAAGAGACCAAATATCCATGTTAGCTATTAGACTTACGACATGAGGATTTGCCTGCTGCTAGTAAGGTCTGGTGAACATGTGACCAGCTACTATCAACTGTTTCCAGTGAGCGATTAGTCAACTCTCATGTCAGCGTACTTCGATACGCATTCAGAACAGCTGGCTTTGTCAGTTTGCTAGTGCAATGCGCTCACAGCGTCCCCGTGGGCGTCCGCCAAAACGCATCCGCATGTCAGCACATACAAGTGCATGATCGGTGTCCACACATGTGCTCCAAATCGAGCGACAGTTCTGGGTGTAGCCGCTCCAGCGGTAACTGATATCAATGTGATGGACCTGCGTCCAACGCTGGTTCGAGGCTGGTGGGCCCCAAGCCACCCTCCGGCGGGTGCCCGCAAGAAATAAGCGGGCATCTTCACACAACTGAAGTGACCGCTCACCGTTATCATTACGGGTGCCTACATCGTGTTGGTCGCCGAGAAGCATTTCATCAGTGGACAACTTTCCAACGTGTGTGTTCAGATCCCCAGCCAGCACAACAGTGTCCGTGCCTCTACTGGGGCGAAGGAGCTGGGTCGGTTGGCGGTAAAAGTGGTTCTTTACCAAACTATCGCTACAGTTCCTGGACGCGTAGGCAGTGATGATGAATATGTAGCGATTGTAAATAATTTGCTTATTTTGCATTTTCACGTTTACCTATTTCGCTGCAGTTGTTGTACAGCTTTGTTTTAATTAACTTTTTATATACACACTTGGTTACGCGCTCGCCTTCCGTGGTTCTTCCTTGGTTGCCGCTGGATTGTTGTGATTGTGCGCATCGCTGCCTGCTTGGTTCACGATCGGACTCTACGTACACGTACATTTCGGCATACCTCGGGATTTACGGCCGTCCGACGCTAAGGTGCATCAGGATACTTTATATGTGAGGTAAACCTGACTGACTGGGTATTCTCCTTTATCGGTTCCTCCATATAATTGGTGACCCCGCATTTTTTATTCAACATTTTGTGTATATTTTCCTTTTTTTCTACACAATGTCTGATCACGCGCCTGCCATTAATGCGTCGGAACATTCTCTTGGACTCGTTTTGCCTTCATTTGACGTTTCTAACCCACGTGTTTGGTTTGTTCAAGTGGAAGCTGTTTTCCGTTTTCGTAAGATTACATCCCAGTCCACTATGTTTTCATATGTGACTGCTCACTTACCGTCCAACATCGCCTCTGAGGTCATCGACATTCTTGACCCTATGCCCCTAGAGTCCCCTTATGATAAACTTAAGGCAGCTATATTAAAGCGCACTACAACCTCAGACGAATCACGCCTCCAGCAGTTACTCTCTGGTGTAGAACTTGGAGATAGAACGCCATCTCAGTTACTCCGACACATGCGTTCCCTCGTCGGTTCTTCCGCACTGGATGATTCCGTTCTCCGCCAGTTGTGGAGTAATTGTCTTCCTGCGAATACCACGGCTATTTTAGCTGTGCTTGCCGACGATCTTCCGCTAGACAAACTGGCAGAAGCTGCCGATAAGGTTCACGAACGCTTCATTAGAACGTCGGTATCACACGTCACAGAGACTAGCTCCGGCAGCCCCTCCAGATCCACGCTACTTGATACAATCAGCGAGAGGCTTTCTAACTTAGAGCTCACCTTGTCCCATCTCAGACGCGACCGCGTTCCTTCGCGACGATCCGTTTCTCGATCTAGACGGTCTAGCAGCTCTCGTACACGGAAGTCTCACCGTTATTGTTATTATCACCATCGCTTCGGAGACGCAGCGCGTAAGTGCCGTCCAGGGTGTAAACACCCCAAAGCCTTTTCAACTCCTACGTCGGGAAACCACATGGCCAGCCAGTAATGGCGGCGGCTGTCGCTGGCCAAGTTATTAGTCGCCTGTTGTATGTATTTGACTCCACAACCAAACTTCACTTCTTGGTTGATACTGGTGCAGAAGTCAGCGTTCTACCCCTTTCTCTGGAAAAACGCCCCCTGCAACCAGCGGGTCCAATGCTTACGGCAGCTAATCAGACTAAAATCGCGACCTACGGCCAGAAATTACTTACTTTGAGTCTCGGATTACGGCGTAACTTCCCTTTTCTTTTTACCATCGCCGATGTGCAAAAGCCCATTATCGGAATCGACTTCCTCAGCAAGTTCGGTCTTGTGGTCGACCTACGTTGTGGGAAATTGCGAGACGATACTACGTCTTTAAGCACACCCTGCAAACTTGCCTCAGTCAATTCTCTCGGGCTTCGCATCCTCATCCCTGACGACTCACAGTATTCTTCATTGCTCCGACAATTTCCGTCCCTAATTCGCGCAAGTAACGACACTTCCAATCCTAAACACGATGTACGCCATCACATCGTTACAACCGGTCCGCCTGTAACTGCTAAAGCTCGACGCTTGCGTCCTGACAAACTCCAGGCAGCTAAAAAGGAATTCCAACACATGCTTGATCTCGGCATTATTCGTCCTTCAAACAGCTGCTGGGCATCACCTCTCCATCTGGTGTCTAAAAAGTCAGGCGATTGGCGACCATGCGGTGACTATCGTGCTCTTAACAACATCACTGTTCCGGATAGGTATCCTATCCCACATATCCACGATTTCTCCCTTGGACTAGCTGGAAAGTCAATCTTTACCAAACTCGATCTTGTCAGAGCTTACCATCAAATTCCAATGGCGGAGGAAGACATCGCAAAAACTGCCGTGATCACTCCATTCGGCCTTTACGAATTTCTTCGTATACCTTTCGGCCTCCGGAAGGCGGCACAGTCTTTCCAACGCTTTATAGATCAGGTAGTCCGTGGCCTTGATTTCGTCTACGCTTACATTGACGATGTCTTGATCGCAAGCGCCACACCCGACGAGCATTTATCACACCTCCGAATGGTTTTCGAACGTTTTGAAAACCACGGGATAAACAGCAACCCGGATAAATGCAAATTTGGTCAGCCAACCGTCGAATTTCTCGGTCACAAGATCGATGGTGAAGGTATTAAACCCCTTCCGGAGAAATCTCAAGCAATCCTCGACTACCCGATGCCACAATCTGTCCGAAGCCTACGCCGATTCCTCGGTATGATCAACTACTACGGCAGATTCCTTCCCAACTGTGCTGATTTACTTCACCCGCTTACCGACTTATTGAAAGGAAACTCAAAGACGTTTACGATAACCCCAGAAGTTGAAGCCGGTTTCACGGCCGTTAAGCAGACGTTCTGTGAGGTCACCTCTCTCCATCACTTGAACACCACTGAGGACACTACACTTCTCCTTAAGACGGATGCTTCAAGTTCTGCTGTCGGTGCAGTTTTGCAACAGTTAGTTGATAACGAATTTCAACCACTGTCTTTTTTCTCACGGAAGCTCCAACCTGCTCAGGTCAGGTACAGCACCTTTGGTCGTGAACTGCTCGCCATGTACTTGGCTGTGAAACATTTCCGTCACCTTTTAGAAGGACGTCGTTTCATTCTCTTGACAGATCACAAGCCACTGGTGTATGCCTTCCGTTCTTCCTCAGACCGTTACTCACCCCGAGAAACGCGTCATCTGGACTATCTTTCACAGTTTTGTGTTGATGTTCGTTATATCGACGGTCCTAACAACGTTGTTGCCGATGCATTGTCCCGCGCTCATATGAATCAACTGTCATCGACACCCATCGACTTGGAGAGAATAGCGGCCGCCCAAAACGATGATCCTGAGCTCGTTCAACTTCGTTTAAACTCCTCATTGAAAGTCACCCAACTGCCCGTACTTAACTCTGACATAAGAGTTTACTGTGATCTTTCAACCGGTAAGCCTAGACCCTGTGTCCCACAATCATTTCGCCGAACCACTTTTGATCATTTTCACGGTTTTTCACACCCAAGTATCCGCTCCACCGTAAAACTCATTACCGACCGCTTCCTCTGGCCCAATATGCGTTCAGACATTAGACAGTGGGCTAAACATTGCCTTAGTTGCCAAACTAGTAAAGTGCATCGTCACACAGTTACCACCCCAGGTACATTTTCACTCCCTGACGCTCGTTTTAGACATGTGCACGTAGATATTGTTGGCCCTTTACCTCCTTCCAACGGTTTCACTCATCTTCTAACATGTGTTGACCGTTTTACCCGTTGGCCACAAGCTGTTCCCTTACGTGATACCTCTGCCGAATCTGTATCCCGTGCTTTTGTTGAATCTTGGATTTCGCTGTTTGGTGTTCCATCCACCATCACTACCGACAGAGGGGCCCAGTTCAGTTCCACACTGTTCCGCGAGCTGAGTCGTTTATTAGGCTGTACTCACATGAGAACAACCGCGTACCACCCCGCTGCCAATGGCCTCGTCGAGCGCTTTCATAGACAATTAAAAGCTGCCGTCATGGCTACTTCGTCCGACTCACTCTGGTCTGAGCGTCTACCTGCGATCCTCCTTGGTATACGCAATACAATCAAAGAGGACATTGGGTGCTGCCCTGCAGAACTCGTGTTCGGGACGACCCTCAGACTACCTGGGGAGATGGTACTGGACTCTCGCACCACCGGCGAACTAGACCCCTTCTCGTACGCTGAACGCCTCAAACAACATTTTCGACCCATTCGACCAACGTCTACGCGGCCTAACCTACGTAAACAGCAAGTCCACCCCGATTTACACAAGTGTCCGTTTGTTTTCATCCGCGTCGACGCCGTCCGAAGACCTTTAACTCCGCCCTACGACGGCCCGTACCAGGTCTTGTCACGGAAACCCAAGTATTTCGTATTGAATAAGAATGGATCAAAAGAATCCGTGAGCATCGACCGACTCAAGCCAGCTTACGTCGAAACTACAGTCGATAGTAAAGACCCCGTTTCCTCCCCTCAGCATACCCCCGCCCCCGCCCCTGACTCATTACCCCCTACCCAACGACACACTGACGCTAGTACATTGAGTCCTCCGTGCCCTACGACTACACGCAGCTCCAAACACACACGTTCTGGTCGTGTTGTTTCTTTTCCACATAAGCTTGCTCAATACGTTCCGTAGGCACTTGTCGAGCGTTTTCTTAGTGCACGCTCTAGGGGGGGAGTAATGTAGCGATAGTAAATAATTTGCCTATTTTGCATTTTCACGTTTACCTATTTCGCTGCAGTTGTTGTACAGCTTTGTTTTAATTAACTTTTTATATACACACTTGGTTACGCGCTCAGATGTAATTCATCAGTGGAAAACTTTCCAACTTGTGAGTTCATATCCCCAGCCAGCACAACAGTGTCCGTGCTTCTTCTGTGGCGAAGGAGGTCGTTCAGTTGGCGATAGAAGTCGTCTTATACCGAATCATCCTTAGAGTTTGTGGGCGCGTAGGCAGCGATAACGAATAGACACCTGTTAGTCCCACGCGGCTTCGAAGTTTTGAACCAGCCAGCCAATCGGAGCGCACACATCCGGCTACTGATTGGAATCCAGTCAACCAGAGCAGCTTCAGCCCGGGGACTCAGGGCAATACCAACATCAGCTTGGCCGGTGCTGGAAGCTGCAGCGTCACCGGATAGGCGCAATGAGAAAATACTGCTGGTGTCACCTGTAGAGAATCGCAGAGTGAGCACAGTGTTGGAGCCTTGAAGGCGGGTCTCCGATAAGCAGCAGATATCGATGGAGAGTGTCTCTAATGTTCGGGTAAGTGCCGCCTGTTAACCGATGTGTAGCAATGTGCATACATTGAGGCATGCCAATCTGACGGAGGATCGAGAGCTCCAAATGGAAGCCGATGAACTGGAATGGACTGCTTGGTTGGACATTGGCTTGTCCATTTGAGAGGAGTGACGCTCCGCGTTTGCATGTGAGTTGAACCTAGCAGATAAACCCCCAGCAAAACATGTTAAGTGAGTGCCAAATATCGGGGGTTGAGAACTGAAGTGATAATCCTGAAGTTGGAACGGGACGGTAAGATAGAAAAACCTGAGGAGGAATAAGCAAATTGGAAGACTTGAGTAGTAGCATCCAAACCCCTATCCACCCTGCTCGATGCAGCAGATAGGCCACTGTTGATTATCCTCTGTGATGGCCAAAGCATAAGGAATTTGTTTGACGTAAGGTTCATTGTATTGCGTGGGCAGGATACTGCCAGTTTGCCCAGACCTAAACAAGAGGACGATTAGGGTTCTCCACCAAAGTCTTTGGTTCAAAATCCTGACAGCAAGGCACCGGGTTTGGCGTTGGATTACGAGGGGTCCGTTTTAAGGAACATGGAGCCATCCCCATTCCAACCCCAACATGGAAGACCAAGAGGCTAAGTTTGTCTGGCCTCTAACCATTGACCAATCTGGTATGAGTGGTACTGAAGGTGCAAAAAAAACATCACCCAGCATAGCTCAATGGATCAGTGAGGAACACAAACCATCGCAACACGGTAAAGTCCAGCTTCATTGCAACTGTTCACAAATTATGAACCACTTATTGCGGGAACAGGTACATTGTGTTTATTGTCTACCGTAGAGATAAATTCAGCGTAGGCAAACATTCTTCGATGTACCTTAGCTAAGCTCATACCATTGTTCGCATGCAGCAAAATACGCAGACGCACAAATTGGTTCTGTGTTGTGTACTCAATGTGAGCGAAGGCTGACAATTGTTTTCAGGCCATTGAGGAAACCAACGTGTGTGTGATTTGCGGGTCAGAAAATACAATCGGTTTACGCCAACGTAACCGAATGAACCTTTCCGAATGCACGACTTCGTTCAGTACCATTGCATCTATTTGGGCTCAGGCATTTGTAGGCTAGGTGAAACCATCATCATCTTCCATAGAAGCACATTTTCTATATAAATTAATGCTTCTATCTCCTAAAGTCACAATGAGTTCGGGAAGAAATAAGGAGAAAAAGAGAAAAGGAACTGGGGCTAAACCTCCAGGCCCTAAACAAAAATCCTGGGTCAAGACGTCTACATTTGGTCAAAAACATGATATCACAGAAGTCTGACCATCGTCGGAAGATAAAGCAGCATCAGTGAGAGAGGTTTCTTGCGGCAATCACTTCCCTGCGCCATAACCAACCAATACTGCGCAGATATCTCATCACCGAATACACTTTAAACATACAGTCCGACTATGAACATCGGAACGAAGGTTTATGACCGGTAAAAGTGCATGTACATGAGGTGCCGTGAGTTGTAACTAGAAAGAATTGCGCATTCAAATACAGCCGATCCCCTTTCATTGCTCAATCGGTTTACAGCCCACTCCGCTTCATTGCCTAGATTTTCAAAGTTCAAATGTATTTCTCATACATATTCTAAATGTTCGCCGTCTAATTGCTCATTGTCTGGGTCGCTTCGTTGCTTAATTGCCCAGCTGCGCGGGCTGCGCTCTTGTCGCTTTGTCAATTTTATGCCCTCGATTCTACTGTACTTTATTATGATTACCTCATAGCTAGTCAATGCGATCGAGTCAAGAATAACAAATAAGAGCCGATATCGGACGCTGGAAAACTTTGGAGTCCTCAGCCCATGTTGATATGGAAGATGGAATAACCCTTTGACGTGCTTCGTGGTTCTTATTTGTGGGGTTCCACGTGCTGCTAGATCTTGTTTGCGGCAGGTGTGGCACGCCTAGATTGTGTATTCCTTACGAGGCCACACATACGCATTAAGCAGCTGCAAACAAACAGAGGGATCACACCGCCCGAATGCTCTCAGCAGAAAGCCAACAGATTGGTTGCTAGACTTGAGGCCTTCTTAGATTGCACTGAGCAGCCCAGTTCAGTCTGGATTAATACCCTGAGGTCACGATCCAGAGTGACTGCTTGCAGAACATGGATTCCAAGCTTGTAGTTAATGTTCAGTTGATGAGGAATGTAGACTACCATACAGCTAAACGAAATATGATGGAGCAGCTTTTGCAATGATATTTATGCGCTTTCTTCAGATCTCGCGGAAGTGCATCATGATCCCTTCGGTCAGCCTTCGCCGAGCATATGTTAACCTCATCAGGGAACAGCAGGAAATTCGAGGCAATCAAACATGTAAGCTCGTTATTGAACACAAGAAACAAATATTGGCACAGGATTAATGGTTTTGGATGTCCACATTCCACATTATAATGGGATCGGACAACGCACATGGAACTTTAACCAGCAGTCGCTGTGGGTCATAACGCCAATGTGTCTAATTAGCTAGAACAAATCCAGAACTTTCGTAAAGTAACAAAGTGTTGAGCGTTAAATTTGAGATCCAGTTGCGTACTTGAATACACCTAATGTGGAGGCACAGACAACTGAGTTTGGAAGAGCATTCCAAGGTTAGCAGACGTGGAGGGAGAAGAAATTCCATCGACAATCGAGACGATTGTGCATTTGACTCGGTTTCAGGCTATTGTCTTTAAGGTTGCCGTTCGGGCTGAATTTCAGTAGGTGGCGGCGTAAGTAAGTGGGGTGGCTGAGTATCCGGTAGACAAACATATTCTTTCCACGTAGCTGGTTGTAGCGTCCACTGAACACTCCGAATGTCTTCAGTCGTTGCTCGTACGGATGGTTGCGCAATCCATTGGCAAATTTCGTTGCTCGATGTTGGGGACATTCGGGCCCTGCTAATGCACGCTTTACCCAAGGATGCCAAAGCTGTATTACGTACACTACATGTGTGATGACATAGGTCTTGAGCATGTGTGATGATGGATAATTCCAAACTCCCAGATTCATTTCGCGTCTGACCCGCATGCAGGTTAACTCCTTGGAAGCAGACCATGACTGTCTGGAACAAAGGAAGTCGTCCTGTACCGGCGCACCACCATCACCTGCATGAGATCAAGTCCCCACTTCGAGCGCCCCAAGTTTGGCGTTGCAGTCATGTCGTTGGCGGATTTGGAAAATGCAGCGCTTGTATACATTGAATGGCATAGTCCTCCTCACCGACCAATGCCATACCTCATCAATGTCGCGCTTTAGGATTTGCGGTGAAAGGTTTCGGGGGCAGCAAGTTCACACGTTAGCTCATTTCGCCACGACTGTGTCACCTATTAGACGTGGGGACACATGTTGGCATTGAGCATCAGCGAAAAGTTGGATGAATCCCGAATACCCCATGCATGAGACCAACATGCGGGTTACCACTTTTTGAAGCAGATGCTGACTGGATGGAACAACCTGTACCAGAACTCCGATGCCCCCGAACATGAGGGCTTGTCTGCAGATCGTGTGCCCCAACTTTATAGAGATAGGCGTGTAGATGGCGAATGAAGACCACCTGTCGCTTGTCCACATTGAATGGCAATGCATACCTTAGTGATCATTGCCGGACCGCATGGAGGTAGCGCTGGAGAATCTTGTGGTCATGCATTCCATTGATCACTCTCCAAATTTTAACTTCATCTGCGAAAGATAAACGTTTTACATCGATAGCTTTCGCTAAATCTTTGATGAAAAATCAGAACACGTGAGATCCAAGTAACGAACACTGCAGCATGCCGCAATCCAGTCGTATCGGTTCGGACAGATGTTAGGCTCTAACCTCCAATTTCCATGTTCGGAGCATATTGCCAACCCATCTTAATACTGGATCGTGGAAACCGTAGCTCTGCAGTATGTACAGGAGGACCCGATTATCAAAGCTATTGAATGGTGTCGAAAAATCTATGTAAATAACATCGGTTCCTGTCCCCTCGTCGTTTGTTTCGGTCCAATTGTCACTTGATATAAGCAGATTCGTGGTATATGATCGGTGTTGACGAAATCTATGCTGCTCCGACGCTATGATGCCGGAAATTTTCAGATAGCCCATCAGTATATCCGCGATGATCGCTTCTGTGACTTTGGCGAGCACAGGGCGATGCGTTACTTGACGGCAATTGGCGTGCTCAGACCGAATACTTCGCTTGTGAATGGGGCTAAATTACCTTGTTTCCACGTTGAAGGAACTATGATTTCGTCTAGACAACGCTGAAACTATCCGGTAAGTGCTTGGGCTGGGTGCAATGCTGCAACCTGCAGGGCTTTGGGGTGAATGCTATCCACTCCAAGAGAACTATGTGTTCGAAAGTACAGTAGCTTTTCAGCACTACTTCTACTGTAAATGTGATGCTGGAAACACTGACGGTGTGGTGACAAAGCAAGCACAATAGTCGTGGCTTGTACCCCTCGGAAACTAGGCAACTACTGGGCCTGTCAGGTGTTGGCCGCATTTTTGCAGTGTGTATACCCACCAATATTAGTGAGTGTTGCGATTCCGCACTGCGCCTATCGTAGTCCATTCGCGTGTCTGTAACTAAGCTTGTGGTCTGATCAGAATCGTTTTCTAACTCCTGTTGGTGTAGTAAGTTGTCTTCACGAACTAACTGTACAGAGGTGATAAATCTCGCTAGATAGATAAAGAAATCCAAGAACAGGCAAGCGCCAAACATCAGGCCATGTGGTACGCCGTATTCCAGTCGAATCTCGTCAACACAGTGATGTTTGGACCCACTTTCAATTGTCACTAACGAAGGAATTTCTAATTCATTCAAATACTGAATAGGCGATGCCGTAGTGCTCAAGTTTTACAGCGGAATTCAACGATCCAGGCGATCGAAAGCTTCGAAACGTCCATGTAGATAACATTGATTTCCGTCCTGTCAACAACTATTTCGGCTCAGTTACGCATTGGGGTACATGCAAGCAAGTGCTTCGGATCACTGGAACACATGTGGCTGGGATGAGAGGTTGTGCCTACCGTTGTGTTGTCCGCCGTTGGCTACTTTTCGGTGGTATTAGCGTCGAGTCGCTTGGAGCTGTGTTCGCTGTCCACGTAATTAGCCCCTCTTACAACTCAGTTTGAACAATGCAAGTGCATACAGGATTGCAGAGGAAGTTCAACCCTAATTTCAGACCTACTGTCAATGTGAAGTTCGGATGGGCTCCCCGCTGCGTTTACATGTTGGTGTGGCGCTTTAAGTGGTATGCCAATTTCGCTCGAACCCCTGAACCTGAGCTCGCTTAGCAGTCTGTTCCGAAGCGACTGCCATCGCTCCACTAGACTAAATGTCATCTGCCTAGTTACTATCACAATTTTAATTATGCTTGAAACTCACCCTTTGTTACTTCCTGATCTTGGTCGCCTTGAGAGTGAAGTGCCCACAACATCCTCCAAGAGCAAGATCTGACGAATCAATCGCATCTGCTCCTAATCATGAGCTTCCGCTTCGCAGGCATCGGACTCATAAGACTGTGGGACACCACGGACCAAGTCCGCTCAGTTTGGGTTGTTTAAGCGGAACTCTACTTAGCTCTGTCTCGCCCAATTGCGATTGTACTATGGAATGTCTGGAAAGATGCGAAGCAAAAATGAACGGTTCTGAAGATGAGCTGTGGAAAGCAACACTGCTTCCACCTCATCGTCAGAGTTTAGCACAATCCGAAAGAACCTGCCTTCACGCTAGTGCTTGGAATTTGGGTGGAGGATAGTGCTCGATTGCAAATTGCAGAAAGGTAAATGTTGACAAGTTAAGTGAGTAGTTTCATGAGTTCCACGGTCTGATATGTGGTTGTGATAACGATGCGACATCACAATTTGCTTCTGGGTTTAAATAACAAATGGTTCTGCGAGTACGCAGACGTCGATATGTACGAGTGATGGCACAGATTTTTATCGCAAGCAAACGATGTTTGGGTGGATCAAACTGTGTTTCGGTCATTTAACTCGATTTGTCCTTCAACGCGTTGGTTTCGCAGTTATTTTCAGTCACCTGTAGCCAAAATCTTAGTTCATTCATCATATACTATGGGGTAGGATCCCTTTGGGCCGCGTTGAATTCCTGTCCATACGCAGTCGAGGGAACTGCGAGCCCCATGGAAGTGCGGGTAGGAATCATTGATTATGGGCTATCCACAATTGTTGCACGGTTCTCTCAGGTTCCAACCAATGTCTGTGAACATCTCGGAAAGATCAGCATGTGAAATGACGAAAGAGCTTGATTTTCAGGAATATCGTTCAGTAGAGAACATGCTCTTAAAAGTGTGCCCACTGAATACGGGTAGGTAAGCCATGCCACCAGTGTTGACTGCGAACAATATCGTGTAATGGATTGAGCCAGGTACAATGCGAGTCACGAATATTCTAGCTGCTATGCCAGACGGACCAAAATCAACCTGTTTTGTAGCCAGTATTTTCATTTCCAGTTCCAAATTAGCTTTTGCACCCTTCGAGTTTTGCGCCATTCTGCATCTGCTAAACGAAACACGACCCTCCTAGGTAACGGGCATGTGTGGATAGTGCCCACATCAACGGAACTTATCTCTTATTATGTGCTGATCAAAGGAAAGGAGCCGATTATCACTGCGTGACACTCACCTGTGCACGTCCTCGTTGTGCCCATGCTGGAGACATCCGAACCCATCAGTGCTTCGCTGGCAATCATGATCAAACTCCTGAAGGCGCCGCAGATTCTCAGACCAAAGAGGCCAAGTCACATTTTCGAGGAGTAGGGCAGCCATCAATTTGACCGTGTACATATGGCGTTTCAGACCGATTGTAACCCACTTCTGACACCACAAATGTCAAATGAAACATAAGGCTGTCCCAGCTTTTACTGATGCAGCTAGACTGAGAGCAGTATTTATGCGCCCATCATCGTGGATGCAGCTACTATGGTGAATGTATTAATCAACTACCTCCAGTTCTTCATATTCAGTATTCAATGTCTCATAAAGAGGTTGGTGGTCTAGCAGGACTGATTTAACATTTGAAGGTGCGAAGCGCATACCGAATAATGGGACCACAATTGAGGTCATTCAGGGTTGACTGGGCCACCCCAACTTTGTTAAACAGCAAGAAGATGTCCTCTGAAGGATGAAGACTAATATAATTTTAACCGGGCAGTATGTCAATTCAAGGGAACACTGCATGATGGTGTCCATATCAAAGAAGAAGAAAATGGGGAACTTGTTCAATCCTGATGAAGACCACTTGTTGTCTTATAAGTCGCCTTACACCATGACGCGGCTCATGGTGTTCGAGTACAGGACACACGAAATGTTCATCTATATCATGGGGACACGTTTCCGGGCAAGCAACTGCTACATAACGGATCAATCGACCGCTCGAGCGGGTGATGGTGGGAGTCGAACGCATTCTGGATGTTCAGGAACTAACCTATTGTCGCTCTCCAGTACGCGTAGCGCTGCTCTAGCATCTGCCGCAAAATGAATATAACCTTCATACAGCGCCGTCTCAGACGAACACCTGCTTGCTCTTCCCTTCATCAGGATTATCCTTCCACACTGAGGTGACAGGCCAGGATTGATGTAAGTAATTATATCACCACCGGCGTTAGGTTAATGCCCATGTGGTTAGCACGGTTCTTGCGACGGCTTGATTTATATATTGCAGGCTGGCTGGGTTGGTCTCTTCCTTCTAAACATGTGCGAATAAGAATGTGAGTATTTGCATAGAGCCCCACTAGCATCCTTATGTAGTGTGTGTGCGAGAGATTCCGAAGCAGCGGCTCGAAAGCATGTGAGAAGTGTGACCGTGTTTCCGATCATCGCTTCCGACGTAGACTCTAAACTAAATCACCATGGCTCAACACGTATTGGCTGAGCAGGAACATTTCCGGGAGCACGGTGCCAACTAAAGTGAACACGAAATTGCTCCGTCTAACCCTACAGCGGCTTTATTGTGTATCAGAGCATCTGCTCTGTCGCTGATTGTCTCCCTGACACTTAGTTTCCTGGAATTAGTGGTCCGGATTAGTTGGAGGAACGGGGAGGAATTGTATTTTGCCCTCGCCTCCTCAATTGCTTGCGTCCTAATTCTCCACCAGCCTCCCTTGTAAGCACGACAGATGCGTTTTATTTCGCACCTTATGGTCCACCCGGTTACATTGTGCGTAGAGACAGCAACGAGTATTTCTCTGGACTGCAACAAGCTCATCGTCCATTCGGATATCCAATGACTGGTGAGGTGAAGAGTGATAGTGCCACAATCAGAGGCTCGCGTGTCCTGCCTAGCGGTCGATATTTTATTCCACTGAAGCCCACTGCCAGGAGGCCGAGAGGAGGAAATTTCGGTACGTAGGGCTTCTTAGGAAATATAGGTAGAACCAACTTTCCATAGGTTTGCCAATGTCAGATGATTACAACACTGATAACAAAAACCAGTTGAGCAGATATTAGAAGTCCAATATGATTATGATGACAGTAATTTAGTTGTCGATCATAGCCGTAAGATAATGGTAACGCAAGTGTAGTAAGAAGGATAGCACATGGGGGTATTGAACTAAAGCCATGCTTTGAGTAATTGACCAGATCCAGTCGAGTGCATTGGATTGGGCAATGCACTTTGCACTATTCTTCCCATGGATTTAGTAGACGTAGATACGTGATTCCTCAGACGGTAGCTTGGCAATTTATTTCGCGGAACACGTTTGTACTGATGATGGATTATTGCCACTTACATGGGAAGCATCCGGAATTCAGCTGATGTTTGTACATGTTTGTTAACAACCGAGAGAAGTTTCTTCCGCGAGTCTTACGTAATGGCACGAAATTGCTGATGGTTAAAAGGATGGGATAATGATCTGCATCACACCCAACGTCGCAGCGATATTGCGAATTAGTTCGTTTGTTCTTCTTGCGGATGTGGCTGAGACGCCACTCTGTGCCTGAGGAATGAGGTGGCAAGGTTAGTGTTGATTAACTCCTATACATACAGAGGACGTCACACCTTTAGTAACCATTGCTTGACGACAGCATTCGAATATTCCATGTGAGGTATGGTTGCTCCTTCTGAGTAGCTGCATCTGCGTGCGTGCAATTTCACGGTTCCTAAGTATCCGAATTTCTTCCGTGTATCTGGCTGTTCACGCTGAATCTAGTGGCTGACACAGAGCTTCATGTATCTGCAGCATCGTACCGAATGCCATGCACTTGCGATATGATGCTTCATATCACTTCAGTCTGATTGCGACTGTTGCGAAGCTTGTGCTGACTACTATGCCTATGGGTGTAGTTCAATATAACAGATGCCAGTATTGCTGCACACAGGAAATCATTGTCCCTGAACTCATTAGAATTTAAACGCTCTGAAGTGTGTTAACTCGTAAATGACTAGCTCTTGCTTTAGTATTCTGTATTTGAATTAGCATATGTACTCTTAATAAACTACTATAGAGAGGTGATGTAGCAGTTCTCCTTACCAGACATAACCCTCTAAACGTCCAGCGTCAATACTTCTCGTTACTAATGTCGCGCGGACTTACAGGCTCTACCGCACTTTCGCAGAAAAATTAAGCATCTGCTAAACTCCTAAAATTACCAAAAACACACTAAGTCATCTGGATTGAGAAATTAGTTGCGTAAACTGGTTAATCCATTTAACTACGCGCTTACTAAATGCAAGTACATGCAAAATGAACTGGATTGATCAGAAATCTACTTGTCTTCTTTCGTTTCTTTGCAGAAAACTCTAAAAACACTTGAACATTTGACAATCTTGCTGCATGCGACGATAAACCAAGCAAGGGACCATTTTAAACCGAGCAGCCTATTCTTTGAAGCTAATGTAGGAGAAGTGTCTAATGAAATAGGATGCTCGAGGAAGGTAGTGGCTTTAATTTGCCCAATAAACAGCGTACACTATCACATTAGAATCCCCAGATTACAGCAGGTCATATGGAAGCCAGCCGGAGTGGAAGCTGTAAGGCTCTGGAAGAAAAATCAGCGGAGTAATGGCCGTGCTCTTTTCAACCTAATAAAACATTGATAGGGAACGAGTTCATTGAATTGTTGTACAGATAGCAGAAAGCATCACTTCCAAAGCACTGGTAGTAGCGACTTATAATGCGCCCGTTTGGCTGTACGGTTCTCCGATAATCTTCCATGGACTACTGCAATTATATTTGTTTGCATTGTCCGACAGATTAAACATATTTCCAGATACAGTAACTTGCATAGAAATTCCTTAGTTGAGTTCATTACTCATAAGCAGTTTAACACTCTTACGAAGTTTTCTGCTAAGACCCTAAGTGATCACCCTCATCCGTGACATAATGCTCTCGCGAAAATATCATCTACCTCTCACAATGTTTTCAAAATTTAACTTGTAATTCTCCCATACTTCATCTTTTTCCCATCATTCGCTTCCGCCGCAGTGACGGAGTAAATACTGCGCATGCACCAAGTTGTGTGTAGCAAGCCTATTTTGACTTCCGTTAACTTGAAGACTCAACGAAGAATGATAACCTACATTGTATTTGTCCTTTCAGTAGTGGGTAACATAATGAATACGTTCTCGCAATAGCTGGTTCATAGTTTGCAAGTGACCTCGACTCGTCGACATGCGAAGCTACACTGTGCACTCAAAATGGCAATGTTGCCTACGAAACTGGTCTAATAGCTAAACTTTCGCACCAACATTTCCCCACACAGTAGGGTTTCGGAAGTGATTAGGATATCGCGAACAATATGCGGGATTTAAACATCGCAGGAGCAATCAGCCGGATGAAGGAATGTAGCTTATATGTAATACTGGGCGGCAGAATCGTGAGAAAGCTGCGACTGGGGTAGGTGGTTCCGTATCCACCACGCAATTTGCAAAGCAATTCTCACTATGGAAAACATACCCACAAAGTAAACCAAATTATCGGAACTTCCAGGATGGTTCTATTATGCAATGTTAATCAGTGAACCACAGTAAGGCGCAATGATTTTGCTTGATAATCTTGCACCATTTGGTCGATTTTGCAGTACTACTTTCCTTCGCATTCTTTTTGGCAATCCGACAATGAGTTGAAATTGTTGCGATTCCCACGACATCCGCCGTAATTGAATTCCACGCACTTTTGCTGGTCTGGATCGTATCGGAAACGCAGTAAGAACCCGCGGCATGGTCCGGGATCCGCGGAAAGTTTTCAATTACCTGAGAAATGAAGGATAGCATAAATTGAATGAGGGATTGTGAGTCATTTTTAATACATGTATGTTTGAGATGTGTGGGTGTACTCGAGAATGAGATTAACCGAGTGGTATTAAAGCTTATGTTCAGAATAAACATTTGACTTAAGGAACCACTGTGTCAGTGATTCGTCGCGTGTCAATTTGAAGTGTGAACTTTCTGATGTCTAGGTGAAATAGGCGAAGAACAATATACCTCAATGTCTGTCATAATGGCTACGCTACGGTGCGCACTGCTTTGCGTCCGTTCCATTGTGGTGCATGGTTGCTAATTTTCCTCGTCACTTGCTCAACCATGCAACAGTTACTGATCTGTGAGGCGGAGGCGGTGAACTAGTCCGTTAATTAACTGGTACATACGTGATTTTCTAGAGTATTCTTTCACACTCATAGACGGTGGCGCAGCACCTGCTTTTGGCGCCTGAGTCAGTGGTAAAATGTTCTCCCCAAATGAGGCCAGAATATGCGCGTTAAGACCACAAAATTGGCTGGGAGTAAAGTGCCTATAAGTTTTCGATGAAATCGGTGATCGCTTGGAACACTGCGATAAATGGCAAAAGTGACCACCATAGGACAATTAAGGAGTGTTCCGGGATCAACGTTTGCGCAGGCGGGAGACATGGGTTAAATGTGTTGGTGGTCATACAGAATAACATCGAAATCTTCAACCCTCAGCTAATCCGGATAATTTGCCCTTTATGTTTGTTGTCGAACAGTGGAAGGTACTAAAAATGCCGCCTCGTGTCACATGCCGTCCGGGGAGGATCGCCCAGCCCTCTCGGATTCGGCTTTGCTCAGTGAGCAATGGGATGCAGGGGAAGTATTAAACGAATTAGGTGGATTCGGATTGCGTTAGTAACCGGCACTGCTACATAATGGACTCACCCGGGATCGCAGCCTCGCTATGAATAAGAACCACACAGAAAACAATGAACAGGGTGGAAAGAGCAGTCATTTAGAAATGTGTATCGAACCGCTGTATACCTCGCTGCGCCAACCGCACATTACATTATATAGCAACTAGGCTTGTTTACCGACTGCAAGCGACAAGCATGGGACTATCGGCATTGAATACAAAATTACTTGTAAACGGTGCACACCGTTTAGTGGAAACGCCCATTTCCGGTCCTACGCAATCAAGCGGAAAATTCGCCAGATATTTCCTTGATTTCAATAGCTGGCCGCTGTCATTAACTTGTTTTCCGTAAATGTGTATGTTGAGGCCGGCTGAAGCCAAAGTACTATACTCAATTCCATTAACTGGTTGTAATATGCTAAAACTATTCCCATTGGTTGTCTTAAATCTCCAAACGAGCGACCGGTAAACTCTGTGTTTCGTGTTATTATTGCGCTAGTTGCTTACCGATATACGCCCTAAATTTTTCCGCTGACGTCTTTTGTTCACCGTCCATAATTTTGTACTGCATGGCCTTTTTCGAGTTTATGCTTTTGCAACAGAATCCCGCGCAACTTTTCAGTACTCTATCTCTGTTAACGGGGCAGCAGCCCTTTGCAAGCAGCTCGAAACATTTGACCATAACGCAGGCCGACGTTTATTGACCAATCAATGAAAGCGAACTTAAGGATGACGCTTCACTTGAACGGTACCAATGAGGCTGGTCTACAGTGAAGCTTGCCTGTAAGCGGAAGGCCCTTAATAACTATTGATTCGACCCCATTATTTGGATCACTTATACTGCTTGTCACGGGGGCGCAATACATTTTTCGCCTGAGGCGTCTTCTAATCTGAAAAGCCGGCCGATCAGCTTGTGCGGTAGCAGCAGGTTATGCGTACAGACAGCGGAAATCACAACTATCTCCTCTCATTGGGATGGGACGGGTGTGGATGCTTATTTTAGCCAGACACATTTTCTCACACTTTTCTGCTGAATCCCATTGACACAAATGCAAAACTGTTGAGGAATTCACACAAAGTATGGAGACGGTGTTGGCCAAAAAGTATATTGACCGTGATAGAGAAAGCTGTCGTTA
Source organism: Dicrocoelium dendriticum (assembly GCA_944474145.2). Taxonomy (NCBI): domain Eukaryota; kingdom Metazoa; phylum Platyhelminthes; class Trematoda; order Plagiorchiida; family Dicrocoeliidae; genus Dicrocoelium; species Dicrocoelium dendriticum. Next base: position 17,269,028 of record OX104066.1, on the reverse strand, counting down.
GTTTCATCGTTTGATATGAATTATTCATGAAACAATATGACTCCGTGTAAGTATTCACAAACTCATTCACACAAGACGATATCCAGCCCAGTTTTCAAAGCTTTTCATTTATTGGTATGGGAGGAACCTGTATTTGGCCCTATCTTGAAAACTTGCGACACGCGCCAATTAGTTTGACATGCTGGTTGTCAAACAACTCTGGCACTGTAGGGCTATCCGCTTCAGTGTCAGCTGAATAGATTTAATGTATGCAGCATTGCGCAGCACGGATTCTGGAAGGGATTTACTTGCCTCAGAAATTTCTTTGTAGCTCGTGAGAGCTGGACTGATGCAGTGGACAATGGCCAGGCACTGATCATGCTGTTAGTGAATTTGTTCGAAGGTATTTGACCTGACGCCGCACCTGGGACTATCGCGGAAGCTGAACTCTTCAGGTGTGCCTGCTCGGGCCCATCACTGCTTGGCGGCATAATTACATGGAAGGGAGCAGTGGGTACAGGTAAGTCGCAGCGTACTGTTTAAGCAGTCTCTCTTCACTGGCGTACCGTAAGTCGAAGTGCTTGGACAGCCGCTGTTCTCCATCTATCTGGATGACCTATCTTCTGAACTGGAGGTAACATCGCTATTATTTGCTGAAGACCCATAGCTCTGGGATAGGGTGGTTGTTTCTCGGAGTGTCGGATCCATCCAGTGTGTGTTGGCCAATCTTTGGGACTGGTCCAATTTATTGCTGCTGTCCATTAATCAGCAAAGTATTCGGTTGGATATTGGGTGTTGCCAGCCCAAACACACTGCACAACCACGACGCGTTTCGATTTAATTTCTTCTCATTAGGTGGAGACAGCAGGCGTCAAACCCGCGACCATTGGAAAAGTAGCCGAAATCTCTACCCCTTTAGCTACCGGGTCACGGCTTGCAACGCTTGGCCCAAAGGTAAATGACTTATTGGAGGGTCAACTTTTGACTAAAGGTTGTGTGATTGGATTGCGACGCGCAATCTCAATGTAATGAACCGTGATTCACATTGAAGTGCATCTTAATCACTGCGATCATTGGGACCGTGCTCAAAGAAAATGGCCTACTGTCTCCACTTGATGAGATAAAATTACATCGAAACGCGTCGTGGTTGTGCAGTGTTTTCTGGCGGGCAACACCCAATTTCTACTTGCTTTGAGTACGGTCAAAGTGATCGCAGTGACTAAGATGCACTTCAATGTGAATCACGGTCCATTACATTGAGATTGCGCGTCGCAATCCACTCACACAATGAGTAGTCCAAACTTCACCCTTCAAAAAGTATTCGGCTCTTCGTATTGGTGTAGGTTGTTCCTTCTCGAGGTACTTAGTCGGTGGGGTCGAACTCCAGTGCGAATTCGGCCAGGTTGATGTAGGCGTAATCGATTCTTCCAGTGTACAGTCGGGCGACAACTGGAACAAGACCGCAAACAGAGGCTTACTTTCGCTTTTATGAATACGTTTACCTTCGGAATCATGAACGACGACAACTTGTAAAATTGTGCTGAGCATTTGTTCGGCCAAATGTGGGGTATTGCGTCCACGCTTGTGAGCACTGCATCTCACGGGGCAGATTGTTGTTAGAGAGGGTCATACGCGTGGGTACTACATGGATTGAGGGGTTAGGGGGACAAACCTTCTCCAAACGTCTATTTACACTGCGGATGTATCTAATGTGCCACCGATGGATTAGTGAAGATATCAAGCTAAAATCTATGGTATTATCACTGAGAAGGTTTGCGCGGATTTCTCTTGGTTCATCAGTCCACGTTAGATTTTTTAACCTCCGCTGACACAAAATGAAGCACGGCAACCCGTTGTGCGATGGGATTAGGGCGGAAATTCAGCTATCGCGCAGAGTTAACGAAGCCGGAAACGCACTTTCTGACAGTGTTACTAGAAATCTGCGAGTAGGGGTGGCAACACGAAATATTTCCGTTCTCCTGACAAACTTCCATCATCATACTCCCATTTTGTGTTTTCTGTTCATCACAACTTGCTATTGTGCTTTTTCTAATGACCTTGCCTATGCTCTAACTTCGGTTTCTTGGTTGCTTACTTCAAGCGAACTGGCAGAGCAGCGAGCGTGTGCGGTAAACGTTTGACTGGAGTGTGATTCAGGTGTTCCGCTGTAGATCCATTACGACCTCAGACCACCTCATCAACTACTGGCTCAACGATCAGCTCAAGGAGTAATACTAACGTGATTCTCCTATCGTTCCAGTCCAACCTGCACTTGAACTGGACATTTCCTGAACTATGACCCCAAGCCAGGGCGATGTGGCTAGGGATTATTTACTGAACGGGAGTCCAGTGACTTCATATGCTGCGGCCTGGTGGAGGGGGATTATCACACCACCTCCACCATGAAGATTGTGTGTGAGCAAAGGGGGTGCGATGTGGTGGACGCTCGCAATGCATATGTGCAACTTGTCTTACTCTCCGAAACCACCGCAGCCTGTTCACTCGTCTGAGCTCCTTTGTACGAACACGGAGTTATCACCCCTCAAACACTTACTATCGAATGCCAAATGTCAATGCATGTTAATCATGCGATTCGACCGGGACTAACGTTTTGTGACGGCATCATGTAATCCATTGCCTTGTAAACCTTGCTGACGATGCTAAAATGCTGCTGTTTGCGAAACACTGATCAAGATTTGTTGATAATATGATTCATTGGAATTGCACGAATGACTCACAGTAACGTAACCCCAGTGTAGACAATGCTGCTCATTTGTACACCAGAACAGGTTCACTTTTTAAAATGGTTGACTTCTTACATCAAGGGTGGAAAACAAACAGTCTGATTTGGTAATTGCACCTCCGAAGACACTTTCATAACTATTGGATTTATTCAAAGCCGCGATCTGGGGACGAGGTCACTCCACTTCAACGCTCTCATCGATGAAGTGATGCTCGGGAAGCCATTGCATTTCACTGTTGCAGTTAAAATGTTGCATTGTTCCATTCCTAGGCAAGGTAGTCTGTATTCAGTCTGACTTGTCCGCATTAGAGCACTGGAGTAACTCCAGGGAGTTGCACTTCGCCACTGACGATTGTTATCCATTGTACCACGACTGTGACGCTTTTCCATACATCCTAACCTTAAACGACACTCCTATTCCCGTGTTTGGCGTCGTCAGAGTCCTTGTTCTTAAATATTTTGTCTCATTTAATTTTCTAGAGAAACTCACATTCTTGCGAGCTTTGCCAGAACATCAATCGTCCCCAGTAGCAGAACTCCGACCTTACGGGATTCCAGACTTCAAGCTTTTGAAATGTTTGTTAACCTGACGCATGAATATTGCACGATTGTGCACGAAAATCGGAGAAAAGTGGACATCACTGCACTGGTAAACGTCCAAGGAGCATTCACAAAGAGATTTTTGAACGTGCCTAACATTATGACTCAACATGAGTGTTGCGAGGCGCTAAACTAGAGTTGTTATGTCCTCGCAGGCTCAAAGATACTGTGCAGTCTACCGCTTATTACAAGGATTAAGTCTTACAGCTTAGCCACAACTCGAGTTTCCAACTCCTAAACATTATGAAATACGAAACAGCGAGCGCATACTGCATTAACAAAAGTCTCTTAGGAAGCGCGAGTCAAATATTTTTCAGTCAATGACTAAGCTTCATGGAACATCAGAAAATGCTCTATCTACTTGCAGTTCAAACGGATGATTAATGTTCCCCTCACGGTCTCCAATATCTGGACAATATTTAACTGTGACAGTGTTGTACATCATTAGCATGAAAAGGTCTTAGAAAACATAAACTGTCGACATCAGCTAAATGTCTCAATATTATTATTTTACCAACACATGGATGAACTCCTTAATATATATTTATAAGCATTCTTATTCCTACCATTCCTGCACTCTCATCTAACTAATACCGTCTTCTTCTCGTTTGATGCATTGGTTTGGAGACGTACTACGACTTTCATGCTTAAATTTCTGCGAGGTCCTCGCCATGAATTTCCATCAAATTGTGGTTGGCTTATCGGCAAATGTCCTTAAAATTATCATGTTTTTGATTCATCGTACCTTATATTCTTTTCTATTTCACTGTTGGACACGACTGGGCTGATCTCTTAAGGTGACGCATTACAGCTTCCAAGCTAAAAGTACTATGCCTGTGTGAAGCATACTGCAACTGACTCGCTGGCATTTAGAAAAAATCCACAGTGTTTGAATGATCCGCATGACGGAACTGGATGGGGTTACGTCGCTCATGATAAATACATGAAAGTTGTCTTTATATAAAATACATTTGTAGAACAGGTGACGGCTTATTTGCAATTTTGCCGCACAAGCATACATCCAGTTGGAGCATGGAGGTGCGAAAGAAATGTTGAAGATACAATTTGTCCAACTGCAATCGTACTGCGTCTGGCCTAAATTTACTGTCCAGATTCCCCCAACCACCTGTGTTAAACTTACAAGTACATTTAAAAAATTTGATGCCACCCCACTTTCCCTTTTTGATCTTCCTTACTTCGCTTACTTCTTGACCTGAACTCTAATCAAGCCCACTCTATCACAGTTTGCGGTCACCTTTGTTGCATGCGTACCATACTGTTCTATTCCGCTTTTTGTGTGACTGTTGGTGTCCACTTTCCCTATCGACGTCGGTCGTTCCGCACGCTGTCGTCTGACTCACCATCATTCTTCACCCATGTCTCTCCTGATTCTTCGACAGACCATGTCTGGATTTTGCGTGTTCAACCATGCGGCCGCGTTGGGGGTCTAATGTTGTTCCTCGACAAACCGACTAGCTTTGTGTGATTGGACCCTTGACTACCTGTATCCTGATTGGTTCCTGGTGAGATCGCTATGCCTGCTGTGTGTTTTGCTTCATTTTGCATTATGCTTGAACCAGCAACTTGTTGTCTATTGCCGTGACGGGTATTTGTGTGTACCTGTCTTCTGAGGATATCGTTGAAGTACTTTGTAATTATGGTATTCTATGGTTGTAACATAGCACCATAGTTCAACACCGACAATGGCATTGTTTAGCTGGTGGTTGCGCACAAGTTCAGGGACTTGGGGTTCATTGAATGCAAATTGAAGACCGCGGATCGGTGATCTACGCGTTCGTTCAAATTTCCAAAGCCATAATCACGCTTACGAAACCCATGGAGAAAATACGCTTCCTGGAAGCCGGTCCACCTGGGATGGATGATCGTATTACTTTGCGTGAATTTCTGGTTAAATCTGTATTTTGTATTGCCTGCCGCTTCGTAATCTCTCCAGTACTTTAAACTGCATTTCATTTTAAAATCCAATTTTGGATTCGGTGCCCAAAACATGAACCATTAAATTTTTATTCAATCCCGATGCACATATTGAGAAAACCAATCAATTGTACCATGCCTCACACCACCGAGGAATAAATGTTTACTTTATTAGTTATTAAAAATCGTTTATGATATGTATAAATTACAAGCTTGACATGTCTCATAGGTTGGTAACGGAAAGAAGTGCAAATTCGAGTGTTACCTAACTGGATCAACTAAAGTGCGCATCGTTGAATCGGTAGAGTATTTGCATAGAAATAATCTGGTTGTGTGAGTGAGATGGTACCGTGCAATTCGGATTAAGAAGTTGTTATGCTTAATACTAAGAGCACGCGCGATCAGACTGCTCATTCATTTGAACAGGTTTTGGGTAATGATGCCAAACAATCTAGTTGGCCTGAATAAATCGAGGATACTGGTTTAGGTAACAAAGTGTAGAGCGTTCAATTCGACCTGCAAGTACTTTTTAAAACAGCCAAGTTTAAGGCATAAACAACTGAGTTAGGAAGGTCGTTTCACGGTTAACAAACCCGGAGTGAGAAATAATTTTGTCGATAATCCAGGCGAATGCGTAGTTGACACAGTTGCAGGCGGTTGGCTCTGAGGATGGTATTCTGGATGATTTAAAAGGTGGCGGAATAGATGAATGAATTCGCTTAGTAGTTGCCATATTATGCCAAGGTCCCCATGTAGTCCCGGGTAGCGTTCATTCACACTCCAGGTATAGTCAGTCATTATATTAAAGAAGATGGCCCAAACTTATGATACGTTTCGTTGCTTGACGTTGGGGGGTCCCGAGCTTTGCGAGGGAACGATTTAGCCAGGACTGTCAAGTCTGGATAGAGTAATCTATGTGGGTGCTGATATAAGCATTGAGTATCCGAGGAAGGTAGTTTAATCCAAATTCTGGAATGCCCTCTATAGGAGGCCGAAATGATGATGGCTCCATTCTGAAGCGGGCTCTAACTGCTTGCAGTAACCGAGATCGTCCTGCACTAGCACACTGTGGTCACCTTCCTGAGAGCTGAACGGCAGTTGTTGCGCTTCCAACCTATAGTTGTAGGCTTGCCGATGGTGGATGAGAAGAAGGCAACAGTTGAACAATGAACAATGATTTATCACGGGATAAAAGCAAGTGCTTGACACGTCCCGTAGGATGGTTGAGATGAATATGATGAAATCAAAATATGTCTGGGTCATCTATCGAACGTCTGCCGAGATGAATAGTTTGATAAGTAACATCAGTGTAAAATTAAAATAAATTATCGAGCGTAAACGTTCAGAAAGACACTGGGGTACAGTGATCATTGAGGTAAGGAGTACGAAAAATAACATATGGTCGCTCACTTAGGCCCATAAATCCTGTTGAAAAGCATGCTTGGCGTAATCCACAATGGGGGAGTTTAGGTAACAAAGTGTTGGGAGCTAAGAGCAACATCTAATCGTTTTTTGAAAACATCCGAGGTAGGAGAGGATACAACTGAGTCAGGAAGTGCGTTCCAAGGTTTGCGAACCCGAATGGAAAAGTAATTACGTCGACACTCTAGACGGCTATAGTGTTCCTTCCAGTTTAAGCAGTTACTCCTGAGCTGCGTGTTGTGGCTAAGTCTCAGCAACTGGCGGCATACGTGGTTGCGGTCACACAATATCTAATACGCTAATATGAGATCGCCTCACAGCCTTCGATAGCCTCCGCTGAAAATTCGCAGCAACTTCAGCCTTCGGTGGTAAGACTGATAGCGCAGGCCCTTTGTTGCTCTTCGTTGTGGTGCCTCTATCGCTTCTAGGTCACGCTTCAACCAAGGTTGCCAAGCTTGCATAGCGTATTCAACATGCGGGCGTACGTAGGAATTGTGCATTATTGGGAAGATTTATGGGTCAAATCTCGCGAATGCTCTTCGCAGCATGCCGACATGCTGGTTGTCTCTTTTCGCAGCTACCTCAGCCTGTTTTGAACAGTTGAGATCGCTCTGTACGATCACCCCAGGTCACGTTTCTGGGAGCTATTCTGCAGTACGTTCGTCCCAAGTGAATAGGTGTAGTTATCCCTGTGGCGTAATGGCACAACGCGACATTTGTCTACGTTGAACGGTAAGGCGTTTTGAACTGACCAGTTCGACACTGTGTTAAGATCGCACTGGAGCCGTTCATGGTCGTCCGGTCCTCTGATCCTTCGCCATATCTTGATATCATCAGCGAAAAATAGGAAATCGGAAGTAATTGATCTCACCAAATCGTTAATGAACACCAAGAATATACGAGGTCCAAGAACCGAGCCTTGTGGTACTCCACACGCCATATCGATTGCTTGAGAAAATGATTATCTGACTCTCACCACTAGCCGTCGTTCTTGTAGAAAATTGTCAATCCAACTCAGGATTGGGTCGCAAATGCCGTAATTCCCAAGCTTCTGAAGGAGAATGCGATGGTTTAAGCGATCAAATGCTTTTGAAAAATCCAGGTAGATGACATCGACTCCTACTCCATAATCAACAGCTTCAGTCCAGCTATTACGTGCAATTAATAGGTTAGTATTACACGAATGCTCATGACGAAAGCCATGTTGCTCTGGGGCTATTAGATTGTGGCTTCTCAGGTATTGCATCAGCGCATCTGCGATGATTGATTCCATCACTTTGTATAGTACTGGAAGTAGTGTTATTGGACAGTAGTTGGCAGGATCAGTGCGGCTACCTCCTTTATGGATAGGAGTGATGGCCCTCGCTTCCATATTGGTGGAATACGGTTCTCCTGTAGACATCGCTGATAGAAAACAGCCAATGGTGCTTCTAGATCACTAGCCACTGCCTGTAGAGCCTTTGGTCGGATGTTGTCAGCTCCGGGAGAACTGTGGATACGCCAGCATAACAACTTCTTCAACACAGCTTCCGCAGTGAAGGTGATGTTTTCTAAACCAGAGGGTGGAGTATTAGAAATGAAGGGAATGTTTGTGCTCGTTACGTGCTGGAAAGTTTGGGAGTAATGAAGCCGTAGGAGATCAGCTGCTTCCATTGCTGATCACGTGCACCCATCAGCCGTGACTAGTGTTGGAACCCCTCGCTTTACCTTACGAAGGCCGTTAACGTGCCTGTACAGGAGTTTTCGATTCGTGCAGAATCGCTTCATTAACTTCTGCTAACGAGTGACCTTGTCTTCACGGATCAGTTTCACACAGAAGTTACGATGTGTCACATATGCAGTCCAGGTTTCGGCATTCGGGCAGTCCTGGTGATCTCGCCATGCCCAATCCCTCCGGAACATACATTTACGTGTTCTGCTCCTCAGAAATAAATTACGCTTGTTTTTGGGTTGGAAGGACTTCTGCTCTGATGCGTGCGCTGCCAATGTACTAAACATCCTTGTAAATGTTTCCCAGGCATCATCTGTGGGGCATTCGGTTAATAAAGTCCAAGATGTATCCTTAACAAGCTTAGACAACAAATTGTATTGTGTGACAGTATGCACTTTATCCTCCTCCTTTTCAGGGTACTCCGCATAGCAAATGTAGTCAAAGAGTAGAGTAACATGATCACTACGACCCAGTGGTGTGCTTGTAACTATCCCGCCAACCATGAGTTCTTCGTTAGTGAGCACAAGATCCAGTATCGACGGCTTGTTAGCAGTTCGAAATCTGGTGTGAGAGGTTACGTGGTTGCAAAAGGGTGGCTAGCAATAAGCTCTTGCAACCAGGCTTTAAACTGCATACTGTCGGTTGCCGGCGTTCCTATGTCATGCACGTTAAAGTCTCCAGCAATAAGAATGTGGGTGTAGGACTTGTTCAAAGCAAACTGCATAACGTGGTTCAGTTTGGAGTCCATTTCCGAAGTTGAGTTTGGTGGGCGAGAAATCACGGCTAGTAGGCATGTGTCCTTGTTTTGCAACCATAGGCGGCACCAAAGCGAATCGGGAGCTCGGATTTTCGGGTGATCGATAACTCCACATCGGAGGTTTGTATTTTATTAAAGAATCACACCGCCACCCCTTCCGGTTCTATCGGTCCGAAGCAGTGACATACCGGATAAATTGATCTCAGAATCGGTTATCTCAGGGTTTAACCATGTCTCTGTAATCATGACGAGGTCCCGCGGTTGAGGAATGGAGTGCTCTAAGTGCGGCCAACTTAGAAGGCCTTGGGCGTTTGTGTACATGTAAGATAGGGCTTTTGTTGTTAGGAGTGCATTGATAGATGTGCGTTCCTCACTGCCCAATTCCACCCCTCATCGATTTCGCAATGGAGGATCTCATGCTCATCCAATCCCTTGATCTCCAGCCAACCTTAGCGTTGTCCGCGAAGACTAAACAATTTGTATGAAAAATCTCGCCTGATCATTAATGAAAATAAGGAGCGGGCAAGGCCCAAGTACCAAACATTGTGGTACACAACACTCCCCTTCACTCCGGTCGGAGAGAGATGTTCGGACTCCAAACCCTATTTGCTACTTGCAGTTTAGTTTGCCGATCCAGCATCATGCTGGACCTCCGGTGCCTTATTACTGCAGTTTGTGAAGCAGGATTCGAAGATCCGAGCGATCGATCGCTTCAGGATGTTCAAGTAGAAAACATGGATTGCTGGGCGCTCGTCGGCTGCTTCGGTCCAGTTGTCGGGTGCTATCAGCAGATTCATGATACAAGATCGATGTTATGAAACCCGTGCTGTTCCAACGAAATGATGCTGTAGCTGTCCTGGTAGCCGATCAGTGCGTCTTCAACGATCGCTTTGATGACCATTGAGAGTATAAAAGGGTGGTAATTGGCAGGCTCAGATCGACTTCTTCCCTTGTAAATAGGATCGATAAGACCTCGTTTCCACTTTTCAGGAATTGTGTTCTCGTCTAGACAAAGATGAAAGTGTCCAGTTACCGTTTCGACTGGGTGTATGGCTGCTACCAGTAGTGATTTCGGGAAATTATCATCCGCTCCAGGAGAACTGTGTGCACGCATGGATATTGTTTCTTTGGTAGCATTACTTCTGAATAAAACTGTGGGTGAAGTGGTAGAAGCAGGAACAGTGTTCGATGCATGTACTGTTTGGAATTCAGGTGAGTGGTGGATTCATAATATGTTGGTCCACTCGCGCGCTCTGTTTGTACCCACCTAGCGTAGTGAGTGGTGAGATTCCGCGCTGCAACCCGTGAAGGCTATGGATGTGTTTGTAGAGAAGGTTGGGTTTCGAACAGAATCAATTCGCTAGCTCCTGTCGATTTTTCATCTTGTTCACACAAGCAAACTGCACTCAGCATTTGCGATGACCTGCTTATGAAGTCCGGTAGTCGGAGCTAGGATTGAATTTGTTAACGCGCGTTGTCCAATTCCTTGTGGCCATAAATTTTCGTGTTGGGATTTCCAGCAAAGATTTTAATTGGAGGAGATGATGAGAGCTTTTGTATATGCTGCTTTAGCGACTAATCACTTGTAGGAATTCGAAATTTTTACCAGGCTATTGCTGGAGATCTCGCTGTAATTAATGAGAAAATCTCCTCGAAGATGCGGATAGTCAAATTATGTCATCCATATAACGACCGCAACACACCAGGTTGTTGATGGATTCGTTCGGCTGATTGCCATGCAGGTTGCTCATAAATACGTTCGCAAGCAATGGGCATATCAGTGAACACATGGCCACTCCGCCTATATCTCAATCTAACGTTTCGTTCAGAGAAATCTGAAGGTATATTTCACACAGCAGGTACACAGGGTACAGGGTTTCCTTAAGATAAATCTGAAGGTTTCTCTCACGTAACTCTCTTACACATCGGCCTGGTGGAATAACGACATCGAGGTATTGCACCTGGATGGACTCGCGTAGACAGTCTAAGATCTGTTGCACTGAAAGGTTGATGAAATGAACCACCGCATCTAATGAGAACATCTTCCGCTGGCTAGTTCAACTTACTTCAGTGTGCCATGAAATTCAATGGTGTCTTTGCCACCAAATCTTGCTATGACTTTTCTGACTGGTCCCCGCTCTTTAACGAGCCATTTGGTCGTTACATGATGCGACGCATCAAAAACACCAAGTTTCTACTTTAGCGTTTGTCCTTCCTTATCTGGGTTGTGTAAGCCGTAAAGCCTTGAATTCACTGTTCCAAGCAGTCTGGTGTAGTTGATCATTGTACAGTCGATTGTATCCTTGTGATTCAAGCAAGGCAGAAGTTTCGTTATAGACCTCTCGATCTCCTCTGCCATTTTATGCTCGTTACCGATCCTTCGAAATTTCGACCCGTCAGAACGAATGGTATAAATCTTACTGATGTAGTCTTTTCTATGCATCAGAGCAATTCCGGCTCATTTATTGGATCCATACTGCAGGACACAATCATTTTACTTGCGTTCTTTGAGAGTGTTTAGACATTTCAATTTCAGTAGGTGCCGGGCACATTATAAGAATAACTTAGGTATTCGTAACATGCGTTAAGCAATGAGTTCCTATACTGCTCAATTGCTAAGAATGCTAATGCCGTAGCTACGTGGGAACAGACATTCTGAAGTGTTCTTACTGTAGCTCGATGTAACAATCAATTGCCAAGCGGCTCGTCAGACGGCTGGAACCAGTACGAAAATTCTTAACCAGTTACGGCGACACGAACATGTTTGATTCTCTTAACTCTCTGAAGTTACCTGTACTAGCCGGAGGAAGATGTTTTCGTTAGATGCGGTGTTTCTTTTCACCAATGTTCCATTGGTGCAGACCATCGACTGATTAAGCAAATGCATCCAGTTGTGATACGTCGATGTCCGTATCCCATCAGACTGCTTGAAACAACTGCTGCTGAAGAGTACGAGAAGCCTTCTGGTTCATTTCAACGGAATGCCATATCTACAAGTAGACGACGTGGCTAAGTGTTCACAATTAGGGTCGTTGATTGCTAACGCCTTTATGAGCAAGCTGGGTGGCAATCAGCCGAACGAACCCAGCATCAGCATGATGTTTACCCGTCGTTCTGTGGATGACAAAGTTTGTATCACGTATCATGGGGTGTGCGTCGATGATCAGTTGGTTCATTTCAATCTTGCGCATGGTACCATAGCATTGAGCATCGAGTTAGTTGATAACAACTGTCTGACATGCAAAGTTGGACTTGGAGGCTCCGCTGGTGGTTGGTTTGCTACAAGAAACCTCTATTGAGACCTCGGTTCACTTGAGGTGGACCTCGGTCATTCCGATCACAAAGACCGTAAGAAAAATGGAAACATTATAGTGTTGCTCACCCCAACACCGGCACCCGAAGACCGCGGTTTCGTCTTGGTTGGGACTCATCAGTTCGAGATAGCCTGAGTTGGGCCGGAACTCAGAGTCTAGTGGCTCATGGTTGACACCATAAGCACTATGCCACTGAGATCCAAGACATGCTGAGCAAATTTCGCATTGCTTCTGTGGTGCCGCCATCACACACGGGCAATGGACCACAGACAGCGGTCATCATCCTCATCCTCATTAAACGTTAGCTGGAGGTGGAAGACACCTCAGCTATCGTGCTGCAATAAAAAAGACAAGAAAAGGAAAACAAATAGTGGCACGCCCGCTGAGCCCCCAGTAACGAATGGACTTCGTTCCGGAGAGCTAACAGCTGGCTGCCTTAAAAGGGAGTCATATTATGCCTAACAAGTAAGATCGTGGTTGGAAGGAATGCTAAGCAGGAGGGGGATAGACAAAGGAACTCACAACTCAAACGCCAATGGGGCAGGTTTCAAGCCATATCAGCAAGTGTGTCCAACCAAACGTGTTCACTAACCTTAGGACCCCAGCCAGGCAGTCGGGATGCACCAAACGACGCCAACTTCGAAGTGAGGGTTTCGTTTCTCACGACCAAGCCATCACTTGGCCTCCCCTCCTTCTCTTCCAACCGCACCCACAACGCGCAAACAATGCACGTCGCGGAAGTCGCTGTGCTGGCATGCGCAACACGTGGCCCAGCCATCGGAGCCTGGTGCGTCATATAATGGTGCTGAGCGGTTCACTCGCTCTTCCTGCACCAAATACGCGACGTCGAACACGCTCATTGCTCACGCGGTTCTCCCACCAGACATGAGTTAAGCTGCAAAGGCAGCGATGATGGAATATGACGAGCCTCTTTATGTCTGTCGAACTGATGGATGCTCGAAGACGGATAGCCTGCGCAAGTCATCTTTACAAATGGGTCCAGGTCTCGCATTCGCAAAACGGTACAGCACGAACAGTTGCACAATAGATCCGTCTTTTGATGGAGAGACGAATGCCGTGGCGAGGTCACAAGTGCCTCAGCCGAGAAAAGCGGGGCGTGCTCTCGAGGTGTTAATCGAAATCTCGTCCCCAACCACCCCGCCAGCAGTAATGCAACTTCTCAACTAGAAAAAGCTCTCCACAACCAATAGTGTCTCAGCACCAAGTGTGAGTGCAGGCAGATGCACCTGCCAGTCTTGGAAGAGAGCCTTGCATTTGGATGGCGAAACGTATATACCATACTTTGCTGTTTCAATCGCCAAGCGGTTTAGTGCAATTTGGACGACGTGTGGATCGTCATCCTGCAAGACAATATCATCAGCATAATACAAATCAACAACTCGACCATCTGGGAAGAGCTCAACTCCAGCGTTCAACGAATTGCCCAGAGCGTTCTTCAGGACATCCTCAATGGTAAATTTGAATAGGAACGGAGTGATAGGGCATCCTTGTCGAATTCCACTGGAGACGAACAAGGTAGGCCAAAGCTTGCTATAAACCTCAATCCTGCCCAAGGACAGACTATAGAGAGCGCGCAGTATAGAGACGAACTTCTCGGGGACGCGGTTCCTCAGTAGGCAGTGCCACAGCACCGTCCAACCGACAGAATCAAAGGCTGCACGGATATGCAAGAACACAGCAATCGTTTGCCTCTGATACACATGGCGGATTTCTTGGATCTGACAGAGTGTGAAGATTTGATCGATGCAGCCGTGACCAGGGTTAAACCCAGTTTGTTTTTCGCTGCAACGATTCGCGCGTTGGGGATAGCCTGTGAAGTATGCTAGACACCAGTAGCTTGCAAAAGACGGGGACTAAGCTTATGCCTCTGTAGTTGGAGCATATTATGCGCAGGCTCTTTTTCTAGACGGGACAGCCATCGATTAACCCCGAGATAATAGAATTTCCTCTTTCGACCAAACTTTCGAGAGCAATGCGGTGAGTTCTCGAACCAGCAAAGTGTCACCATCGATACATAGAGCTTGGGGAACACCATCAGGGCCGGAGATTTATAACGTTTCATGTGGCGGAGCTCCTGCTCGACTTCCTGTTAAGAGAGAGTATCTGTGGGAGTAGACCACTCGATCCCTGAGCAATCGCCAGAGGTAGCAGATGGAGCTGGCAGCACTCAGTGCAACCCCAACCCCAACTTGGCCAGAAGCGGCAGCTTCGGGGTCTCCGGAAAGCCGCAAGTGGTATTTGGCGTCAGGGTTTACCGGAGAGCCCATTCTGATGGCGGCGCTATAATCTTGTAATCTGGTATCCGAAAGGCAACATATGTCCACCGAAAGCTTGTCGTCCGATCTGCATGAAAGATCGAACATTAAACACTGCGTGGATGAATGTAGAACCAGATCAAAGAAGAGCTGGAGCTTCGGTGGAGTGAGAGGCGGTTGTGATCGCAGGAAGATGAAAACCGGGAGTTTGACTGCTACTTCCATCAGTTGCGCGACGTGAGTCGTTTGTGACGGTAACCGAAGAAGAGATGAGTACATTTAGATGAAGGACGGGAGGTGGGATGATCTGTGAGTTGAGGTTGAGCAGTTAATTTAGCATAGAAGAAAGTCATAGCAAGAGCAGTAGTAAGCGGTGTGTTCCATGATTCGTCAGTGGACGTGGTACTACCCGGTTTCCCAGGCCGAAGTAGAGGGTTGTCTTAGGGGGCCCTACCCCAAGCCTTTGATTAAAGATCTAACCTACAAGGCAGCAGGGCGATGTGAGGGCGTGGCAACCCACTGGGAGCCGGGGACCAAATAGATAGTTCATGCGCCTTTCGGTCCATGAAGGATCAGGAGCCCAACGCACCCTTGAATTACAATGCCTCTCAAGGAGATGCAAGAGGTAGTGCATTTATTTAGCGGCGAGTCACATCCGTCAAGTCGCAGCGTCGTTAAAGAGACATTTGTGGCTTTTTATAGGGAGAACGCTTGCATCCGTAATATTAGGATGGGCCTTCTCATGAACGACCCTTTAACTTCTAGATCAAACTGATCGGCTTACCGCATATAATGGTGAACCGCAAAGTTAACTAAACTTCACAAGAGTCGCAATGTCTTGTTGGCTTCTATAGTTAGCCGCAGCCTTGCGCTACCTTTTAGTGAGCTACCGCTTTACCTCTGGAACCAGCTAGTGTGCGATTAAAATAGAAAAGTCACAAAACACCCTACGTCTCGTCTAATGGCTCTACTAATGTCAATGTGCAGTGGCTGGCATTTGTCAGTTGTCTTGGTCAGTAGTGTCCCCGCTTCACATCTAGACTTGCAAAATACTTCCCATCTCGTTTGAATGTCCATGGGAACAATAGAAAAATAGTATTATACGAATAAAAAAGCCAAGGATTGACAAGTTCCGTAGAATGGCTTATGGGAATAACCTTAGTTCAATGAAGTTACGCAAAAGAGAGAAACGCATCGGTGGACTCACCATATTATCCAGGTTAAAACATAGGTATAAGCGTCCAACCCGATTTCGTGGGATTGATGAGCACAATGTTTATCTGCGTCCATTGGTCAGTCAATGAATAGAAATCAGATTAAGTACACGGTGTAAAGCATAGTCGAGTGGTTTTATAAAACTGGGTAGCATGGGCGCATAAATGACAAAATAGTAAGAGCGGTCCACGATTGACAAACTTGAAGGGAAAAATAATTCCCACAGCACTCAAGCCGACTTTATTGCGTGTCGAGTTTCAATTTATGACCCCTTAATTCTGTGTTGTAGCTAAGCTTCAGAAGGTGGTGCAAAAGTCACCGGGGTTTCTAAAAACTGAAACGCCATAATGAGATCACCACTTGGACTGCGATGTTTTCCTCTCTGCACTCCCAGAGCTTCCAGTCACCTATGGTATTGCAGGTGGGACAAACCCTTCACATTTTTTTGTTACCCGTCGCTGTGCTGTCTCCAGTGCAACGAGGTCGCGTTGTAACTAGGGTCGCCAAGCCTCGATCACGTACTCTACATGGAACCTCAGATACGCTTTAAGAATTTGGAGGAAGATGGCGGGATCGAACCATCCGAAAGTCCTTCGTAACAGACCAACAGGTTGGTTCGCAGTTTTGGACGCCTTCAAAGACTGCGCCGAGGATCTGAAGTCCGCTTGGATTACCACCCCAAGGTCTAGCTCTTATGAGGTCGTGTTCAACATATCGTTTCCCAGCTTATATGAGTACGTAGGCTTGTGGTGGATATGCACGGTTTTGCACTTGTCTGTGTTAAACGGAAGTAGATTTACCTTTGACCATTCAAAAGCGCACCCGGCAAGCAGTATGAGCGATTCAAATAATGGGGTCGAATCAATAGTTATTAAGGGCCTTTCGCTCACAGACAGGCTACAAGGTAGACCAGCCTCATTGGTAGCGTTCAAGTGAAGCCTCATCCTTAGTCCGCTTTCATTGATTGGCGAATAAGCGTCGGCCTGTGTTGTGGTCAAATGATTCGGGCTGCATGAAAAGGTCCGCCTTTCCCGATAACATAGAGAGAATACTAAAAATTTGCGCGCGATTCGGTGGCAAAGGTAATCGCAGAAATAACCATGCAGTACAGGACTATGGACGGTGAACAAACGAAGACGGCAGCGGATAAATTTAGGGCGTATATCGGTAAGCAACTAGCGTACACACACGAACACAGATTTTCCATGGCACTTGTTTTGATATTCAAGACAATCAATGGAAATAATTTTAGCATAAACAAAACACGAAGCTTTGAGCAAACAATTGTTTTCGATTACTTCTTCATCAGGCTCATACAGTAATATACATTATGTTAACGTCTGCTGAAATCGTTAGTGTAACAAAGAAACAATTGATTAGACAATTTAACTTGTGATCGTGATGGCCTTCATCTGATCACGTGACTGAGGTCAGGTGAATTTGCGGAGTACCATTACTTCCTTCACGGCTGGTGGTCGGCCAGGGAAGTTGTAGTGTTTGTATTAGTTTCTTCTGAACACACAAGTTCGGATTTGTTAGACGTATGCATATTGCCTCAGCGGTGGCGAGTATGCTTGCTCTTAGACGATGATTTTGTCTTGATGGTATTTTGTAGAGAATTTGAAAGGCTGTTCGTTTGTCTATCTGGTGACCTGTGTTTATTAGATGGTTTGTAATCGCACTGTAGTTTGTTCTATTCTCGCGCGTGTAGAGCCAACCTGGCAGGTGTTCCTTAATTCTCTTACCATTGATTGTCTTGAATATCAAAACAAGTGCCATGGAAACTCTGTGTTCGTGTGTGTACGCTAGTTGCTTACCGATATACGCCCTTAATTTATCCGCTGCCGTCTTCGTTTGTTCACCGTCCATAGTCCTGTACTGCATGGTTATTTCTGCGATTAGTTTTGCCACCGAATCGCGCGAAATTTTTAGTATTCTCTCTATGTTATCGGGAAAGGCGGACCTTTTCATGCAGCCCGAATCATTTGACCACAACACAGGCCGACGCTTATTCGCCAATCAATGAAAGCGGACTAAGGAGGAGGCATCATTTTGAACGCTACCAATGAGGCTGGTCTACCTTGTAGCCTGTCTGTGAGCGAAAGGCCCTTAGTAACTATTGATTCGACCCCATTATTTGAATCGCTCATACTGCTTGCCGGCTGCGCTTTTGAATGGTCAAAGGTAAATCTACTTCCGTTTAACACAGACAAGTGCAAAACCGTGCATGTCCGCCACAAGCCCACGTACTCATATAAGCTGGGAGACGATATGCTGAACACGACCTCATAAGAGCTAGACCTTGGGGTGGTAATTCAAGACGACTTCAGATCTTCGGCGCAGTCTTTGAAGGCGTCCAAAACTGCGAACCAACATGTTGGTCTGTTACGGAGGGCTTTCGGATGGTTCGATCCCGCCATCTTCCTCCAAATTCTCAATGCGTATGTGAGGCTCCATGTAGAGTACGTGATCGAGGTTTCTCGACCCTGGTTACAACGCGACCTCGTTGCACTGGAGACCGCACAGCGACGGGCAACAAAAATGTGAAGGGTTTGTCCCACCTGCAATACCATAGGTGACTGGAAGCTCTGGGAGTGCAGAGAGGAAAACATCGCAGTCCAAGTGGTGATCTCATTATGGCGTTTCAGTTTTTAGAAACCCCGGTGACGTTTGCACCACCTTCTGAAGCTTAGCTACAACACAGAATTAAGGGGTCATAAATTGAAACTCGACACGCAATAAAGTCGGCTTGAGTGCTGTGGGAATTATTTTTCCCTTCGAGTTTGTCAATCGTGGAGCGCTCTTACTATTTTGTCATTTATGCGCCCACGCTACCCAGTTTTATAAAACGACTCGACTATGCTTTACACCATGTACTTAATCTGATTTCTATTCATTGACTGACGAATGGACGCAGATAAACATTGTGCTCATCAATCCCACGAAATCGGGTTGGACGCTTTTACCTATGTTTTAACCTGGATAATATGGTGAGTCCACAGATGCGTTTCTCTCTTTTGTGTAACTTCATTGAACTAAGGTTATTCCCATAAGCCATTCTACGGAACTTGTCAATCCTTGGCTTTTTTATTCGTATAATACTATTTTTCTATTGTTCCCATGGACATTCAAACGAGATGGGAAGTATTTTGCAAGTCTAGATGTGAAGCGGGGACACTACTGACCAAGACAACTGACAAATGCCAGCCACTGCACATTGACATTAGTAGAGCCATTAGACGAGACGTAGGGTGTTTTGTGACTTTTCTATTTTAATCGCACACTAGCTGGTTCCAGAGGTAAAGCGGTAGCTCACTGAAAAGTAGCGCAAGGCTGCGGCTAACTAGAGAAGCCAACTAGACATTGCGACTCTTCTGAAGTTTAGTTAACTTTGCGGTTCACCATTATGTGCGGTAAGCCGATCTGTTTGATCTAGAAGTTAAAGGGTCGTTCATGAGAAGGCCCATCCTAATATTACGGATGCAAGCGTTCTCCCTATAAAAAGCCACTAATGTCTCTTTAACGACGCTGCGACTTGACGGATGTGACTCGCCGCTAAATAAATTCACGACCTCTTGCATCTCCTTGAGAGGCATTGTAATTCAAGGGTGCGTTGGGCTCCTGATCCTTCATGGACCGAAAGGCGCATGAACTATCTATTTGGTCCCCGGCTCCCAGTGGGTTGCCACGCCCTCACATCGCCCTGCTGCCTTGTAGGTTAGATCTTTAATCAAAGGCTTGGGGTAGGGCCCCCTAAGACAACCCTCTACTTCGGCCTGGGAAACCGGGTAGTACCACGTCCACTGACGAATCATGGAACACACCGCTTACTACTGCTCTTGCTATGACTTTCTTCTATGCTAAATTAACTGCTCAACCTCAACTCACAGATCACCCCACCTCCCGTCCTTCATCTAAATGTACTCATCTCTTCTTCGGTTACCGTCACAAACGACTCACGTCGCGCAACTGATGGAAGTAGCAGTCAAACTCCCGGTTTTCATCGTCCTGCGATCACAACCGCCTCTCACTCCACCGAAGCTCCAGCTCTTCTTTGATCTGGTTCTCCATTCATCCTCGCAGCGTTTAATGTTCGATCTTTCATGCAGATCGGACGACAAGCTTTCGGTGGACATATGTTGCCTTTCGGAGACCAGATTACAAGATTCTAGCGCGCCATCAGAATGGGCTCTCCGGTAAACCCTGACGCCAAATACCACTTGCGGCTTTCCGGAGACCCAGAAGCTGCCGCTTCTGGCCAAGCTGGGGTTGGGGTTGCACTGAGTGCCGCCAGCTCCATCTGCTACCTCTGGCGATTGCTCTGGGATCGAGTGGTCTACTCCCACTGATACTCTCTCTTAACAGGAAGTCGAGCAGGAGCTCCGCCACATGAAACGTTATAAATCTCCGGCCCTGATGGTGTTCCCCAAGCTCTATGTATCGATGGTGGCACTTTGCTGGTTCGAGAACTCACCGCATTGCCTCGAAAGTTTGGTCGAAAGAGGAAATTCTATTATCTCGGGGTTAATCGATGGCTGTCCCGTCTAGAAAAAGAGCCTGCGCACAATCTGCTCCAACTACAGAGGCATAAGCTTAGTCCCCGTCTTTTGCAAGCTACTGGTGTCTAGCATACTTCACAGGCTATCCCCAACGCGCGAATCGTTGCAGCGAAAGAACAAACTGGGTTTCACCCTGGTCACCGCTGCATCGATCAAATCTTCACACTCTGCCAGATTCACGAGCTTCGCCATGCGTAGCAGAGGCTAACGATTGCTGTGTTCTTGCATATCCGTGCGGCCTTCGATTCTGTCGGTTGGACGGTGCTGTGGCACTGCCTACTGAGGAACCGCGTCCCCGAGAAGTTCGTCTCTATACTGCGCGCTCTCTGTAGTCTGTCCTTGGGCAGGATTGAGGTTTATAGCAAGCTTTCGCCTACCTTGTTCGTCTCCAGTGGAATTCGACAAGGATGCCCTATCTCACCGTTCCTATACCACTTTGCCATTGAGGATGTCCTGAAGAACGCTCTGGGCGATTCGTTGAAAGCTGGAGTTGAGCTCTTCCCAGATGGTCGAGTTGTTGATTTGTATTATGCTGATGATATCGTCTTGCAGGATGACGATCCACACGTCGTCCAAATTGCACTAAACCGCTTGGCGATTGAATCAGCAAAGTATGGTATATACGTTTCGCCATCCAAATGCAAGGCTCTCTTCCAAGACTGGCAGGTGCATCTGCCTGCACTCACACTTGGTGATGAAACACTATTGGTTGTGGAGAGCTTTTTCTAGTTGAGAAGTTGCATCACTGCTGGCGGGGTGGTTGGAGACGAGATTTCGATGAACACCTCGAGAGCACGCCTCGCTTTTCTTGGCTGAGGCACTTGTGGCCTCGCCACGGCATTCGTCTCTCCATCAAAAGACGGGTCTATTGTGCAACTGTTCGTGCTGTACCGTTTTGCGAATGCGAGACCTGGACCCATTCGTAAAGATGACTTGCGCAGGCTATCCGTCTTCGAGCATCCATCAGTTCGACAGACATAAAGAGGCTCGTCATATTCCATCATCGCTGCCTTTGCAGCTTAACTCATGTCTGGTGGGAGAACCGCGTGAGCAATGAGCGTGTTCGACGTCGCGTATTTGGTGCAGGAAGAGCGAGTGAACCGCTCAGCACCATTATATCCCGCACCAGGCTCCGATGGCTGGGCCACGTGTTGCGCATGCCAGCACAGCGACTCCCGCGACGTGCATTGTTTGCGCGTTGTGGGTACGGTTGGAAGAGAAGGAGGGGAGGCCAAGTGATGGCTTGGTCGTGAGAAATGAAACCCTCACTTCGAAGTTGGCGTCGTTTGGTGCATCCCGACTGCCTGGCTGGGGTCCTAAGGATAGTGAACACGTTTGGTTGGACACACTTGCTGATATGGCTTGGAGCCTGCCCCATTGGCGTTTGAGTTGTGAGTTCCTTTGTCTATCCCCCTCCTGCTTAGCATCCCTTCCAACCACGATCTTACTTGTTAGGCATAATATGACTCCCTTTTACGGCAGCCAGCTGTTAGCTCTCCGGAACGAAGTCCATTCGTTACTGGGGGCTCAGCGGGCGTGCCACTATTTGTTTTCCTTTTCTTGTCTTTTGTATTGCAGCACAATAGCTGAGGTGTCTTCCACCTCCAGCTAACGTTTAATGAGGATGAGGATGATGACCGCTGTCTGTGGTCCATTGCCCGTGTGTGGTGGCGGCACCACAGAAGCAATGCGAAATTTGCTCAGCATGTCTTGGGACGAGGAAGCCACTCGCTCGAGGAGCTCGTTTCATTGCATCCACTGCGGTGACTGGGACACGTATTGCGCATGCCTGTCCAGCGTTACCCACGTAGTGCGTTGTTTGTGGTTGCTGGACAGGGCTGGAAGAGACGGTCTGGTGGACAGCCTGCAACCTGGAGGAGCTTCATGAAAAGCTGATGAAACAGTTGGCGTTGACCAGTTGTTGTCGACTACCTGGTTGGGGTCCGAGAGATGCGGATACTTACAGGTTGAAGACCTTGGAAGCCAGGGCTCAGGATAGATGTTAGTGACTGGAATGTACATCAGTGTGTTGGTGCAAACGTTATCCAAAAGTGGCAGCAGTGACATAAATAAGATCTCGTTTCTCTCGGGAATACTTAAGGAATGGAGAACAAAACCCTATTGGCCTGTTCCACCTGTCCTGTCACCTTCGACTGAAATCTATAAGAATGCACAACAGTCGGTATCGGCTTTCGTAAGAGGACCCCATAGGGGTTTAACAAATTCTGAAGAACTCAAACCACATTTGTCGTCTGCTGTTGAAAAGGAACCACAACACTAACCTAAGATGTCATACTCTGAACCTGACAATACAGTGTATCCAACTGGAATGCCGTAGAAATTTCATCTCTCTCTCTTCGTGTATCAGCCGTAGAACGCTCTCACAAAAAATGTCATCTCTGAACCCAATCTGACGATAGTTAAAAGTATGTTGACGATTGACTGACCGATTGGCCGGGTCTCTCAAACACTTCCCATAATTCCCTAAAATATGCCAAATGACAGCGGGATGCGTTAACCACAATATGTATCAACGTCTGGAATCAAGGTTAAATTCATTTAAAGGAAATTAGTTTGACCATTTGGTCGAATGGAACACCATAAAAATCATGCTCGTATTCCGATTAACCTCCTCAACTTGACGACGATCGTTCGCTACTCCATGTCCAAGCATTATGGTGACGCCAGACTTCTTTGGATTGCGCTAAATTTTGTAGATTAGAAGAGTCGCCTTGATTTCGACAGCTTGTCTCAAAAACGGACGCTGTTTAGTCCGAGATCATCAATCTCGACTTATCTGAAGCCTTCGACCAAATGGACCACCGCATAAAGTTTCACAGGCTTGGGTCCATCGGCATTGACAACTACAGATTACAGTACGAATACGCTGTCTTATCCGATTCACGTCGAATGTGGCCTTCCAGTAGAATAAGTTCTGCAGCCACGTGTACTGCACGTATTCATTAACGAGTTTACGAGTCTGGTCACCTCGGAGTGCTTGATTTTGCTGATGACAATATATGGCAGGTGATCGTTGACGAAGGATAGCGCAGTGCATTTCAGCGGAGCCTGGACATGCCTTATAATACTACAATGTTCCTCAGCTTTATTCATCCAACTGTTAGGTGAACCACATTCATATTCAATTGAACATAACGTACGAACTTAGTGATGACGTCCCGAAAGCAGTCACTCAGGAACGCCACGTCGACGTACCAATCCAGTCTGCATTGTTTTGCTCAGAACAACCTGCGCATTTTAAGGTTGCGGAAAACTTAAGTGGCGAATAAGGAAGTTTTCATGGTTTCAGCACCATGCAAATGCAACCAACAATACAGACTAGAATTGTGCCTTGGCGTTTAAACGCGATGAGCCACTGAAGTAAAGTATTTACTTAATGAGACTAGTGAATTGTCTGATTGTCTGACGCCGGGTGAAGTGCCGTGACCGCCATTTTTAGTCATGCTGGTCTGTGACCAAGGTAATGTATGCTTTCGGACCAATTGTTATGCGCGCACAGTTCAGGGTGATGGGGTCGAATTGTGATATCCTAAATTGTCAACAGCACGCCGCATCTGATCACTCGAGTGTAAGCTCCGGGTACACAGTAGACCGGTGTGAATGCGCCGTGTGATTTGACTTCATGATCGAAGTCTACTAAGTGCGACAACAAGGCATTGGATATATCGTTCTTCACATCACTGTAAAGGCAAGCTACGAAAAGCTTTCGAGCTCTGCTACAAAGTCGCCTGCTCATTTTCCCAATATACCTTGCTCGATATGAGCAAGAGCAACTGTGCACGCAGATGGGAGGCTGCGACGGAGGTATCCTGTCTTGGCGTTGCTAGCGCGCAATCCCTATTGAGATGAACTTTAAGTGCAGATTCGCAGCAAATTATATTCTCGCTGTGACTATGGAACAACTTCGGGTTGTCCACTGCGCTATTGCGTCACTTCTAAACGGTAACGATAAATAGAGTAACTGGTTTTGGCATTGGATCTCGCGATTCAACGTGCCTCTCGCTTTATCTTCCGTGGCACCCTTTCGACCGAACACGCTTCGCATTAACCTCAGTTCATCTGAAAGAGTAACACCTCGACCTCTCCATTAGCCAACCGACGAGATTTCATTCCTGACTTATCAGAGCCAAACTAGTTCAAGTGGAACCATTGCCCACACTAAGTTTCCATTCGGTGCTATCTACACTGCATGAACCATCTGATGTCCTATTGATCTGGACATTTCAAGATGTCAGATAGTCGTTACCAACTAACTCAATGCTCAATGCTATGTTACCATGCGCAAGATTGAAGTGAGCCAACTGATCATCGACGCACACCCCATGATACGTGATACAAAATTTGTCATCCACAGAACGACGGGTAAACATCATGCTGATGATGGGTTCGTTCGGCTGATTACCACCCAGCTTGCTCATAAAGACGTTAGCAATCAACGACCCTAATTGTGAACACTTAGCCACGTCGTCTATCTGTAGATATGGCATTCCGTTAAAATGAACCAGAAGGCTTCTCGTACTCTTCAGCAGTAGTTGTTTCAAGCAGTCTGATGGGATACGGACATCGATGTATCACAACTGGATGCATTCGCTTAATTAGTCGATGGTCTGCACCAATGGAACATTGGTGCAATGAAACACTGCAACTAAGGGGAACACCTTCCTCCGGCTAGTACAGGTAACTTCAGAGAGTTAAGAGAATCAAGCATGTTCGTGTCGCCGTAACTGGTTAAGAATTTTCGTACCGGTTCCAGCCGTCTGACGAGCCGCTTGGCAATCGATTGTTACATCGAGCTACAGTAAGAACACTTGAGAATGTCTGTTCCCACGTAGCTACGGCATTAGTATTCTTAGCAATTGAGCAGTATAGGAACTCGTTACTTAACGCATGTTACGAATACCTAAGTTATTCTTATAATGTGCCCGGCACCTACTGAAAGACTACATCAGTAAGATTTATACCATTCGTTCTGACGGGTCGAAATTTCGAAGGATCGGTAACGAGCATAAAATGGCAGAGGCGATCGAGAGGTCTATAACGAAACTTCTGCCTTGCTTGAATCACAAGGATACAATCGACTCTACAATGATCAACTACACAAGACTGCTTGGAAAAATGAATTCAAGGTTTTACGGCTTACACAACCCAGATAAGAAAGGAGAAACGCTAAAGTAGAAACTTGGTGTTTTTGATACGTCGCATAATGTAATGACCAAATGGCTTGTTAAACAACGGGGACCAGTCAAAAAAGCCATAGCAAGATTTGGTGGCAAAGACACCATTGAATTTCATGGCACACTGAAGTAAGTTGAACTA
Source organism: Dicrocoelium dendriticum (assembly GCA_944474145.2). Taxonomy (NCBI): domain Eukaryota; kingdom Metazoa; phylum Platyhelminthes; class Trematoda; order Plagiorchiida; family Dicrocoeliidae; genus Dicrocoelium; species Dicrocoelium dendriticum. The sequence goes on along the minus strand of OX104066.1, from coordinate 17,243,180 downwards.
GCCAGCGGACGATGTTCTCATTAGATGCGGTGGTTCATTTCATCAATCTTTCAGTGCAACAGATCTTAGACTGTCCATGCGAGTCCATCCAGGTGCAATACCTCGATGTGGTTATCCCACCAGGCCGATGTGTAAGAGAGTTACGTGAGAGAAACCTTCAGATTTCTCTTAAGGAAACCCTATATTGAGATATAGGCGGAGTGGCCATGTGGTCACTGATATGCCCATTGCTTGCGAACGTGTTTATGAGCAACCTGCATGGCAATCAGCCGATCGAATCCATCAACAACCTGGTGTGTTGCGGTCGTTATGTGGATGACATTATTTGACTATCCGCATCTTCGAGGAGATTTCTTCATTAATTATAGTGAGATCTCCAGCAATAGCCTGGTAAAAAATTTTGAACTCCTACAAGTGATTAGTCGCTAAAACAGCATATGCAAAGGCTCTCATCGTCTCCTCAAACTAAAAGCTTTGCAGGAAATCCGAACACGAAAATTTATGACCACACGGAATTGGACAACGCGCATTTACAAAGACGATCCCAGCTCCGATTACTGGACTTCATAAGCAGGTCATTGCAAATGCTGAGTGCAGTTTGCTTGTATGAACAAGATGAAAAATCGACAGGAGTTAGCGAATTGATTCTGTTCATAACCCAAACTTCTCTACAAACACGTCCATAGCCTACGCGAGGTGCAGCGCGGAATCTCACCACTCACTACGCAAGGTGGGTACAGCATGGAGCGAGCGAGTGGACCAACATTTTATGAACACACCACTCACCTGAATTCCAAACAGTACATGCATCGAACATTATTCATGCTTCTATCACTTCACCCACAGTTTTATTCAGAAGTATTGCTACCAAAGAAACAATATCCATGCGTGCACACAGTTCTCCTGGAGCGGATGATAATTTCCCGAAATCACTACTGGTAGCAGCCATCCACCCAGTCGGAACGGTAACTGGACACTTTCATCTTTGTCTAGACGAGAACACAATTCCTGAAAAGTGGAAACGAGGTCTTATCGATCCTATATACAAGGAAAGAAGTCGATCTGAGCCTGCCAATTACCACCCTTTTATACTCTCAATGGTCATCAAAGCGATCGTTGAAGACGCACTGATCGGCTACCAGGACAGCTACAGCGTCCTACAGCGTCCAACTTTTCTGTCAAGGACAAATCCTTTCCGTTACTGACCATACTTGTGTGTAAAGAATAGAGTACTGACAGATGTGGAGAGGAAGGATTGCCCGACTTTGCTCAGTTTCCGAGTTTTGGATAGGGCCGAGGGCTTGCACACAGCCGTCTGTACCTTTAGATTGTTCGTGTATTGTCTGACGTAGGTTCCCTTTTCTGATCCGTAAATAAAGTCGCCGACCTCTATGTTATTTTTGTCTCGATCGCATTGACTAGCTATGGGGTAATCATAATAAAGGATAGTATAAGCGAGGGCATAAATCTGACAAAGCGACAAGAGCGCAGCCCACGCAGCTGGGCAATTAAGTGGCGAAACGACCCCGACAATGGGCAATTAGACGGGGAACATTTAGAATATTTATGAGAAACGAATGTGAATTTTGAAAATCTGGGCAAGAAAGCGGAGTGGGCTGTAAACCGGTTGAGAAATGAAGCGGGTTCGGTTGTACTTGAATTCGCAATTCCTTCTAGTTACAACTCATGGCACATGTCACGTATATGCGTTTTCACCGGTCATAAACCTTCGTTCCAATGTTCATAGTCGGACTGTATGTTTAAAGTGTATTTGGTGCTGAGATATCCGCGCAGTAATGGTTTATTATGGTGCAGGGAAGTAGCAGTCGCAAGAAACCTCTCTCGCTGATGCTGCCTTATCTTCCGACGATGGTCAGACTTTTGTGATATCAGGTTTTTGACCAAATGTAGACGTCTTGACCCAGGATGTTTGCTTAGGGCCTGAAAGTTTTGCTTCAGTCGCTCTTCTCTACCTCTCCTTATTTTTTCCCGAACCCATTGTGATTTTAAGAGAGCGAAGAATGAGTTCAAATAGAAAATGTGCTTCTATGGAAGATGATGATGGTTTTACCTAGCCTGCAATTATCTAAGCCCAATGAGATGCGATGGCACTGACCGAAGTCGTGCATTCGGAAAGGCTCATTCGGCCACGTTGGCGTAAACCGATTGTATTTTCTGACCCGCAACATCACACACACGTTGCTTTCCTCATCGGAATGATAGCAATTGTCAGCGTACGTTCACATTAAGCATATAACACCGAACCACCTTGTGCGTCTGCGTATTTTGCTGCACGCGAACAATGGTACGAGCCTAGCTAAGATACATCGAAGAATGTTTGCCTACACTGAATTTGTCTTTACGGTAGATGGTAAACATAATGTACCTGTTCCCGCAATAAGTGGTTCATAATTTGTGAACAGTTGCAATGAAGCTGGACTTTACCGTGGTGCGATGGTTTGTGCTTTTCATTGATCCATTGAGCTATGCTGGGTGGTGCTTTTTGCACCTTCAGTGCCATTCATACCAGATTGGTCAACAGTTAGAGGCCAGACAAACTCAGCTTCTTGGTCATCCAGGTTGGAGTTGGAATAAGGATGGCTCCTTATTCCTTAAAACGGACTCCTTGTAGCCCAACGCCAAACCCGCTGCCTTGCGGTCAGGTTTTTGCACCAAAGGCTTTGGTGGAGAACCCTAATCGTCCTCCTGTCTAGGCCTGGGCAACCTGACAGTATCCTGCCCACGCAATACTATGAACCTTACGTCAAACAAATTTCTGATGCTCTGGCCACCACAGAGGATAATCAACGGTGACCTATCTGCTTCATCGAGCAGGGTGGATAGGGGTTTGGATGTTACGACTCAAGACTTCCCATTATCTTATTCCCCCTCTTACGCTATTCCTCTCTTACTGTCCCGTTCCAGCTTCAGATTTATCCCCCCAGTTTTCAACCCCTTAATCTTGGCCCCCCCGACATGCTTCGCAAGGCTTTTATCTTCCATTTTCAACACACATGCAAACGCGGAGCGTCACCCTTCTCCTGTCGACAAGTCCCTGTCTAACCAGGCACTTCACTCCAGTTTTTGGCTTCCATTTGAAGCCTTCGATCGTCCTTCATATTGGCATGCCTCAATGTACGCGCCTTGCTACAGATCGGTCAACAGGCAGTACTTGCCCGAAGTTTAGAGACACACTCCTTCCATATCTGCTGCTTATCGGAGACCAGCCTGCAAGACTTGAGCTCAGTGCTCGCTGTGAATTCTAAATTCTCGATTCTGAACTATACTACTGCACATTTACCAGTAGTTCAATTTCTTTATATTTTTCCTGTTGGACGGTGTGGTACTCGAGTTTACCTGTTCATGCACAAATGTTCGGCTTTAACAAACTGATAAAACCCTGCAAATTTTCTGCATTTATTATCTTTTTTCTTTGCTTAATTGTTGTGAACTTACGGTTTGCGTCTCATCGGTTGTAATTTGTTTTACTGTGCCAATTTTACGGACTATTCGCCATTTGCGCAGACTTAACTGCTGACGTGGAATAATTGCTGCCCGAATTAGCGAGTCGCATTACCTATTCAACCACGGTTATTCAGTTTACTCATTCCGCCCACTGCCCTGCATTTTAACTGCCCAGACCGTGCGTTAGTTAGGTGATACGATTAGCCTCATACTCTCTGCCGTAACACAAGTTGAATAGTGAACTCATGCTCCGATGAACGAATCAAGGAGGCATTCTTTGTCAGAGCATTCACAGCACAGCGAGGATAACGTAGCTATGACAACGTCTGATCAGCTCTCAGTTGCAATGCGTAGAGTTACGGAACTAGAAAGTCGTCTGGAAGCTTTAAGCTTTAATGATGCAAATAAGGTACGTGCTGAAGCAGTTATGCTGGACGGTAAATCGACGCTTGTTCTGCATGAGTTATCTGGATTTCCCGTGTCTAATAATTATGCTGAAGGCCTCACGGAAAGAGGCGGGGGACGTAAACGGATGGTGTTGTCGGATACGGCGCGGGGTTTCGCCCGGTTTTCACAGGTTCGAATGCCGCCGCCTGAGTCCAACGAATTGGTTCCATCTGCGCCGGATGCAGGTCTACCAAAAAGGGGAATTGTAAGTTTCGACGGGGATCCGATGAAATATTGGTTGTTTATACAAAGTTTCCAAGCCAATGTTATGAGTATTACTTCTAACCCTTGTGTGAGACTTTCATATCTGATTAATTACTGTGAAGGCCAGGCACGCGAGGCTATTGAGAGTTGTGTTATATTGGATCCGGAAGAGGGTTTTCTTGATGCAATGGAGACGCTCAAATCGAGGTTCGGCCGCCCTCACTTGATTGCCAGAGCTTACATCGAAAGTCTAGTCAAAGGACCATCGATCAAGGCGAATGATTCGGAAGCGCTCCACAGATTAGCCGGGCAGATGAAAACTTGCTTAAATACGCTGCAACAACTAAATTACGAGGCCGATCTGAACGCGACTGTGACGGTGTCGGCGGTGATTAGGCGACTGCCTTATTCACTTCAGCTTGATTGGCCAAAGAAAGCTACCAGTATTCTCCGCACTTGTAGAGAGCCCGCCTTTAAAGACCTGTACCAGTTTGTTTGTGACGTGGCTGAGACTGTTACTACTCAGGCTATGTACTCGAATGAAATCATTAGAAGGACAGAAGGACCCTACACAGCAGAAAGACCTCAAAGCCGTGGCAATCGCATAACCACCTTGGCAACCGGAGGAACAGTGCCGCAGACTCAGAGACGCGCGCCCTCGTGTGTCACGTGCACAGCGCACCATTACCTTGATCAGTGCCCTCGATTCCAAGTCTTTGATCATTCCGAACGCTTTCTGCTCGTTTCTGGAAAGAGTCTATGTGAACTGTGCCTCAAAGCTAACCACACGTCTGAGCTTTGCAGATCCAGAGTCACGTGCGGATTCAACGGTTGCCAGTTGAAACATCATCCTTTACTACACGAAGCCAAGACGAACCAACTAAATTCACCAAGAGCTGTGGTAAACGAAACGAATGTGTCGTGGGGTCGAATAGCTTTAGGGATTATTCCAATTCTGCTGCGTGGAAAAACCAAGTCACTGGTGACCAATGCTTTACTTGACCCAGAATCTGATTCGTCACTTGTCGATGAACAGCTGTTGCAAAGGCTTGACTTACCAGCCAGACCGTCGGTGGTACAAATAGCAACGGTTAACGGTGATTCAACGATGTGCTCGCAAGTTGTACTCCTGGAGTTGCAACCGCTGGAAGGAGGTAAATCACTGCATGTGGATCATGCTTGGGCCGTCAAAAGGATGCCTAAGGTACAGAGGATAATACCGGAGCCAGAACGCCTGCGCAGTTGGGAACACTTAAAGGACCTACCGTTTATAGACGGTTGTGATGAAGGAGTCGGAGTGCTTATTGGCATGAATGTCCCGGAAGCCCACTGGGTGCTTGAGCATCGGTATGCAAAACCTTCAGACCCCTTTGCCATACGAACACCGTTAGGTTGGATCCTGCTCGGTCCGGTGGGGGGAAAGGCGTAACGAACATTTACACCAACTCAATCAGTGTAGAAGACTCTACTTCGAGCTTTCTTGAAAGGATGTATGAGTTGGAATTCACTGAGGCATGTAGCTCAAGACGCGGAATGTCTGTTGAGGATAAACGCGCATTAGAGCAGATGGAGTCATCTATCGTTACACATGGTTCACATTATCAACTCAATTTACCATGGAAAAGCGCATGCCCAAATTTGCCAAACAACTATCCTGTCGCTTACCGAAGACTGATGTCATTGCGCAAAAGGCTCGTTGCCAACCCAGAGTTACATCAGATTTACACAGCTGCCGATGAAGAGTACGCGTCGAGTGGGTTTGTGGAAATGATTGACCCAGGACCGCTTGGTGATAAAAAAGGCGTTCGGTATATGTCACATCACGCTGTGACGTACCCCAACAAGCCCGGGAAAGTCCGTGTCATTTTCGACTGTGCCAGCACCTACCAGGGTACTTCATTAAACCAACAATAGTTGAAAGGGCCCGACTTAGTGAACAGTCTGGTTGGCGTTTTACTGAGATTCAGAATGGACAAAGTGGCGGTAACTGCCAATATAGAAGCCATGTTTCACCAGGTAATGGTGACACCGAAAGATAGAGACTATTTGCATTTCTTGTGGTGGCTTGAAGGAGCCTATTTCTTACGCCTCAAAGAAGTCCATTGGCCCAAACTTCCGGAAAGTTTAAGCGAAATCCCGAATGAGTGGCTGAAGAAGGAGCATGTTACAGTCCATAGTGCAACATTAACGAACACTTGGTTAGACAGGTTCGCAAGCTGTAGTAGCTGGGTCAGGCTCGAACGATGTGTAGTCACATTACTCAGATTTAAACGGTACTTGCTGAAAAGATGCAGAAGAGGTCTGAATAACCCGACTGATGGTCGTTTGGCGTTATCTGAACTAAACGAGGCCGAAGTGGAGATAGTGAGAAACGTGCAACAGATCTCCTTCGCGGAAGAGATTAAAGTACTGGGAGCGAATCGACAGAAAGACGCAGTTAGATGTTTGAAACGTTCCAACTGTTCGTTGAAGGGACTCTGCCCATTTTTGATTAACGGCATCCTACGAGTTTGTGGCAGACTGAATTGGGCACCATTGCCGTATGACGCTAGGCATCCTGTCCTGCTACCTGCCCAACATTACGTGACTAGACTAATTATCTTAGATTGCCACGAGAGAAACGATCACGTCGGCGTGTCTCACGTCCTTTCTGAACTGCGTCAGCGCTATTGGATTTTGCATAGTGTTTCAGCAGTCCGCAAGGTCCTGAAGGCATGCGCACGCTGCATGATATGGAAGGCTCAGCCTTGTGAACAACAGATGGCCCCTCTCATAGGGGATCGTTGTATGGCATACCAACCGGCGTTTACGGCTATTGGGGTTGACTATTATGGACCACTAATGGTGAAGGAAAAACGAACAACGGGGAAACGGTACGGTTGTATATTTACCTGCCTCTCCGTAAGAGCGGTACACATAGAAATAACGCACGCTATGGATACAGATTCTTTCTTGTGCGCCTTCTCAATATTTGTCTCGCGACGTGGCGTACCGCTGAGAGTGTACAGTGACCATGGACAGAACTTCCGTGGAGCTGAGGGTGAACTGAGAGGTATAATACAATCATGGAATCAAGATAAATTGAGCCGAATGTTGAACGACAGGAACTGCGAATGGATATTCAATCCGCCCTATGCGAGTCATCGTGAAGGAGCGTGGGAACGTCTGATCCGTTCAATACGGACGATACGTAGAGTGATACTCGGTAATCGGCTTGTTAACGATGAAACTCTTCAGACAACCTTAGTGGAGGTGGAAAGAATACTTAACCAGCGACCCTTGGTACCGAATCCCGGTCACCCCGATGAGTTCGGTGCTATATCGCCCAGTCAATTATTGACCATAACAGCAGACAGGGCACTGAACCCAGAGCAGGCACGAATTCCCCACAGGCTGACGAGACAATGGCGCCAAGTGCAGCAGCTGTCCGATGGATTTTGGAAAAGGTGGTTAACTTGTTATTTGCCGATTTTGCAGTTTCGTCAAAAGTGGCACACAAAGAGGCGTAGTTTACGGAGAGGTGATCTTGTTCTACTCGCCGATGTACGCACGCCAAGAGGTCTGTGGCCAAAGGGCATAATAGAAGAAGCGAAGGCTGGGCGCGATGGACTGGTCCGGGAAGTTCTGATACGTACAAACAAAGGAACCTTACGGAGAGACGTACGGCAAGTGTGTCTATTATAGGAGACTTTGAACGAAGAATTCAGCGAGGAGGCCAAAGACGCTGGGGTAGTGTGAATTCTAAATTCTTGATTCTGAACTATACTACTGCACATTTACCAGTAGTTGAATTTCTTTATATTTTTCCTGTTTGACGGTTGGTACTCTAGTTTACCTCTTCATGCACAAATGTTCGGCTTTTACATACTGATAAAACCGTGCAAATTTTCTGCATTTATTATCTTTTTTCTTTGCTTAATTGTTGTGAACTTACGGTTTGCGTCTTATCGGTTGTAATTTGTTTTACTGTGCCAATTTTACGGGCTATTCGCCATTTGCGCAGACTTAACTGCTGACGTGGAATAATTGCTGCCCGAATTAGCGAGTCGCATTACCTATTCAAGCACGGTTATTCAGTTTACTCATTCCGCCCACTGCCCTGCATTTTAACTGCCCAGACCGTGCGTTAGTTAGGTGATACGATTAGCCTCATACTCTCTGGCGTAACACTCGCTCTGCGATCCCCTTCAGTTGACACCAGCAGTATTTTCTCATTGCGCCTATCCGGTGACGATGCAGCTTCTAGCACCGGCCGAGCTTGTCTTAGTCTTGCCCTGAGTCCCCGGGCTGAAGCTGCTCTAGTTGACTGGATTCCAATCAGTAGCCGGATGTGTGCGGTGCGATTGGCTGGCTCGTTCGAAGTCTAGAAGTCGCGCGGAACTAACGGGTATCTATTCATCATCGCTGCCTATGCACTCACAAACTGTAGCGATGATTTAGTAAAAGACGACTTCTATCGCCAACTGAACGAGCTCCTTCGCCACAGAAGGAAAACGGACACTGTTGCGCTAGCTGGGGATCTGAACGCTCAAGTTAGAAATGTGTCCACTGATGAACTGCATCTGGGCGGTCAGCACCGTGTAGACTTTAGTAATGATAACACAGAGCGGTTACTTCATTTGTGTGAAGATGCTCGCATATTTCTTGCGACACAGCACCCGCCGGATGGGGACTTGACGCTCACCAGCCCCGAACCAGCTATGGACGCAAATCGATCACATTGCGATAAGTTACCGATGGAGAGGCTGTGTCCAGAACTGTCGCTCGATTTGGAGCACAAATGTGGACACCGACCATGCACTTGTATGTGCTGACATGCGGATGCATTTTGGCTTGCGCCCAAGACGACGTTGTGAGCGTATCGACACCAGCCAACTGACAAAGCCAGCTATTATGTATGCCTATCAAAGTAGGCTGACATTCGAGTTGAGTAAGCGCTCACTGGAGAAAATTGAAAGTCACTGGTCACATGTTCATCAGAGCTTACTAGCAGCAGGCGAATCCTCATGTGGTATGTCTAATCGCCAAAGTGGACATTGGGTCTCTTCGCGGTCTCTGGAACTTATCGATGCTCGCCGGCATATTGCGGTTGGAAGCAAACACAATGAAACTCACAAAGAGCTCCGGGCAAAACGCCGTGCTATCCTAAAGAGAGACCGCGAATCTTGGTGGTCCCATTGTGCATCAGAGATAGAAATGATCCGCTGTCCTTGGTAAACCTCTTACGTTATTCCGGCTGATACGGGAAACGAGCAGCAGAAGAACTGGTGTCAGTGAAACTATACGTGACGAGAGTGGACAGCCTATCCGCAACCTGTCAAAACTCTTGGGGCGTTGGGCTGAGCACATTGAGAGGCAATTTAATCGGTCGGGATTGTTAGATTTCTCGCCGGCCACTGATCGCCCGCTCCGTGGGCTGTCCCTTTGGATCCACCCTCTCGCTCAGAAGTCAAACGTGAGATCGCACTGTTTAAGTAAATAAAGCCGCAGGACCAGATGGTCTACCTCCAGCCCTCTTCTAATCCGGGGGACCTGCGCTTGTGGATGATTTATAGGAGTTACTGGTGAAACTGTGGGAACAAGAAACTATCCCAACCGACTGGAGCCACTCCGTCATAGCCCCAATTTTCAAGGTAGGCTCACGATCGGAATGCGGCAACCATAGATGAATCACTCTGATCTCCATCGCCTCCAAATTGCTTGCCTCTGTCATCCTTCACAGACTGACTGTCACTTGTACAATCCATATTCTTGAACAGCTAGTCACGTTTCGTCGAGGTCATTGCTGCATCGAACCCATCTTTAATTTGCGTCAATTGTTGGAGCACCGTCATACATATTGGCGGCCCACTGTATTCGTGTTCCTCGACATCAAAGGTGCCTTCGATTCGGTTGATCGATGTGCCTTTTGGAACTGTTTACTCAGGAAAGGTGTGCCCGAGAAATATTTAAATATTACCCGAGCATTTTACGCGCGTAGCAGGGGCAGAGTGAAGGCGTACGGCAAACTGTCGCCACCCTTGAATATCTTTAGCGCTGTGAGATAGGGAAGCCCACTGTCACCTTTCCTATTGAGGAAGTCATGGAGATTGCATTCACAGGAAACGAGTTAAAATGTATGGAGCTACTCCCAGAAGAACGACTTCTTGACTTGGAGTATGCTGACGATATTGCCCTCATCTGTGATAACTCCCAGACGTGCCAAGTTGCACTAGAGAGATTAGCGCAGGCTGTCAGCCACTTTGGGCTTCGCTTTGCATCATCGAAGTGCAAAGCTTTCCTCCAAGATTGGCAAGGATGGCTTCCTGAGCTGATCCTTGGTGGGGATCAGCTAGAAGTCGTACAAAAATTCAATTACCTGAGAAGTTGTCTCAGCGTTCGTGGGATCGAAGATGAGATCACGAACTGTATAGAAAAAGCTCGAAGTGCTTTTGCTAGTCTTCACCACCTATGGTGGCAGCGCGACATCACTCTCGCCCTGAAGAGTAGAGTGTACAATGCAGAGGTACGTTCCAGCTTACAGTATGGTTGCGAAATCTGGCCCCTTAGATCAGCGGACATAAATAGGCTAGTTGCGTTCGACCATCGGTGTCTTCGCAGTTTGGCTCACATCTGGTGGGAACACCGAGTAAATAACGAGCGTGTTCGATGCCTCGTTTATAGCACAGGAAAAGGAACCGAACCGCTCAACAGCGCCATTTCACGCACCAGGCTCTGATGGCTGGGTCACATGTTGCGCATGTCAGCCCACCGACTCCCGGGACGTGCGTAGTTTGCTCACCGGGGTTGTGGATGGAGAAGAGGAGGGGTGGCCAACCGATGACTTGGTCGAGAGGAATGAAGGTCCTCAGTTCGGAGCTGGCCTCGGTTGGAGCTTCACGGCTCCCCGGTTGGGGACCAAAAGACGATGATCATGTCTAGCTAGATACGCTTGCTGACATGGCAAGGAGCCGACCTCAGTGGCAATGTTGCATTCGAAACTGGTCTTATATTCGAAACTTCGTACGACCTTTTCCAATTACAATGGGATCTCGGAACGGACTAGGAAATCGAGGACGATGGGTGGGACTTAAACATTACAAAAAACCACATTGCAAACCACCTATGCACTACTCGGTGGCTGAATCGGGATCAAGCTGACATTCGGTTAGCTGGTTCCGTCTCCACTATGCAATTTGCAAAGCAACTACCACTATAGAGAACATACCCACAATGTGTACACAATTCTCGGAACCTTCCGGATGTTTGATTGTGCAATGCCAATCAGTGAACCACAGTACGGCACAACGACTTGGCTTGAGATTCAGGAAACAGTTGGTCAATTGATGCGAAATTAGTTTCATCCGCTTTCTTTCTGGCAACCGACAGTGAATTAAACTTGTTGCGCTTTCCAAAACATCTGCTGTAGTTGAATTGCACGCACTCATGCTGATCGGGATCGCGGCGAAACTCGGAAAGAACTCGAGGCATGGTCCGGGATTCTCTGGAAGGTTGCAATTAACTGACAAAAATGGGAGAGCGTAAAAGGAAGGAGGGATTCTGAGTCGTTTTTACTACATGTATGTGGTGACGTGTGTTCATCGTAAAGTGATACGAATTGCGTGATTTGCATGCTTGTGTTGGGAATAAAGATTGGACTTACGGAACCACTATGTCAGTGATTGGTCGCGCGTCAATTTGAAGTGTGAATTCTCTAATGTCTAGGTTAGATACACGTGGAGCTATACACCGTAGTGTACACCATGATGAAATCGCCACGGGGCGCACGGCATTGCCTCCGTCCCATTGTGGCGAACGGTTGTTAAATTTCCTCGTCACTTGCTTCACTATTCAAGCACTTACTGATCTGTGAGACGGACGCGGTGAACTAGCACCAATTGAAGGGTACTTTGATTGGCAGTAGGTCTAGATGGTAGTCATGGGTAACTGGTCACACTCAGAGAGTGATGGCGTGTAGGTGAAACATCGAAAGAACTAGGCGGGACTCACCTTGGATGGCAGGTTCGATAGGAATGCGAACCAAACAGAAAACAGTGATCTGGGCGTACAGAGTACACATTTAGATATTCGATACAAACAGTAGTGTACCTTGCTGTGCCAACCGTGTTTAATAAAGCAGATATGCTCGATTAGCAACTACAGGCCACGAGATCAGGACTATTGACGTTGGATTCAAATTACTTATAAAATTTGCACGCAGTTTAGAGACAGCGCCCATTTCCGGTTCTTCGCAATCAAGCGGGAGAATTCATCAGTTGTTTCATGGATTTAAATGGCTGGCCCGTGCCGGTAACTTCTTTACTACAAAAGTTTCTGTTGCGCTTGGCTGAAACCAATTTACTATACTCAGGTTTCATTGGTCCGTTGTAACACAAAAACGCTCTTCCCATTAATTGTGTTAAATTCAGCGTTAATCGAACGGTAAACTCTGTGTTTCATGTTTTTATTGCGCTATTTAACTACCGTTAAACGTTTTAACTTTCCCCGTTTATTTCTTGATACAACGGTTTCCCACCGCCTGTTCAGTGTGCTCATAGTCCCTATTCATGTTCTGCATCGCATATTTCGAGCTTATATTGATGCGACAGAATCCCATGCAAGTGCTCATTAATCAAACTCCTCTCATCAGTATGTGGCAAGTTTGATTGCCCAATAATCTTAGCAATGTGTTATAGCTGGACGCAGTTATCTTGCTCGTGTTTCTCTGCATCAAATGCGTTGAGTCAAATGCCAAATTGGTGATGAATGCGTATGGAGCATAGGAGGGAGGATGGCTAATAAGAACACTGGCCATGAGAGGGAAAACGGCCAATACTGTCAGTATATTCCAAGGTTTACTTCACGAGGAATTTGGGACCATGTAATGATAATAAACTATTAATATTAATACATATTATAAAAGACATGTTTCTCTTGTTGCCGAGCAACAGTACCCACAAACGCGGGATCTATACATCGGTGGTGTCTTTTCATTGAACATCAGTGTTAATTTATATATATTACATATATATACCTTTTATGGGAAATTGCTGACACCCTTTTCGTACAGACTAATTCCAACGTCTCCAAAAACGTTTTACTCCCCACATTTTGATTACGGATTGAATACAGTGCGCAAGATTAGCGATTCGTTGATTTTGGCCACCAACTGTTAGACCAGTAGCAACTATATCTGGAAAGATGTTTCGCAGATGAAAATAACCATAGGACTATGTTTGCTTGCGCTCAGTGCTCCAGAATGTAGGTCCATTTATTGAAGTGAACCAGTGTACCCTATATACTTTTCTTTATCCAGTTATAAATTGCTGCATTTGTGAGGTTGTCATTTTGCTTCATCCGCAGTTCACACTGTAAATTACTGTGAGTGCAACAATCCGCGAACATACAACGTACCTTGACTTGACTTGAATTGACAACATGCTCACCCATGCGAGCTGCCAATGGTTGGGTTTATACAGGGATGCAATAGGTAAGTTTTTGGGCAGATCTCCATTTGAGATTTTCACTCTCGTTTCATATCGTAATCCGAGCATACGTAGTTGATTGGTTCCGGTGCAAATCGGGGATACGATAGGGTAGGCGGTTTCATGGAAGGAGAAAGGAACGAGAAAGGTGATGGATCGAATGCACACATCAACCGAAATCAGTCGAGTCGTACACTATCATGCACAATAGCCTAGATTAATGCAGGTCAAGTTATCCGCGAGTAGCAGAAATCCTATAGTTGGTGAAATTTTACTCAGTTGTGAAACAAAAGGGTACGCTACGATTCATCCATCATTTTAGCTCCCGGTAAATTTTCGAAGCATCGGCTTCCTCTGGTCATTCTCAAGCATTGGGTGTTCACCGATAAGAGCTTACATACTATCAAGGCTTACATTTGTTTTACCGACTCGTTTGACTCAGCACAAAATTTGACTTTTGATTGCAGTATTCTATGGAACGTCAGCAAATTCTAATGCTTTACGTGGACCAACACATTGGGGAATTCGGTATAGTTTGGTGTAGCGGAGGTAAGAATACTTCACCACTCCCCGTGGTTTTGTGAGTTTTATTCCATTCACCCCTATTCATCCCGTCCTCTTTTACGGTTCCCCACATACGCTTTCTGTTGCCTCACATTTGTGACTAGCTTGGGTTTTTCCCTTACCCTGTACCTTTCGCTCGTTTGTGAGACATCGTATCGATCCTTCGCCCCTGGAATGACTAGCTTTGATTGATCGCTTGTCAGCCTTCCTGCATAGCCTCTGTATATGCCATAATTTGAATCATGCCATTGAGTTGCACAGACAAACGTTTGGTGGCCGGTTGTGCGTGCGGCGTGAACATTGTTTTTTACCCGGTCGTTCGTGTTCTCACTACCGTTAGTGGGTGGAAGCAATCGTGGGGTTCCGACACAACAGTTGCTCTAGCGACGGAGGTGTTGAATTATCGTGTCTATTTCATTCGAGCAGTTGCAGTCCCTCCTTCAGCAGCAGCAGTTTCAGTTTGAAAAGTCACAGCAACAGTTATATGAATTGCTGTCACAAAAGCCCAACATTCAGGTGGAATGGCGGCCGGAACCGGGGAAGACATCACAGGAAATTGCAGATGAATGTCACAGACTACTTAGTTTGAATAGTGATCCAAAAAGTGTTGATTTCAGACCCGCGGAAAGTGAACCCCAATTCTGTCCCGCAGATATTAATGACCAAAATATGAATCCAGACGTGCCCAGCCAGAAGCCCCCGTCTACGTTTTGGAACAAAGGTGAGAGGCATTCTACGGGAAATTTCGCTCACAAAATGATTTCTTGTCCAAACGCGCACAAATTCATGTGCAAGCATACTCCAAGATTACGCGCAAGTTCCAACTTCCAAAGAAAACGGTTTCGCGGCGAAGTAAGGGAGGCGACATCTGTAGTATTTAGCACAGACTTTCCAGAGAAGAGAAAATGCCCTACCATGAAAAACAACAATATTCCGTTATCGCTGCGACCAGAAACGATGCATACTAGAAAGACCATTTCTCCATCAACCCAGCCAGGACTTGGCACATCGGCAGTCAAACAAAAATTTCATGCGGTTCAAAATGTTTTGGAAGCGAAAGGAATTCAGAAGTTCTACTTGCTCAGTAAGCCAACGAATCGTATCATGTCTTGCACTAATGGGGATACATATCCCGAATACTTTTGTTCTGACAACCTACTTGAACGAACGACATTGCATACTTGGCCTGAGCGGAACTACCTTGGTGTTGGATGCATGTAGACCCAGGCGGATACTCTTGTGTGAAGTTATATTGTCCTCCGTATACTCACTTTTTTAAGGGGACAGAGGTGTTATAGCGGAGGTAAGAATACTTCACCACTCCCCGTGGTTTTGTGAGTTTTATTCCATTCACCCCTATTCATCCCGTCCTCTTTTACGGTTCCCCACATACGCTTTCTGTTGCCTCACATTTGTGACTAGCTTGGGTTTTTCCCTTACCCTGTACCTTTCGCTCGTTTGTGAGACATCGTATCGATCTTTCGCCCCTGGAATGACTAGCTTTGATTGATCGCTTGTCAGCCTTCCTGCATAGCCTCTGTATATGCCATAATTTGAATCATGCCATTGAGTTGCACAGACAGACGTTTGGTGCCCGGTTGTGCGTGCGGCGTGAACATTGTTTTTTACCCGGTCGTTCGTGTTCTCACTACCGTTAGTGGGTGGAAGCAATCGTGGGGTTCCGACACAACATACTTATTGAGCATCTCATCGATTAGGTTTTCACCAGTTCCACTCTCATTTCCTACCCTTCTTCTTATAGATATTATCACCCTCTATACCCACACACCAGTGGAGAAGCACCACACATTCCATGTAGACGTGTTTCTCTGCTACGATCCATACGATCCAGACTACTCCACATATGCGACTTGGCATTGCAACGATTTCAGTTTGTCATAGCCGAGAAATCCAGCAGCAGTAGCAACAGAGGTAACAAGGATTTTAGATAAACCAACACGATCTCTCCTTCTTGAATAACCAAGAATCTGGGGAAAAGAAAAGCTCGCTCATTCAGAAACACCAGTTGATCAACTCCATTGTTATTCACACCAACACCGGAAAATTATGCTAGAAAATTCAGTCGTCTATTTTCACATTTAGTGCAACATTTTAATGACTAAAAGTAAACATGTCAACGAATACAGAAACAGAGTAATATGATGTTAAGTTTTGTGATCGCTTGTTCTTTCATTCCTTAAAGGCTGGTGGCGAAAACTACAATTTCTGCGAGCTAATTCATCATACTGCGCCATCATCTCGGTCAAAGTGACTTGGCCATTACATTCCGGTGGCTGCAGTGGAAGAAGCTAACATTGTCCAGGAAAAAATTTAAACCTACAAGAAATGCTCGTAATTTCATTAAGGAAATGATTGGAGCCGACTCTGTGCAGCCGAAGCATCAAGCTGGTTCTGGAACATTCTCATCCACTGCATAACGTACTACATACATTCTCATTGCGTAATGCCTTTGAACTACCAATCAGATCAGCTGACCTACCTATTCTGAAACGTGACCATTCTTGGGTCGAACTGTAAAGGTCCACTGCTTTTGCACCAGATGCGTCAGTTTATGTCAGTAGTTTCCGCATTACGCCTTTGTCTCCAGACGTTGATTTCTGAATTTGGCTGGTATTCAGGGTTATCAGAGGACGAGATCAGTACAAGCGGAATCGTATACAAAGCTGCAGACCTAACATAAAACCCGTGTTCACGTCGTTAACCCAATTTCTGTTGTGCCACGAGGTTATTCCTGGGATCGCCAGCAGTGCGTATTCTAACTTCACGGTATGCTGAAGCCTGAGAATTTCTATTATGGTTCCGGGCTTTGGATCAGTGGACGAAAGAAGGCAACGGGCAACCTGACAGCTGTTAGCTTGAAGTTTTAGAACCGTTCGAGTGACCATCATTTCGGGAGGATTGGACACCAATCAGTAAATGTATATGTTGGGTTTAGGACACTAGTCTTTTGATAAGAATTCTTGTCTGAAGAGGTTTTAGTACATAAACAAGATTTCGTAAACCCAACAAACCAGTGTTCCACCATCTTCTCTATGACAATAACGTGACCGAGTAAGCAGGTGATAAATTGCTGCACACACTCCACTGATTTACACGCTGTGACCTCGTAGATGATAGCCTAACTCAAGCTCACCAGAGTAACGATCTTCACAATTAAACCGCCATTTAACTACTGGCAATGGAGGATTTTTCTGGTGCGTGCTGACCACAATCGGGTATCCGAGGCATTTAAATGTGTAAGTTGACTCAAGCATGGTTCGACTAAGTCAGATAGGCGTCGCACCTCATAAGACACACCGGATAACCGTTACGTATTCCCGGGAATCCTCAGCAGCAGTAACTGAGTTTGATTGTGAAATGCTGACCATCATCCAACTGAGGAGGCGGCCATGCAGTGTGCTGCAGAATAGGTTTTGGCTCCCCGGCTGACTGTAACTGTGATGAATTCCATTTATGCCACTTAAATCCATTACTACACTTGCATAGCAACGTTACTAGTTCACTTGACCAAATATACTTGATACCTGGTTTGAGGTAGCGACGAAGAGCCACAAAGTACGTCAAAGAGTTGTTCCATCTTCCATATCAATTTAGCCTGAGGACCCCAAAATTGTAAA
Source organism: Dicrocoelium dendriticum (assembly GCA_944474145.2). Lineage (NCBI taxonomy): Eukaryota > Metazoa > Platyhelminthes > Trematoda > Plagiorchiida > Dicrocoeliidae > Dicrocoelium > Dicrocoelium dendriticum. The sequence goes on along the minus strand of OX104066.1, from coordinate 17,225,398 downwards.
GAGCCCTATATAGGCACCTACATGGTGAAATAAATAGTGGTTTACCAGATTTTGAGGAATCCAAACACGCCAGCCGTCACATAATGCAAAGCATTCACAACACAAAATTGAGTGGCCAAAAGTTCGACTTGGGCGCACAATACAGTCGGTTACAATGTCGTTAAAAATGTTACCCCCTTCGTGTTGTATTATTGAATTGTACCTCAATTTCCACGAAATACTTCCAATGGACGCAGAAAGCCAACACAAAGTGATCTTGTCAACACAGCCAAAAGTAACTTACGGGACTTGTTAAGCAGCAGCTTTGTAGTATTTTCCACGATTTCACTGAGGTGACCTTCAATCCGAGTAGACACTTTAACTGGTTTCGCGAGCACAACTATACGATGATTCTGAGCGGGAATACAAATAGATGCAGGTTAGCTCGATGGATTCATGCCCAAATGACAACTACACATAGTTGAGCACGCGCCAGCATGGATATTCTCACTGCAACAAACTAGCATGCGGCAATAGCAGCTTTCCAAGGGTCAATCTAAGACGCAATGACGTGCAAACTACGCATTGTACACCATGCTCGTCGTGGTGGCTATGCTGTCGCTTCTCTGGTCTTCCGACTTAGCAGTAAACTGACTCTCCGTCATGTGCGCATTACCGTTGAAAATTGCAGATTGCCGATTCCTAGGTAGATTGGTAGTGTTAGTTGCATATTCCATCGAACGATATGGTCAGCACCTAGACTGTGATTAGACGGTGAGTAGAAGCAAAGTTAGTTTGCAAACCAAATAAAAACAAGCTGAATCGCCATGAGCACCTGTTACATACACCCAGGGACCTCTATTCGAGGACAGCGTTGTTTAGGTTAGCGAATGTAGAAAGGAGCAAGGCTTGTGGAGAGTAAAATTCTGCCTCCAAAACGTGTAATCGTTGAATTGCTCCAATACGTAGATGACAGCAATCATCGCCTTCTCGATCTGTACATAGCGCTGTTCCGCCACCGAGAGCACTCGACTGCAGAAATCCAAGGATTACCATCTTGGCGCCTATTTCGCTTTGGCTGCTCTCACACTGCACCTCAAGAGGTAGAGCCGGTGCACAGCTAATAAGACATTCGATGGTTGTACATGCGGCATCCTGCTCTTCTCCTCAACTCCGTTTTTACCCATTTGGGAGCCAGGCTCCTTACTAAATCTCAATGTTAGTAAGCGAACACTCATATGCAAGAATAAGCCAAAAAGTACACACAGCACAGGGAGCGGTAAAACATCCGGTTTACAGTCACTGGTCTCCGGATCGGCATCAAGATGTCAGCAAGCCTTGGCAAGAATGAACTCAAATAATTCACCATGCCATTTAAACGACAAGCACTTTTGACCTCCTTAGGTTACAGTATCTCCCGCACTGTTTCGATATTTCTCGGATCAACCTATATTCACTCGGATGTCTGAACGTGCCGGTGATAAATCACTACCGGTTTCTGAAGCTCAAAATACTATCGTTGCATCTTTATGTTCTTTTGCACCCAGCGCTGCAAAATTTAGTACAGTTTTGCGTCATGTTATTGTCCAGTTAAGCTGTAAATCAGTACATCGTTTGCCACACATGTTGCACCGTCTACTTCGTCAACAATTTGCAGTAACAGCTTCTGCAATATCTCGCTCGAAACTTGCAAACCAAATGCTAAACGTCGAAATCGAAAACGCCCAATTGTGTGGCAAATCTCGTTAAGAAATTGGATTCCTCGGCTAGGAGCACGGGCCAGAACGCCGATAGGTGATCAAACTTGGTGAAGTATTTTGCTCCGGCAAAACGCGGCAGTAAATCTTCTAACGTTGGCAGTGTACAGCGTTCTGTATGCAAAGGTTCCTTCAAATGTGTAGGATCTATGCACAGAGGCAAATTACCGTTCTTTTTTGTAAAAATTGCAACTTCACTAACCCAGTCTGTCGCCTCGTGTAGCTTAGCGATTAGGCTCAACTGTGTCAAGTTACTTAACTCGGTGGCGAATTTGTCACGTTAAGCACACAGAACCCTACTAGCCGACAACGCAGTCGGTCGTGTTGACAGATCTAGTGAAAATGAACCGGCATTTCAAACCGCCACCCAAACTTGGGATAAACACGGACGGAAATGGTTAAGCAACCTCTGTCTCTGACACCATGTCACAGAACTCGGTCCGTTGAGGGCAAGCAGTTTATTCGGCAAAGCAACCTCAGCAAAGATTACAGCATAACAAGCATGTAGGAGTCTCAATATAAATAACTAAGTCATTTCCATAACTAACGACAATGCTGCAGTTATCAGCTTCTTCCTTTGCAACAGCTTAACACACTCGCTCTAGTGTGGAGAATCGGCAAGCAGCCCTCTGGTCTTCTTCGTAGATCGGTCGGTCGGTTTGATTCCCAATCTTCCCACTAATACTTAAACTTACATGCGACCAGACATGGCAAACCTTATGCAAGCCTAGCAGCCGTGACATAAATAGGATCTCGTTCCCCTCAGGTATGCTCAACGAAATGAGAAAGGAACCCTATTGGCTTCTTTCACCTGCCCTGTCAGCTTGGCTTGAAATCTCCAAAAATGCACAGCAGTCGGTATCGGCGTACTTAATTTGAACCCATACAGGTTTGACAGATTCTGAAGAACCCAAACCACAATTGTCATCTGCTGCTGGAACAGAACCACAACACTAACCTAAGACGTCATACTCTGAAACTAAGAATACAGTACAGCCCATCGGAATGCCGTTGAAATCTCATCTATCTCCGGGTGTGTCAGTCGTAGAACGCTCCCCTAAATTATGTCGTCTCAGAAACCAATCTAACGATATTTAAAAGTATATTGACGATATATTGTCCGATTGGCATTCTAGTTTAAAACTAGTGTTAACTAGGGGTTACAGAAGGCAACCAACGGTGTTTTCCAAAATGCCCAACTGATGGGTTTATGGTTGTGAACATTTATCGCGCGAACATTTCCGCTCTCGTACACATGTCTATAACTAGTCTACTAAAACGCTTTCCTTCTGAATCTGTATAGGTACTTTTCCATGATTCCCACCACACAGGAGTTGTTTTGCGTAGCGAGTTTACCCGTAATACAACATCGTTCCATCGATGCAAAGGGCGAACGTGGCCGATCGGTTGTACATAAAGGCGCCTGCGGAACGTGCAATAAAATCGTCAAACAATGGCTTGCTTGTTCAGAATGCCACACCGATTTCCATCCCGAGTGCAGGAAACTAAGGCCTAGCGTGTTGAGGTACAAAACAGCGGGTCAAACACATGTTGCTTTCGCGTGAAATTATACAATATCTCATTAGCAGGAGCTTGGATATACGGTATTAGCAATTAGAAAGGCTGGCATAATAGACTGAGGGAACACATAACACAAAACACACTTTTGTAGAAATGAACAATGCAGAAACGTTGAAGCAGGCCTCTATACTGAACCCTACTACAAGTCAAATCCAAATCGCCAGTCGTTCAACTAACCAAATGTCAAGCAAGCACGACAAGCACCCACTTTGTCACCACTCCAGTCTGCCCAGACACACTTGCACTCATCAATTTTAGCCTATTGGAAAAAAGTTGCATTTAGCTCGTTCCCTCCCAACATGCTTCGCCAAAACGCGTGAAACAGGCCAATATCAATGGCAGCTTAACCGTTGTTGCACCTAAAACACCAGAAGCAGCAGCAGTTTCAGCCGCTACTCACAAGTATAACGTGAGTGGCACAGTTACGTAACACATCGCCAAATCTCTCAGATACGTCACATACTTCCTTAAAAGACGCTAAAAGTCAGTAGGATGCATTACCCATTAAATATACCAACTTTTATAATCAACGATGAATTCATTCAACTGAAATTAGTTTGATGAGCTAGGCGAATAGAACACCGTAAGCAACATACTTGCATTCCGATTAAGCTCCTCAACTTGACGACGATCGCCCGCCACTCCATGTCTATTCATTATGGTGAAGCCAGACGTCTTCGCGTTCTGCTAAATATTGTCGATTAAGTGGTGGTCATCTTGATTTCGACAACTTGTCACCGGAACTGACGCTGTTTAGTCTGGGATCATCAGTTTCAACTTATATGAAGCTTTCGACCAAATGCACCACCGTATAAAGTTCCACAGGCTTGGGTCCATCGACACTGACAAATACAGATTGCAGTACGAATACGCTGTCCGATCCGATTAATGTCGAATGCGGTCTTCCAGTAGAATCAGTTCTGTACCCGCGTATACTGCACGTATTCATTAACGAGTTTACGAGTCTGGTCACCTCGGATTCCTTGATTGTGCTGATGACAATGTATGGCAGGTGATTGTTGACGAAGGATAGCACAATGCATTTCAGCGGAGCTTGGACACGCATTCTCAAACTGCCATATTCCTCAACTTTATTCCTCCAACTGTTAGGTGAACCACATTTATATTCAATTGAACCTAATGTACGAACTTAGAGATGACGTCATGCAAGCAGTCACACAGGAACGCCAGGTCGATGTACCAATCCAGGTTGAATTGATTTGACCAGAACAACCGGAAAACTTAAGTGGCGAACAAGGAAGTTTTCATGGTTTCAGCACCATGCAAATACAACCAACAATACAGACTAGAATTGTGCTTCGGCGGTTAAACGCGATGAGCCACTGAAGTAAAGTATCTAATCGATGAGACTAGTGAATTGTCTGATTGTCTGACGCCGAGTGAAGTGCTGTGACCGCCATTCTTAGTCATGCTGGTCCGGGACCAAGGTAATGTATGCTTTCGGACCAATTGTTATGCGCGCACAGTTCAGGGTGATGGAGTCGAATTCTGATATCCTAACTTGTCAACAGCACGCCGCATCTGGTCAATCGAGTGTAATCTCCGGGTACAAAGTAGACCGGGGTGAATGCGCCCTGTGATTTGACTTCATGGTCGTGTGATGGGAGTATACACTCGAACGAACGTGCGGTGCCAGCCCAGCAAAGAAACCGTTAGGCTGCCGCAAGGAAAGGCGGCAGCTGATTGGGCGTTCACACGTTTCTCGCATGCATGCTGATTGACCAACAGTTGGACGCATTGGAGTGAGTTTGTTTGACTGAATCAAAGAAAAAATGTCATGCTTCCACAAAGGCCGTTAATTATGGATCCAATTAGCTGTATATACCGATATGTTTCACTCGCCCTCTGCCTGCGTTTTCGCCTGGTCCTTTTGTTTACAGAATATACGTTTTGTCCCTGAAGGACCGACTTTTAACATGGTGTCAGAGAAGGAGGAGAACATTAGTACCACCCAGACAATGATTGGAGTTGCACCGGCTATTCAAATGCCTGCCCCGCTGAACATGGATGAACGCAGTTTGGCAAGCAACTGGCGTTTGTGAAAGAGCAAATGGATGGATTTCGGCACTCTATCGCGTCTGGACAAACAACCGATGGCGTACCGCTTAGTCATGTTTCGACACGCAGCAGAAGATGAGGCGCGCCGCGTGCTAGAGACATTGTGTTACGACAAGAGCGAAGATGCCAACAATCTGGAGACAGTTCTTGAGAGGTTCAGTGAATACTGCGAAGACCAAACAAACGAGACATTTCAACGCTACCTCTTCTTTTCGCGGAACAGGCGGCCAGGTGAATCCGTTGACACGTACGTCACTGAGCTAAAGATGTTGGCTCGATCCTGCCGTTTCTGTAAATGCATGGCGGACAGTCTCATACGGGACCGCATTGTTCTTGGGATCAATGAGGAAGGTTTGACGAAGCGACTATTACGAAAGCGCAACCTATCTCTGCAGCAATGTATCGACATCTGTAACAGTGAGTCCTCCACTGCCTATCAGTTCCAGCAGATAACAATCACAGGTGATTCAGAGTTGTGCGCCGTTTCCAGGAGCAAAACTACGAGGACCACGACCGCGCGACAGGAGCCCTGCAACTTCTGTGCAACACGACATCCGAGGAACCGCGAACAGTGTCCGGCGTGGGGCCGCATTTGTGTCAAATGTGAGAAGCGCAATCACTTCGCCCGCTGCTGCCAGTCGACAGATGTCAGTGCACTCGTTCCAGACAAATCAACAGAAGACACCGAACAATCGATTGGTAACTTGTCTCGGAAAGCGTCGCAGAAGTGTGTCTATGCAAGTCTTCTGATCGAGGGACGGTCTGTGCGATTCCAGTTGGACACAGGCGCGACGATCAATATTTTGCCCAGAAAGCACTGCCGCGGTGTGCAACTTCAATCGGATCAAGATTATTTGCGCATGTGGAATAGTTCCAGACTCAAGCCAAAGGGCTCAGCGACAATTGAAGTTGTCAATCCGAGAGACGGTGTTTCGCATCGTCTGCAGTTCGTGATCGTGGATGAGGATCTCACGCCATTTCTCGGCATTGATTCGATTTTATCTCTTGGCTTTGTCATTTTTAACCATGATCGTTTTGTGTACGCTTGTCAGAGTGAATCCGATGTTAGTGACCTGTATCCGTCTGTGTTTAGCCCGGGTTTAGGGGAATTTGAGGGTACCGCTCACCTGTCGTTAGATCCTTTGGTACGCCCGATTGCGTTACCTGCTAGGAGAGTCCCATTTGCGCTACGTGACCGATTTTCCGCGGAATTGAACAAGCTGGTTACGCAGGGTGTGATTGCAAAGGTTGATGAGCCAACAAACTGGGTTAGCCAGGTCGCAATCATTACGAAGAAAAATGGCGAACTACGCATATGTATAGACCCGAAGCCACTGAATGAGGCCCTGCGTAGTGAACATTATGCGCTACCGACGTTAGAAGATGTTTTACCACGAATGACAAATGCTAAGTTTTTCACGAAAGTAGACCTTTCTTCCGCATTCTGGCACTTTGTTCTAGACGACGAATCCAGTTTCCTCACCACATTTGCTACACCGTTCGGACGTTATCGTTGGCTGCGATGACCGTTTGGCCTGAAGGTGTCTAGCGAAATTTTCCAAAAGCGTTTGGTGCAAGCAATAGATGATTTAGATGGCGTAAGCTGTGTGGCAGATGACGTTCTGATTTACGGTTCTACCGAAGGAGAGCATGACACTAAGCTACACCGGTTCCTGAGGCGTTGCGTGCAAAAGAACATCAAGCTAAAACGCGAGAAAGTAGAGCTGCGGAAAGAGGAGGTGATTTTCCATGGGCATGTGTTAACATCCGACGGAATCAGGGTTGACCCAGGGAAGATTAAGGCGATACAAGAGATGCCTTCCCCTAACGATGTGAAGGCAGTCCATCGCCTAAACGGTATGGTGAATTTTTTAAGCCGGTTCCTACCAGGACTCGTTGATGTCATGACTCCGATTAGGCAGTTAACTCACAAAGGAGTAAATTGGAGCTGGGGGAAGGAACAGGATTTGGCTTTCGCAACCATTAAGAACCATATCAGTAATGCGCCCGTACTCGGATATTACGATCCAGCACAACCATTGGAGGTACAGTGTGATAGTAGCCAGAGTGGAGTAGGTGCTGTTCTGTTGCAGAACGGAAGATCTTTGGATTTCCGCAGTCGAGCACTCACAGAGGCCGAGAAGCGGTACGCACAGATCGAGAAAGAGAGGCTGGCAGTGGTCTATGCCATGGAGCGTTTCAATGATTATACTTTTGGAAGAAAGACAACCGTGTACACTGATCATAAGCCGCTGGTGTCGATAGTCACTAAAACACTGAATAACGTTCCTCGCCGTCTGCAGCGTATGCTTATCCGGCTCCAAATGTATGACATTGACATTGTGTACACACCTGGCACACAGATGTTCATCGCGGACACCCTGTCGAGAGCACAGCCGCCAGTGGCCGAACATCATCCAGAAGAGATCGAGACAGTTAGCATGGTGCAGCATCATACAGTGACAGAAAACCGTTTGAAAGACAAAAGGCGTTTCACGGAGGAAGACCAAACTTTTGCAGCTTTGCGAGACGTTATCCTCAATGGGTGACCAGAAACAAAGAAGCAGCTCCCGAAGGAATTAACACCCCACTTCAATTTTCGGGACGAACTTACTGTCTGTGAGGGTCTGTTGTTCAAGGGAAGTCGAATCCTAATCCCTTCTTCTCTCCGAAAGGAGATGCTGGAGCATGTCCATCTCGCTCACCTGGGTGCAAATTACACCATTAATCGAGCAAGAGAACTGATGTTCTGGCCAGGAATGACAGGTCAGATCAAGGATCATGTATCTAACTGTGAGGCGTGCCGTTCACACGACATTCGGCAAACGAAGGAACCGTTGATGCTGCATGATGTTCCGGACCGACCGTGGCAAAAGGTAGCAGTGGATCTATTCTGGGACAACGAAAAGGATTACTTACTCACGGTGGACTACTATAGTGATTAGTTTGAAATCGATTTACTCACCACCACGACCACGGAGGCAGTAATCAACAAACTCAGATGTCAGTTCGCACGGCACGGGATACCGGAGGAGCTCGTCTAGGACAACGGTCCCCAGTTCAGCAGCAGGGCATTCTAGGCTTTCGCAACCAAATGGGAATTCGCACACCGGCAAACCAGTCCCTATCACAGTCAATCAAATGGAAGGCAGAGTCGGCAGTGAAGCAAGCCAAGCGACTATTAGCGAAGGCTAGAAATACTCGGGAGGACCCATACCTCATGCTACTGGAGAGTCGCAACACTCCTTCAACGGATATCGGCCTGAGCCCAGTGCAGCGCCTATACAGTCGAAGGACCAGAACTGTGATGCCTGCATCCGCAACACTTTTGCGCCCTGTCACGCCACAATTTGAGAAAGTACAGAACAATTTGAGAAGGCGAATGGCTACTCAGAAACGGTACTACGACAACGGCGCACGGGAATTACCTGAGCTGACAGTGGGGGAAGAAGTATGGGTTGAACCAATTCCCGATGGACAGGAGCGGTGGAGAAAAGGAGTCGTGGATGCGAAAGTCGCTGAAAAGTCATACGAAGTAAACGTTGGAGGGAAGAAGCTGAGAAGAAACTGAGTATAACTGAGGAGATGTCCGAGGCGACAGCATGAATCAGGGAGAGAGCGTTATACAGCGTGCGGCAATGAGGCGACATCGGCAGATCCAACAAAGAGGACGCGGAGTGGTAAAGTGTATGGACTATTTAGCAAAGTACAGCAGCAAGAACATGAAGAAAGGGGTGATGTGATGGGAGTATACACTCGAAAGAACGTGCGGTGCCAGCCCAGCAAGGAAGCCGTTAGGCTGCCGCAAGGAAAGGCGGCAGCTGATTGGAAGTTCACACGTTTCTCGCATGCACGCTGATTGACCAACAGTTGGACGCATTGGAGTGAGTTTGTTTGACTGAATCAAAGAAAAAATGTCATGCCTCCACAAAGGTCGTTAATTATGGATCCAATTAGCTGTATATACCGATATGTTTCACTCGCCCTCTGCCTGCGTTTTCGCCTGGTCCTTTTGTTTGCAGAATATACGTTTTGTCCCTGAAGGACCGACTTTTTACAGTCGGAGTCTACTAAGTGCGACAACAATGCATTCGTTACATCGTTCTTCACACTACTGTAAAGTCAAGCTACGCGCAAGTCTCGAGCTCTGCTCCACAGTCGCCTGCTCATTTTCCTGATATACCTTGCTCGATATGAGCAAGAGCAACTGTGCAAGCAGATGGGAGGCTGCGACGGAGGTATCCTGTCTTTTCGTTGCTAGCGCACAATCCTTATCGAGGTAAACTTTACGTGCAGATTCGCAGCAAATTAACTTCTCACTGTGACTATGGAACAACTTCGGCTTGTCACTCCGTCATTGCGACACCTCTAAACGCTAACGATAAATAAAGTAACTGGTTTTGGCACTGAATCTCGCGATTCAACTTGCCTCTCGCTTTATCTTCCGTGGCACCCTTTCGACCGAACACGCTTCGGATTAACCTCAGTTCATCTGAAAGAGTAACACCTCGACCTCTCCATTAGTCAGTCGATGAGATCTCATTCCTAACTTATCAGAACCAAACTAGTTTAAGTGGAACCATGGCCCACACTAAGTTTCCATTCGGTGCTATCTACACTGCATGAACCATCTGATGTCCTGTCGATCTGGACATTTCAAGATGATAAACAGTCGTTACCAACTAACCCGACGCTCAATGCTACGTTACCATGCGCAAGATTGAAGTGAGACCACTGATCATCGACGCACACCCCATGATACGTGATACCAAATTTGTCATCCACATAACGACGGGTAAACATCATACTGATGATGGGTTCGTTCGGCTGATTGCCACCCAGGTTGCTCATGAAGACGTTAGCAAGCAATGGCCCTAATTGTGAACACTTAACCACGTCGTCTAGTTGTAGATATGGAGTTCCGTTAAAATGAACTGGAAGGATTCTTGTACCCTTCAACAGCAGTTGTCTCAAGCAGTCTGATGGGATACGGATATCGATATTTCGTAACTGGATGGACTGGCGTTGATAGTCTACGGTCTGCACCAATAGAATATTGGTGCAATGAAACACTGCAACTAAGGGGAACATCTTCCTCCAGCTAGTACAGGTAACTTCAGAGAGTCAAGAGAATCAAACATGTTCGTGTCGCCTTACCTAGTTATGAATATTTGGACTGGTTCCAGCCGTCTGACGAGCCGCTCGGCAATTGTTAGTTACATCGAGCTACAGTAAGGGCAGTTGTGAATGTCTGTTCCCACGTAGCTACGACAGTAGCACCCTTAACAATTGAGCAGTATATGGACTCATTGTGTAACGTATGTTACGAATATCTAAGTTATAAAATGTGCCCGGCGTCTATTGAAACAGAAACGTCGCAACTCTTTCAAAGAACGCAAGTAAAACGATTGCATCTGCAACCGCTAAAGTAGAAAATAGGTATTTTTAAAACGTCGCATCATGCAACGACCAAGTAGCGCGTTAAACAGCAGCGACCAGTCAGAATAGCCATATCAAAATTTGATGGCAAGGACACCATTGATTTTCGTGACTCACTGAAGTAAGTTGAAATAGCCGGCGAAAGATATTCTCATTAGATGCGGTTTCTCTTTTCACCAATGTTCCAGTGCAACAGATCTTAGACTGTCTACCCGAGTCCATCCAGGTGTAATACATCGATGTCGGTGTCCCACCAGACCCATTGAAACAACTGTACCTGCTGTGTGATCATCGCAATGAGGCTGGACCTTACCGTGGTGCGATGGTTTGTGTGCCTCAGTAATCCATTGAGCTATACTGGGGGCTGCTTTTGCACCTTCAGAGCCACTCATACCAGATTGGTCAATGGTTAGAGGCCAGACAAACTCAGCCTCCTGGTCCTCCAGGTTGGAGGTTGGAATGAGGGTGGCTCCTTATTCCTTAAAACGGACTCCTTGTAGTCCAGTGCCAAACCCGCTGCCTTGTGGTAAGGTTTTTGAACCAAAGGCTTTGGTTGAGAACCCTAATCGTTCTCCTGTCTAGGCCCGGGCAACCTGACAGTATCCTGCCCACGCAATACAATGAATCCTTCCCCAAACAAATTTCTGATGCTCTGGCCACCGCAGAGGATAATCAACGGTGCCCTATGTGCTGCATCGAGCATGGCGGATAGGGGCTTGGATGCTACTGCTCAAGCCTTCCCATCTTCTTATTCTCCTTCTTGCGCATTTTCACCCTTATCGTCCCGTTCCAGCTTTACTTTTATCCCCCTGTTTTCAACCCCCCAATTCTCGGTTCTCCCCCACCTTGCTTCAATAGTTGCTTGCCATTTAGTTTCAACTCACAGGTGAACGCAGAGCGTCATTCCTGCCCTGTCAACAGGCCCATGTACAAGCAAGCGGCCCATTCCAGCTCATCGGCTTCCATTTGGAGCCGTCCATCCTCCTTCAGACTGGCATGCCTCAATGTCCGCACATTGCTTCAGATCGGTCAACAGGCAGCACTTGCCCGAACATTGGAGACCCTCTCGATCGATATCTGCTGCTTATCGGAGACCCGCCTGCAAGACTCGAGCTCTGTACTCCCTCTGCGATCCTCTTCAGGTGACACCAGCAGCACTTTCTCATTGCGCCTATCCAATGACGATGCAGCTTCGAGCACCGGCCAAGCCGGTGTTGGTATTGCCCTGAGTCCCCGGGCCGAAGCTGCTCTGGTTGATTGGATTCCAATCAGTAGCCGGTTGTGTGCGGTCCGCTTGGCTGGCTCCTACAAAGCTTCAAAGTAGCGTGGGACCAACAAGTGTCTATTCGTTATCGCTGCCTATGCACCCACAAACTGTAGCGATGACTCGGTAAAAGACGACTTCTATCGCCAACTGAACGAACTCCTTCGCCGCAGAAGAAGCTCGGTCACTGTAATGCTGGCTGGGGATCTGAACGCTCAAGTTGGGAAATTATCCACAGATGAGCTGCATCTGGGCGGCCAACATGGTATAGGCTCCCGTAATGATAACGGTGAGCGGTTACTTCATTTGTGTGAGGATGCTCGCTTATTTCTTGCAAGCATTAACTTCCGAGGAAGCACTCACTGTTGGGTGACTTGGCGGCCACCATCCTCGAAGCAGCTATGGACGCAAATCGATCACATTGCTATCAGTTACCGCTGGAGAGGCTGCATCCAAAACTATCGCTCGATTTGGAGCACAGGTGTTGACACCGATCATGTATTTGTATGTGCTGACCTGCGGATGCGCTTTGGCGGATGCCCGCGACGATGTTGTGAGCGCATTGACACCGGCAGACTGGTGAATCCAGCTGTTCAAAACGCCTATCAAATTACGCTGTCATCCGAGTTGGCTAAACGCTCACTGGATGCAATTGAAGCTCACTGGTCTCATATGCAACAGGCCTTACTAGCAGCAGGCAAATTCCCATGTGGGATGTCTAATCGCCAACATGAACATTTGGTCTCGGCACAGTCTTTGGAAGTTATAGATGCTCTCCGGCATATTCCGGCTGGAAGCGAACACAATGAAACTCGCAAACAGAGATGGACATGGCCGCTGCCCTTGGTAACCATCGTGAGTTATTTCGTCTTATACGGGAAACGGGCAGCAGGAGACCTGGTGTTAGTGAAACTATACGTGACGAGAGTGTGCAGCCTATCCACAACTTATCAAAACGCCTGGGACGTTGGGCTGAGCACTTTTAAAGGCAATTTAATCGGTCAGAATTGTTAGATTTCTCGCCGACCAGTGATCGCCCCGCTCCGTGGGCTGTCCCTTTGGATCCACCCAATCGCTCAGAAGTCGAACATGAGATCAAACTGTTGAAGTTAAATAAAGCCGCGGGACCTGCTGACCTTCCTCCAGCCCTCTTCAAATTCGGGGGACCTGCTCTTGTGGATGATTTACACGAGTTACTAGTGAAACTGTGGGAGATGGAAACGGTCCCAACCGATTGGAGCCGCTCCATCATAGTCCCAATTTTCAAACAAGGCTCACGATCGGAATGCGGCAGCCATAGAGGAATCAGTCTGATCTCCATCGCCTCCAAATTGCTTGCCTCTGTCATCCTTCACAGACTGACTGGCACTCGTGAAATCCAGATTCGTGAAGAGCAAGCTGGATTTCGTCGAGGTCGTAGCTGCATTGATCACATTTTCACCTTGCGTCAGTTGTTGGAGCACCGTCACATATATTGGCGGCCCACCGTCGTCGTGTTCCTCGATATCAAAGGTGCATTCGATTCTGTGGATAGATATGCACTTTGGGACTGTCTACTCAGGAAGGTGTACCTGAGAAATATGTGAATATTATCCGAGCATTATATGCGCGTAGCTCGGGCAGAGTGAGGGCTTACGGCAAGTTGTCGTCGCCCTTTAATATCTCCAGCGGCGTGAGAAATGGATGCCCACTGTCACCTTTCCTCTTCAACTTCGCTGTTGACGAAGTCATGGAAATCGCGTTTACAGGATACGACTTATAAGGTGTGGAGTTACTCCCAGGAAAACGACTTCTTGATTTAGAGCATGCTGATGATATTGCCCTCATCTGTGACAGCTCAAAAACGTGCCAAGCGGCACTGGACAGATTAGCACTAGCTGTCCGTCACTTCGGGCTTTGCTTCACACCCTCGAAGTGCAAAGCGTTTCTCCAAGATTGGTCTGGACCGCCTCCTACGCTGACCCTTGGTGGGGATCAGCTAGAAGTCGTTCAAGAATTCAACTACCTGGGAAGTTGTAGCAGCGCCCGTGTGATTGAAGATGAAATCACGAATCGTATAGCAAAAGCTCGGGGCGCTTTTGCTTACCTTCGCCACTTATGGCGCCAGTGCGACATCACTCTTGACATGAAGGGTGGAGTGTACAATGCAGCAGTACGTTCGACCCTACTGTACGGTTGTGATACCTGGCCGCTTAAAGCAGCGGACATAAAGAGGCTAGTTACGTTCGACCACCGGTGCCTTCGCAATTTAGCTCACATTTGGTGGGAACACCGCGTGAGCAACGAGCGTGTTCGACGCCTTGTTTATGGCACAAGAAAAGGAAATGAACCGCTCAGCACCGTTATTCCACGCATCAAGCTCCGATGGCTCGGCCACGTGTTACGCATGCCAGCCCACCGACTTCCGCGACGTGTGTTGTTTGCGCGCCGGGGGTGTGGATGGAAGAAGAGGACGGGTGGCCAAGCGATGACTTGGTCGAGAGGAATGAAGACCCTCACTTCTGAGCTGGCCTCGGTTGGAGCGTCTCGGCTCCCTGGTTGGGGTCCGAAAGACGATGAACACGTTTGGTTGGACACACTTGCTGATATGGCTAGGAGCCTACCTCAGTGGCGTTCGTGCTGTGAGTTTCTTTGACCCACCCCATCCCTCTTAGCCTCCCCCTCCAACCACGATCTCATTACTTAGCCTTATATAATTTTACATAATAATTTTTTTTGGTGCACAGCAGCCGGCTGGTAGCTTACCGGAACGATGACCATCCGTTACCGGTAGCTCAGCCAGCTTTCACCAGTTGTTTTTTTTCTCTCCTTTTTTCTTTGTATTGCGGCACAGTAGCTGAGGTGTTCCCCACCTCTAGCTAACGTGTATGATGATGATGATGATGATGACCTGCTGTGTGAAAGATACCTCCAGCTTTCTCTTAACGAAACGCTATATTGAGATATAGGCGGGGCGACCATTGGCTCACTGATTTGGCCGTTACTCGCGAACGTATTTATGAGCAACCTGAATAGCAATCACCCGAACGAATCCATCAACAACGCGGTGTGTTACGATCGTTATGCGGATGCCATGAATGCGTATCTGCATCTTGGAGGAGATCTCATCATTAATAACAATGAGCACACCAGCAATAGCTTGGGAAACATTCTTTAATTCCTACACGTGATTAGTCGCTAAAGCAGCAGCTACAAGTTTTCGTCATCCCTTCCATCCAAATTCGTTGCTGAGAATCCGAAAACGAAAACTTATGACCACACGGAATTGGACAACTCGCATTTGCGAAGACGATCCCAGCTCCGGTTACTGGACTTCATAAGCAGATCAACGCAAAAACTGTGTGTAGTTTGCTTGTGAGGACATGGAAGAAATGGGCAGGAGCTAGCGAAGTGATTCCGTTCGAAACCCAAACTTCTTTACAAACACGTCCATAGCCTTCACGAGGTGCAGCGCGGAATTTCACCAGCCCTCCGTCAAAAGCGTTACTACTTCCATCATCACCCATGGACTCAGGACCCCCACCATTTGTCCAACCAATGAAAGCAGCCACTAGTCCCTCCAAAAAGGAGAACATACCACAATACCATAATTCGCTAACGGTTACATACACTAGTGTGACGGAATCCGGGGTGAACTCCATTGAAGGTAAGATACTAGACGACAAAAACAGTAGGACTCCCTGTATCAAATAATAGGGGTTCAAGTTACACCAGTCAATATGATGTGTCTCGACCTTTACCCAAACTCCGTACACTACGGTGAACCGCGGTTACTCCAGGTAACACTTCAGTCAGGTAATGATGCAGAGGCAGTTCTCTTGTCAGTCACTCACCTCCGTACCACCACATGCACCATTCGCATAGTTCTAGGTGTTCCTTGGAGCGAGCGCCAGACATGTAAACGAAATCCGGATGACTTTCGTAAACAACAAGACGCAAAATCTATGCTTGTTCATAGCGTCCCCGAGCTCCAGTCACTAAGCTAGCTACAGGTCAAAGCGCATGACTGGGATGAATGGCGTTTTATCCGTGAAGTACTCTCACCAGAAACTGTTATCGCTAAATTGACATCAAGGTTACCGCTATCACCTAACTACAAAGGGTGTGATCCACGAGTGATGAAAGTATCATCACACTGCGAACTGATAGCAGAACATGTGATCAATAGGGGACAAAAATATGGTAAAATGCTGCCATCCGAAATAGGTATAAAGGCAATAGACATTGTAACATTGCGCAAGCAACTTACCAATACAACTCTGTCACCGTGTAGCTCAGAACGGAAACAATGCCAAAACCTACCGAAAGCTGAAGGAGGACAGGATGGTCACCCACTTGTTGGCTCTGAGTGCTCTATGTAACTACCGGAACTGGCCCTAGGGCCTGCGTCATTGGTCCTAAGAAAAGATAACTGGCAGCCGACCCCGCAAAGTTCTGCATAGACCGTCATCAGAAACTAGCTTTGACAAACACGCTTCTGACCACCGATCCCCTCACCTGCTTGTATACCAAGGCACAAGGTCATCACGGCAAGTTAACCGAACTTCGTATTCGTCAGGTCGCCACGCTTTGGGACCTAGTTTTGGTCACCGAAACATGGCTGCACACGGAGATCACGGATGCTGAGATTGCACCACCAGGCATGAATTCCATACGAAACGATCGACCAAGCAGAGGTGAGGGAGTGCTCCTGGATTATCAATCCGACCTGCATGTTGATGTCATTGAGGACCCAGGACTCGTCGATTCTCTTTGGTATCGTATGCACGTAAGACGTGGTGATGTGTGTTTACTAGCAATAATTTGCCGCCCTTCAATGTCCACTATGGAAATGGATCATCGCCTATTTACTGCGATGAAACGAGTCCTGGCACGACCATACAGTCATGTCTTTCTGCAGGGGGACTTCAACCTGCATGCAATCGAATTTCTTGCATAACACAACAAATAATACAAGGCGGATTTGCAAGTGGTGATCGCCGATGTACATCTGTAAAACCATCTCACCTCTCCCACGCTATTCTGAACGGGTGACACATCCTCTGTTTTGGACCTTGTGCTCTCCAACGAGGAACTAATGCCCCACACCGTGGCCATAGATGCACCATTTGGCCGTAACTATCACATTATGTCGCTCTTTCGATACCTTTGTTACTCGGAGTACATTAGCGAGAACAACCTGGAAACCTATGTCGTTACATAGTACGGTATACTGTTCAAGTTCGTTCAAGTAACCGACTGGTCCTTCCTGGCCGAGGAGCCGCCCGATGTCGCCTGGATGTTGTTCGTCAACCAATTCACTGAGCTGGTGGCAAATGCGTCCGAAAGCAAGGTCCTTCACCTGAAGCAAGTGAATTCGTTCTTGAGGAGCCGTACTAGCAAATCCATGGCCTTAAGGGATTCAGCCTGGCGCGCTTACAAAGTCTACCCGAGTAAACTGACCTGGAGTGCTTGCACAACTCAACGAAACCACTGCGTCAAATTGATCCGCGAAGACAAACTCCAGCACCAACAGAACTGAGCAGCGAAATTCAGTACAAATCCCAAGTTGCTGTATAGACACGTCAACAAGCTCCGCAGAGTGCAGTGCGGGATCACGGTTTTACTTGCAACAGATGGTCTTGCGCAAACTGCACAAGATGCAGCCAAGGTGCTTCACCAACACTTCATCCATACTTTCCGGAGTGAATCACCATTTCATCCGCCTTTGACACAGCTCCCATCGCCACCAGAGTTAAGCCACAATTGGTTCACGACAGCCAATGTGATGAAAACGCTAATGTCATTACGCGTGCATAACTCACGTGGCTTGAAGGACATCAATGTCGATACATTGCTGCAGAGATAGGTTGCGCTTTCGTAATAGTCGCTTCGTCAAACCTTCCTCATTGATCCCAAGAACAATGCGGTCCCGTATGAGACTGTCCGCCATGCATTTACAGAAACGGCAGGATCGAGCCAACATCTTTAGCTCAGTGACGTACGTGTCAACGGATTCACCTGGCCGCCTGTTCCGCGAAAAGAAGAGGTAGCGTTGAAATGTCTCGTTTGTTTGGTCTTCGCAGTATTCACTGAACCTCTCAAGAACTGTCTCCAGATTGTTGGCATCTTCGCTCTTGTCGTAACACAATGTCTCTAGCACGCGGCGCGCCTCATCTTCTGCTGCGTGTCGAAACATGACTGAGCGGTACGCCATCGGTTGTTTGTCCAGACGCGATAAAGTGCCGAAATCCATCCATTTGCTCTTCCACAAACGCCAGTTGCTTGCCAAACTGCGTTCATCCATGTTCAGCGGGGCAGGCATTTGAATAGCCGGTGCAGCTCCAATCATTGTCTGGGTGGTACTAATGTTCTCCTCCTTCTCTGACACCATGTTAAAAGTCGGTCCTTCAGGGACAAAACGTATATTCTGCAAACAAAAGGACCAGGCGAAAACGCAGGCAGAGGGCGAGTGAAACATATCGGTATATACAGCTAATTGGATCCATAATTAACGGCCTTTGTGGAAGCATGACATTTTTTCTTTGATTCAGTCAAACAAACTCACTCCAATGCGTCCAACTGTTGGTCAATCAGCATGCATGCGAGAAACGTGTGAACGCCCAATCAGCTGCCGCCTTTCCTTGCGGCAGCCTAACGGCTTCTTTGCTGGGCTGGCACCGCACGTTCGTTCGAGTGTATACTCCCATCACACGACCATGAAGTCAAATCACAGGGCGCATTCACCCCGGTCTACTTTGTACCCGGAGATTACACTCGATTGACCAGATGCGGCGTGCTGTTGACAAGTTGGGATATCAGAATTCGACTCCATCACCCTGAACTGTGCGCGCATAACAATTGGTCCGAAAGCATACATTACCTTGGTCCCGGACCAGTATGACTAAGAATGGCGGTCACAGCACTTCACTCGGCGTCAGACAATCAGACAATTCACTAGTCTCATCGATTAGATACTTTACTTCAGTGGCTCATCGCGTTTAACCGCCGAAGCACAATTCTAGTCTGTATTGTTGGTTGTATTTGCATGGTGCTGAAACCATGAAAACTTCCTTGTTCGCCACTTAAGTTTTCCGGTTGTTCTGGTCAAATCAATTCAACCTGGATTGGTACATCGACCTGGCGTTCCTGTGTGACTGCTTGCATGACGTCAGCTCTAAGTTCGTACATTAGGTTCAATTGAATATAAATGTGGTTCACCTAACAGTTGGAGGAATAAAGTTGAGGAATATGGCAGTTTGAGAATGCGTGTCCAAGCTCCGCTGAAATGCATTGTGCTATCCTTCGTCAACAATCACCTGCCATATATTGTCATCAGCACAATCAAGGAATCCGAGGTGACCAGACTCGTAAACTCGTTAATGAATACGTGCAGTATACGCGGGTACAGAACTGATTCTACTGGAAGACCGCATTCGACATTAATCGGATCGGACAGCGTATTCGTACTGCAATCTGTATTTGTCAGTGTCGATGGACCCAAGCCTGTGGAACTTTATACGGTGGTGCATTTGGTCGAAAGCTTCATATAAGTTGAAACTGATGATCCCAGACTAAACAGCGTCAGTTCCGGTGACAAGTTGTCGAAATCAAAATGACCACCACTTAATCGACAATATTTAGCAGAACGCGAAGACGTCTGGCTTCACCATAATGAATAGACATGGAGTGGCGGGCGATCGTCGTCAAGTTGAGGAGCTTAATCGGAATGCAAGTATGTTGCTTACGGTGTTCTATTCGCCTAGCTCGTCAAACTAATTTCAGTTGAATGAATTCATCGTTGATTATAAAAGTTGGTATATTTTATGGGTAATGCATCCCACTGACTTTTAGCGTCTTTTAAGGAAGTATGTGACGTATCTGAGAGATTTGGCGATGTGTTACGTAACTGTGCCACTCACGTTATACTTGTGATTAGCGGCTGAAACTGCTGCTGCTTCTGGTGTTTTAGGTGCAACAACGGTTAAGCTGCCATTGATATTGGCCTGTTTCACGCGTTTTGGCGAAGCATGTTGGGAGGGAACGAGCTAAATGCAACTTTTTTCCAATAGGCTAAAATTGATGAGTGCAAGTGTGTCTGGGCAGACTGGAGTGGTGACAAAGTGGGTGCTTGTCGTGCTTGCTTGACATTTGGTTAGTTGAACGACTGGCGATTTGGATTTGACTTGTAGTAGGGTTCAGTATAGAGGCCTGCTTCAACGTTTCTGCATTGTTCATTTCTACAAAAGTGTGTTTTGTGCTATGTGTTCCCTCAGTCTATTATGCCAGCCTTTCTAATTGCTAATACCGTATATCCAAGCTCCTGCTAATGAGATATTGTGTAATTTCACGCGAAAGCAACATGTGTTTGACCCGCTGTTTTGTACCTCAACCCGCTAGGACTTAGTTTCCTGCACTCGGGATGGAAATCGGTGTGGCATTCTGAACAAGCAAGCCATTGTTTGACGATTTTATTGCACGTTCCGCAGGCGCCTTTATGTACAACCGATCGGCCACGTTCGCCCTTTGCATCGATGGAACGATGTTGTATTACGGGTAAACTCGCTACGCAAAACAACTCCTGTGTGGTGGGAATCATGGAAAAGTACCTATACAGATTCAGAAGGAAAGCGTTTTAGTAGACTAGTTATAGACATGTGTACGAGAGCGGAAATGTTCGCGCGATAAATGTTCACAACCATAAACCCATCAGTTGGGCATTTTGGAAAACACCGTTGGTTGCCTTCTGTAACCCCTAGTTAACACTAGTTTTAAACTAGAATGCCAATCGGACAATATATCGTCAATATACTTTTAAATATCGTCAGATTGGTTTCTGAGACGACATAATTTAGGGGAGCGTTCTACGACTGACACACCCGGAGATAGATGAGATTTCAACGGCATTCCGATGGGCTATACTGTATTCTTAGTTTCAGAGTATGACGTCTTAGGTTAGTGTTGTGGTTCTGTTCCAGCAGCAGACGACAATTGTGGTTTGGGTTCTTCAGAATCTGTCAAACCTGTACGGGTTCAAATTAAGTACGCCGATACCGACTGCTGTGCATTTTTGGAGATTTCAAGCTAAGCTGACAGGGCAGGTGAAAGAAGCCAATAGGGTTCCTTTCTCATTTCGTTGAGCATACCTGAGGGGAAGGAGATCCTATTTATGTCACGGCTGCTAGGCTTGCATAAGGTTTGCCATGTCTGGTCGCATGTAAGTTTAAGTATTAGTGGGAAGATTGGGAATCAAACCGACCGACCGATCTACGAAGAAGACCAGAGGGCTGCTTGCCGATTCTCCACACTAGAGCGAGTGTGTTAAGCTGTTGCAAAGGAAGAAGCTGATAAATGCAGCATCGTCGTTAGTTATGGAAATGACTTAGTTATTTATATTGAGACTCCTACATGCTTGTTATGCTGTAATCTTTGCTGAGGTTGCTTTGCCAAATAAACTGCTTGCCTCCAACGGACCGAGTTCTGTGACATGGTGTCAGAGACAGAGGTTGCTTAACTATTTCCGTCCGTGTTTATCCCAAGTTTGGGTGGCGGTTTGAAATGCCGGTTCATTTTCACTAGATCTGTCAACACGACCGACTGCGTTGTCGGCTAGTAGGGTTCTGTGTGCTTAACGTGACAAATTCGCCACCGAGTTAAGTAACTTGACACAGTTGAGCCTAATCGCTAAGCTACACGAGGCGACAGACTGGGTTAGTGAAGTTGCAATTTTTACAAAAAAGAACGGTAATTTGCCTCTGTGCATAGATCCTACACCTTTGAAGGAACCTTTGCATACAGAACGCTGTACACTGCCAACGTTAGAAAATTTACTGCCGCGTTTCGCCGGAGCAAAATACTTCACCAAGTTTGATCACCTATCGGCGTTCTGGCCCGTGCTCCTAGCCGAGGAATCCAATTTCTTAACGAGATTTGCCACACAATTGGGCGTTTTCGATTTCGACGTTTAGCATTTGGTTTGCAAGTTTCGAGCGAGATATTGCAGAAGCTGTTACTGCAAATTGTTGACGAAGTAGACGGTGCAACATGTGTGGCAAACGATGTACTGATTTACAGCTTAACTGGACAATAACATGACGCAAAACTGTACTAAATTTTGCAGCGCTGGGTGCAAAAGAACATAAAGATGCAACGATAGTATTTTGAGCTTCAGAAACCGGTAGTGATTTATCACCGGCACGTTCAGACATCGGAGTGAATATAGGTTGATCCGAGAAATATCGAAACAGTGCGGGAGATACTGTTTCCTAAGGAGGTCAAAAGTGCTTGTCGTTTAATTGGCATGGTGAATTATTTGAGTCGATTCTTGCCAAGGCTTGCTGACATCTTGATGCCGATCCGGAGACCAGTGACTGTAAACCGGATGTTTTACCGCTCCCTGTGCTGTGTGTACTTTTTGGCTTATTCTTGCATATGAGTGTTCGCTTACTAACACTGAGATTTAGTAAGGAGCCTGGCTCCCAAATGGGTAAAAACGGAGTTGAGGAGAAGAGCAGGATGCCGCATGTACAACCATCGAATGTCTTATTAGCTGTGCACCGGCTCTACCTCTTGAGGTGCAGTGTGAGAGCAGCCAAAGCGAAGTAGGCGCCAAGATGGTAATCCTTGGATTTCTGAAGTCGAGTGCTCTCGGTGGCGGAACAGCGCTATGTACAGATCGAGAACGCGATGATTGCAGTCATCTACGTATTGGAGCAATTCAACGATTACACGTTTTGGAGGCAGAATTTTACTCTCCACAAGCCTTGCTCCTTTCTACATTCGCTAACCTAAACAACGCTGTCCTCGAATAGTGGTCCCTGGGTGTATGTAACAGGTGCTCATGGCGCTTCAGCTTGTTTTTATTTGGTTTGCAAACTAACTTTGCTTCTACTCACCGTCTCATCACCGTCTAGGTGCTGACCATATCGTTCGATGGAATATGCAACTAACACTACCAATCTACCTAGGAATCGGCAATCTGCAATTTTCAACGGTAATGCGCACATGACGGAGAGTCAGTTTACTGCTAAGTCGGAAGACCAGAGAAGCGACAGCATAGCCACCACGACGAGCATGGTGTACAATGCGTAGTTTGTACGTCATTGCGTCTTAGATTGACCCTTGGAAAGCTGCTATTGCCGCATGCTAGTTTGTTGCAGTGAGAATATCCATGCTGGCGTGTGCTCAACTATGTGTAGTTGTCATTTGGGCATGAATCCATGGAGCTAACCTGCATCTATTTGTATTCCCGCTCAGAATCATCGTATAGTTGTGCTCGCGAAACCAGTTAAAGTGTCTACTCGGATTGAAGGTCACCTCAGTGAAATCGTGGAAAATACTACAAAGCTGCTGCTTAACAAGTCCCGTAAGTTACTTTTGGCTGTGTTGACAAGATCACTTTGTGTTGGCTTTCTGCGTCCATTGGAAGTATTTCGTGGAAATTAAGGTACAATTCAATAATACAACACGAAGGGGGTAACATTTTTAACAACATTATAACCGACTGTATTGTGCGCCCAAGTCGAACTTGTGGCCACTCAATTTCGTGTTGTGACTGCATTGCATTAGGTGTCGGCTGGCATGTTTGGGTTCCTCAAAATCTGGTGAACCACTATTTATTTCAACATGTAGGTGCCTATATAGGGCTCTTTACAATTTTGGGGTCCTCAGGCTAAATTGATATGGAAGATGGAACAACTCTTTGACGTACTTTGTGGCTCTTCGTCGCTACCTCAAACCAGGTATCAAGTATATTTGGTCAAGTGAACTAGTAACGTTGCTATGCAAGTGTAGTAATGGATTTAAGTGGCATACGTGGAATTCATCACAGTTACAGTCAGCCGGGGAGCCAAAACCCATTCTGCAGCACACTGCATGGCCGCCTCCTCAGTTGGATGATAGTCAACATTTCGCAATCAAACTCAGTTACTGCTGCTGAGGATTCCCGGGAATACGTAACGGTTATCCGGTGTGTCTTATGAGGTGCGACGCCTATCTGACTTAGTCGAACCATGCTTGAGTCAACTTATACAATTAAATGCCTTGAATACCTGATTGTGATCAGCACGCACCAGAAACATCCTCCATTGCCAGTAGTTAAATGGCGGTTTAATTGTGAAGATCGTTACTCTGGTGAGCTTGAGTTAGGCTATCATCTACGAGGTCACAGCGTGTAAATCAGTGGAGTGTGTGCAGCAATTTATCACCTGCTTACTCGGTCACGTTATTGTCATAGAGAAGATGGTGGAACACTGGTTTGTTGGGTTTACGAAATCTTGTTTATGTACTAAAACCTCTTCAGACAAGAATTCTTATCAAAAGACTAGTGTCCTAAACCCAACATATACATTTACTGATTGGTGTCCAATCCTCCCGAAATGATGGTCACTCGAACGGTTCTAAACACTCCAAGCTATCGGCTGTCATGTTGTCCGTTGCCTTCCTTGGTCCACTGATCTAAAGCCCGGAACCATAATAGCAATTCTCAGGCTTCAGCATACCGTGAAGTTAGAATACGCACTGCTGGCGATCCCAGGAATAACCTCGTGGCACAACAGAAATTGGGTTAACGACGTGAACACGGGTTTTATGTTAGGTCTGCAGCTTTGTATACGATTCCGCTTGTACTGATCTCGTCCTCTGATAACCCTGAATACCAGCCAAATTCAGAAATCAACGTCTGGAGACAAAGGCGTAATGCGGAGACTACTGACATAAACTGACGCATCTGGTGCAAAAGCTGCGGACCTTTACAGTTCGACCCAAGAATGTTCACGTTTCAGAATAGGTAGGTCAGCTTGTTAGAACCCTTGGCAGGCGGTAATTATTTATTACTGAAGTGGCTTATACTAGGTGTGTTCGATCATACATTGGATGCGTCCGCTCATCTGCGTGATTTCCAAACAGTTACTTTGGAGGCGTCCGCTCATCCGCGTGATTTCCATAGAGTGTTTCCCAACTGGTGCTTGTCTCTGTGTTTACTCCTCGTGCACATGGAACTGGAATCCTGAGGTCATCTTCAACTTTGTGGAAGTCGGCAAGGCTCGCTGTTGGTGTGTCAGCTTGCACCACACTACGTATATCCGGTTCAGTAGTATCTACCTTCAATCCACCACAAACTGATCTGATTGGTAGTTCAAAGGCATTACGCAATGAGAATGTATGTAGTACGTTATGCAGTGGATGCGAATGTTCCAGACACAGCTTGATCCTTCGGCTGTACAGCGTCCGCTCAAATCATTTCCTTATTGAAATTCCGAGCATTTCTGGTAGGCTTAAATTTTTCCCGGACAATGTTAGCTACTTCTACTGCAGCCGCCGGTATGAAATGGCCAAGGCACTTAGACCGAGATGATGGCGCAGTATGATGAATTAGCTCGCAGAAATGGTAGTTTTCTCAACCAGCTTGTAAGGAATGAAAGAAAAAGCGATCACCAAAATTGACATCATAATAATCTATTTCTGAGTTCCTTGATATGTTTACTTTTAGTCGTTAAAATGTAGCACTAAATGTGAAAATAGACGACTGAATTTTCTAGCATAATTTTCCGGTGTTGGTGTGAATAACAATGGAGTTGATCAACTGGTGTTTCTGAATGAGCGAGCTTTTCTTTTCCCCAGATTCTTGGTTATTCAAGAAGGAGAGGTCGTGTTGGTTTATGTAAAATCCTTGGTACTTCTGTTGCTACTGTTGCTACTGCTGCTGCATTCCTCGGCTTTGACAAACTAAAGCAGATGCAACGCCAAGTCGCATATGTGGAGTAGCCTGAATCGTATGGATCGTAGTCGAGAAAAACGTCTACATGGAATGTGAAGTGCTTCTCCATTGGTGTGTGGGCACAGAGGGTGATAATGTGTATTAGAAAAAGTGTAGGAAACGAGAGTGGAACTGGTGGAAACCTAATCGAGGAAAGGCTCAATAAGTGGGCCGAATTCCCCGAAGTTTTGGTTCGCGAGAAGCACTAGAATTTGTTGGCCTTCCATAGAAAATTACAATCAAAAGTCATATTTTGCGCTGAGCCAAACAATTCGGTAAAACAAACCTAAGCTTTGATTGTATGTATGCTCTTATCGGTGAGCACTCAATGTTCGAGAATGACCAGATGAAGCCGACGCTTCGAAAATTTACCGGGAGCTAAAATGATGCATGAATCGTAGCATACCCTTTTCTTTCGCGTCTGAGTAAAATTGCACCAACTATATAATTTCTGCTACTCGCGGATAACTTGAACTGCATTAATCTGGACTGCTGTGCATGATCGAGTACGACTCGACTGATTTCGATTGATGACTGCATTCGATCCATCACCTTTCTCCTTCCTTTCTCCTTCCATGAAACCGCCGACCCTATGGTATCCCCGATCTGCACTGGAACCAATCAACTACGAATGCTCGGATTACGATATGAAACGTGAGTGAAAATCTCACATGGAGATCTGCCCAAAAACTAATTGTTGATCCTCTAGCTGTACCCACGGACGCCGCGGATTTTTGGATCAACGTGTGCTGGATACTACTTTTGCCTCAGATTGCTGTGTTAGCAGCGTTTTATCTGTGTGAATTGTGCACCATTATTCTTCTTTTGGCGTATTTTCCAAGCGGTGCAAATTTGGGAGCTATTCTTTGGCTAATCCCGGAGATCTCACTGATTTGCCATACTGCCATCTCTGTCCGCCATCTCGGATTTGCTCTAGCTTGTGATGCCGTCTCAAGCTACTTGTGGTCCGTGTTCGAAAGTTGTGGGAAATAAGGCTCATGCACTTCGATGCTTCAGCTGTGATTTTTTGTTCCATATTTGGTGCATTGGCTTATCCGTTAACGTGTTTCGAAAATCGCTCGACATCCGACATCTGTTTTTTCAAGTTATATGTGATAAATGTCGCGGTACAAGACATCAGAATACGCAGCGACCGCAAACAACTACGGAAAAATCTCTCTTTCAGATAGAAACAAACCGTTTACCACGTGGGATCAAACGCCCTCTTGAAAGTACCTCTGTCACCTCGCCTTCTATTGTCTCTCCGCGATCTGCACCACCACCAGCGTCTTCGACCCCGGCCGAACCCCAGGTTCAATGTTTCCCACCGATGGAAGACTCAGGCTCAGAAGCTACGAAATGCCGCTTCACTGATCGGTCCGTGAATTTCTCAGAGCCTGTCTGTGAACTTCTGAACACCGAGGATCCATGGACCACTCAAAAGCGCAAGGGCCCACGTAATCGAGTTCAGACGTCACCTGCTGATAAACAACTACCCAATCAGTTAAGCGCCTCTAGTTCTGCTCCCACAGGTTCATCACTGATTTCGCTGAGGCATCATAATCTCATGGTCTTCCACGTACCGGAGTCAAAAGATGAAAACCCTCAGATACGTTATGATCACGATGTTGAGTTCCTCCAGAGGCTCATCGATAGACTCTTGGATGTGGGCGAGGACAGTGTGACGATTAAACAAGTAATCCGACTTGGCCAGAAAACTAACCAGTCATGTCGACCTCTAAGGATCACTTTTGCAAATCCTAATATGCCGCAGCTCATACTGTCTCGTCTGTCAAGGCTGAAAGGCATAAAAGTTCACATCCGCCGAGATTTGGAACCCGAGGACAGGGATCGTTTGAAGACTGCGGTCATTGAGCTCAAACGCCGTACAGAGGAAGGTGAGACTGACTTACAAGTTGTAAATTTTCGGGTGATCAAGAAGGGTGTACGAACCCGTATCAACCGCTTGCTCAACCTCCAGGCACGTCCCGCAGTACCTCCCAGGACCTCCGTGTCGCATTCGCCAACGTGTGCAGCCTAATGAACAAACGTGACGAACTGTGCCGCTTCGCTGTCTTGGAGCGGCCGGACATTTTAGGACTTGCAGAGACATGGCTGAACTCCGACATCATACCCCAAGAAGTCCTGTTGTCAGGATACTCTTGTTTCCGATGTGACCGAAAATCAAAGGCTCACGGTGGTGTTCTGTTGTACATAAAATCGTCACTATCTGGCAAACTTATCAGTACCTATCGGAGCGAGGATAGTTTATGCGAGCAATTGTGGTGCACAATCCGTCTCAGGCGCGCAGAACTAATTGTGGGGGTTATCTACCGGAGCTCATTAAACCGTTGCTGCGATTGGATACCACATGTACAGAAGCACATGAGCCGCCCTCAGTTCTTACTGATGGGGGATCTAAATTTACCTAAGATAATTTGGCCAAATGTTCGACTTCTTCCCGGTCATGGCAACGTTGAGGCTCAATTCGCTAAAATGACTATTGAAATTGGGGCAACGCAACATGTCATCCAACCGACGCGCGTAACTCCATACTCGGCATCTTGTCTGGACCTAATGTTTACGAGCTGCGAGCAGAAGCTAAAAGAGATCAGAGTCATCGAACCTCTGGCGAACAGTGACCACTGCTCTATCGTAGCAAGCTTAGAACTGTCGTTACCATATTACAATCAACAGAAGCCGACATTCAACTATCGGAAGACGGACTTCAACGGACTCGTCCAAGCCGCAAGTCAGACTGATTGGACGCTACCACATGATGCGTCACTTGAGGCGTGGTGGTCATTAATAAAGGGGAAGCTTAACTCGCTCTGTACTCGGTTCGTTCCCCTTAAGTATCCAAAAATCGGACCTGTCAAACCGCATTGGTTTGATAGGGAATACAGACAGTTAGCGCGACGACGTCGTAAACTTTGGGATAGATACATCAGCTCGGGTTGTGATGAAGAATACGCGGTGTACAGGAAACAGCGTAACTTATGTAACGCCGCAAAGATCAAGAAACGCCGGCAGTTCGAAGAGGAGCTGGCATCCTCGGCCACAACTGCACCCAAGCGAATATTTGCCTACTTGAAACGTCAACTGAAACCTGGAGACGACCTACCGGTCTTAGAGAGCTTAGACGGGAAGACACTCATTTCAAGCGCGGAGCGCGCGGACGCCCTGGCTACGCACTTCCTCACTGTATTTTCCAGTAAACCGGCGGCTGTTTCAGTACCGTCACAGGTTGCGCAAGTCTTGCTCGACAGCCTACAATGTGATGCAGTCGAAGTACATCAGCTACTCGTCAACCTTAATGGTGCAAAGCCCCCCGGGCCAGACGGACTTCACCCACTAATACTCAAGTCCCTATCGATTATCATCTCACCAGTTGTGACAAACCTTTTCAATAGATCGCTCTCTGAAGGATCCGTCCCGAACGACTGGAAATGCTCGATAGTTAAACCGCTTCCCAAGGGTGGTGATCCGAGTAAAATAGAGAACTATAGACCGATCTGTTTAACTTCGGTACTATCCAAAGTTCTCGAGAAGATTGTGAAAAAGTGTCTGCTGTCGTTCTTCGAATCGATGGACGTATTGACGCCAGCGCAACACGGCTTTACGAAAGGGCGATCCTGCATCACCAACTTGATGTACGCAAACCACCAGTGGGTTCGAGCTCTCAATGAACAGAAGGATGTTGACGTGGCGTACATCGACTTTAGTAAGGCGTTTGACAGAGTGAACCACGAGGTACTCCTTCGTAAACTGAGGACATACGGAATTGATGGCACGTTACTTCAGTGGATACAAGAGTTTATTGTGGGACGAAGGTTTAGAGTACAGGTCAATGACTATCTGACAGACTGGTTCCCATCGACCAGTGGCGTGCCTCAAGGAACTGTACTTGGGCCAGCATTATTTCTTATTCATATCCACGATCTTCCGCAGCAGCTCCAGTCACCATGTGTCCTGTTTGCAGATGATTTGAAAATCTGGAGGATCATTGAAAACCAGGACGACTGCGCTCGCCTCCAGCATGACTTAGAGCGACTGTCAACGTGGTCCACTGAAATGCAACTCCCTCTTAACGCAAGCAAGTCGGAGTTCATCAGTATCTCCAGACGTCCAGCCACTCGATCATACACCTTGGGCGGCCAGTTGCTCCATCCCAGCACATCTGTCAGAGACTTAGGAGTTCTCTCACGACAGGATTTAAGATCACTAGAAAATACAGAGAAATTGTACCGTGCGGGACTTCGTATGCTCTGGGCATTACGACGCAGTTTCTCTACATGGTCCGAAGAAACCGTCCCTCGTTTATTCACCTCGCTCATTAGACCAATCCTTGAATACGGTGCCCCAGCTTACCATCCGATAACCCAATGGGAAACTGAAAAGCTGGAGAAAATACAGCATATCGCAACTAGAATGATACCAAGTCTACGAAAGCTTCCATATGAAAAACGTTGTGAAAAGCTCGGACTCTACACACTATCCTATCGCCGAGTAAGAATTGATCTTATTATGACCCATCGAGTACTACACTTGAAGCACTTCCCCATACTGCGGCCAATATTTCACCTGCGAGAACCCTGTAACACCCGAGGACATCGTTACAAACTCAGGGTCCCCAGCATGAACAAAGTATCACATCAGCTTTGTATCGAACGAAGAATCGTAAACTTATGGAATACACTACCAGAAGGATTATTATAAGGGCCGATTCTGTGAAGTGTTTTAAAACCCGTATGGACGATTATTTTGGAAACCTGTGCTTTTGTGAAACGATGCACATACAGTGCCAAAAGAAGACATTGTATGTCCGGAAATAATGACGCTAGTACAAATTTCTAACCGAACATGGATAAACGATTAACGGACCAGACACAACTGCTGATAATTCACAAGTAAATTTTGATTTTTCGTAATTCGATAGAGTTGTAGAGAAACCTTTCTACTTGCTCTTAAATACAGTCTCAGTCTCAGTCTATTGCATACCTGTATAAAGCCAACCATTGGCAGCTCCGCATGGGTGAGCATGTTGTCAATTCCAGTCAAGTCGAGGTACGTTGTATGTCCTCAGATTGTTGCATTCACAGTAATTTGCAGTGTGAACTGCGGATGAAGCCAAATAATAGCATCACAAATGCAGCAATTTATAATTGGATAAAGAAAAGGATATAGGGTACACTGATTCACTTGAATAAATGGACCCAAATTCTGAAGCACTGAGCGCAAACAAACAGAATCCTATGATTATTTTCATCTGAGAAACATTTTTTCAGATGTAGTTGCTACTGGTCTATCAGTTCGTGGCCAAAAGCAAGGAATCGCTAATCTTGCGTACTGTATTCAGTCAGTAATCAAAATGTGGGGAGTGAGACGATCTTGGTGACGTTGGAAGTATTCTGTACGAAAAAGGTGTCAGCATTTTCTTACAAAACGTATATATCCGTAACTTATGTAAATTAACACTGATATTCAATGAAAATGCACGACGGATGTATAGATCCTGCGTTTGTGGGTACAGTTTCTCGGCAACAAGAGAAACATATCTTTTAGAATTAGTATTAATATTATTAGCTTATTGTCATTACATGGTCCCAACTTCCTCGTGAAATAAACCTTGGTATGTACGGACAGGATTAGCACATTTCACACTCATGGCCAGTGTTATTATTAGCCATCCTCTCTTCTATGCTCCGTAAGCATTCATCACCAGTTTTGCATTTGGCTCAACGCATTTCATGCAGAGAAACACGAGCAAGATAACAGCGTCCAGCTATAACACGTTGCTAAGATTACTGAGCAATCAAATTTGTCACATCCTGATGAGAGGAGTTTGATTAATGAGCAGTTGCATGGGATTCTGTTGCATCAACATAAGCTCGAAATATGCGATGCAGAACCTGAATAGGGACTGTGAATACACGGAGCAGGCGGTGGGAAACCGTTGTATCAAGAAATCAACGGGAAAAGTTAAGACGTTTAATGATACTTAAATAGCGCAATAAAAACACGAAACACAGTGTTTACCGTTCGATCAATCCTGAATTTAACACAATTAATGGGAAGAGCGTTTATGTGTTACAACCGAGCAATGAAAACTGAGTATAGTAAATTGGTTTCAGCCGGGCGCAACAGAAACATTTATGGTAAAGAAGTTACTGGCACGAGCCAGCTATTTAAATCCAGGAAACAGCTGACGAATTCTCCCGCTTGAGTGCGAAGAACCGGAAATGAACGTTTCCTCTGAACTGTATGCAAATTTTATAAGTAATTTGATTCCAACGCCAATAGTCCTAAGCTCGTGGCCTGCAGTTGGTAAACGAGCATATCTGCTTTATTAAACACGGTTGGCACAGCAAGGTAGACGAGCGTATGCATCGAATATCTAAATGTGTACTCTGTATGCCCGGATAATTGTTTTCTCTTTGGTTCGCATTCCTATCGAAGCTGCGATCCCAGGTAAGTCCCGAGTGAGTGCCTGTTACAAATGCAATCCGATACCGCCTATTTCTTTCGATGTTTCACCTACACGCGATTGCTCTCTGAGTGTAACGGGTTACCCATGACTATCATCTAGGCCTACTGCCAATCAAAGTACCACCTCAATTAATGCTAGTTCACTGCGTCCGTCTCACAGATCAGTAAGTGGTTGAATGGTGGAGCAAGTGACGAGGAACTTTAATAACCATTCGCCACAATGGGACGGAGGCAATGCCGTGCGCCCCATGGCGAATTCATCATGGTGTACACTAAGTTGTATTGTCCCACGTGTATCTAACCTTGAAATTAGAGAGTCCACACTACAAATTGACACGCGACAAATCACTGACATATTGGTTCCGTAAGTCCAATCTTTATTTCCAACACAAGCATGAATACCACACAATTCGTATCATTTTCAAATAGACACACACATCCCCGGATACATATAGTAAAAGCGACTCACAATACCTCAATCCATTTATGCTCTCCCATTTTTGTCAGTTAATTGCCACCTTCCAGTGGATCCCGGACCATGCCTAGAGTTCCTTCCGCGTTTCCGCTACGATGGCGACAAGCATAAGTGCGTGCAATTCAACTACAGCGGGTTTCGGAAACAGCAACAAGTTTAATTCACTTTTGGTCGCCAGAAAGAATGCGGATGAAATTAATTTCGCAAAAATTGACCAAATGTTGCCTTAATCTCAAGCGATGCCGTTGTGCCCTACTGTGGTTCACTGATTAGCATTGCAAAATAAAACATCCGGTCGAGCTTCGAACACGCTCGTTGCTCACGTGTTGTTCCCACCAGATGTGAGCCAAACTGCGAAGACACCGATGGTCGAACCTAAATAGCCTCTTTATGTCCGCTGATCTAAGGGGGCAGATTTCGCAAACATACAGTAAGCTAGAATGTACCTCTGCATTGTACACTCCACCCTTCAGGGCGTGAGTGATGTCGCGCCGCCGCCATAGGTGGTGAAGACAGTTCGTGATCTCATCTTCGATCCCATGAAAGCTGATACGACTTCTCAGATAGTTGAATGTTTGAACGACTTCTAGCTGATCCCCACCAAGGTTCAGTTCAGGAGGCGATCCCTTCCAATCTTGGAGGAAAGCTTTGTAAGTCGATGATGCAATGCTAGAAGCTGCATCGTCACCGGATAGGCGCAATGAGAAAATACTGCTGGTGTCACCTGAAGGGGATCGCAGAGTGCGCACTGAGCTCCAGTCTTGCAGGCGGATCGCCGATAAACAGCAGATATCGATGGAGTGGGTCTCTGAAGTTCGGGTAAGTGTTGCCTGTTAACCGATCTGTAGCAATGTGCATACATTGAGGCACGCCAATCTGACGGAGGATCGAGGACTCCAAACGGAAGCCGATGAAATGGAACGGACCTCTTGGTTGGATATGGGCTCTTCGACAGGACAGGAGTGAAGCTCCGCGTTTGCATGTGAGTTGAAGCTAACAGATAAACACCCAGCAAAACATATTGAGTGAGTGCCAAGAATCGGGGTTGAAAACTGGTGGGGGGGAGGATAAAACTGAAGTTGGAACGGGACAGTAAGAGAGGAAAAGGCGTAAGAGGGGGAATAAGTAAATGGGAAGGCTTGAGTCGTAACGTCCAAACCCCTGTCCACTCTGCTCGATGCAGCAGATAGGCCACCGTTGATTATCCTCTGTGGTGGCCAGAGCATCAGGAATTTGTTTGACGTAAGGATCATAGTATTGCGTGCGTAGGATACTGCGAGGTTGCGCAGACCTAGACAGGAGGACGATTAGGGTTCTCCACCAAAGCCTTTGATGCAAAAACTTACCGCAATGCATCGGGTTAAGCGTTGGGCTACAAGGAGTGCGTTTTAAGGAATAAGGAGCCATCCTCATTCCAACCCCAACCTGGATGACCAAGAGGCTGAGTTTGTCTGGCCTCTAACTATTGACCAATCTGGTATGAATAGCCCTGATGGTGCAAAAAAGCACCATCCAGCATAGCTCAATGGATCAGTAAGGAACACAAACCATCGCACCACGGTAAGGTCCAGCCTCATTGCAACTGTTCACAACTTATGAACCACTTATTGCGGGAACAGGTACATTATGTTTATCATCTACCGTAAAGATAAATTCAGTGTGGGCATACAATATTCGATGTATCTTAGCTAGGCTCGTACCATTGTTCGCAAGCAGTAAAATACTCAGACGCACAAGGTGCTTCCGTGTTGTGTACACAATGTGAGCGAACGCGGACAATTGCTATCAGTCCAATGAGGAAAGCAACGTGTGTGTGATTTTGCGGGTCAGAAAATACAATCGGTTTACGCCAACATAGCCGAATGAGCCTTTCCGAATGCACGACTTCGGTCAGTACCATCGCATCTCATTGGGCTTAGGCATTTGTAGGCTAGCTAAAACCATCATCATCTTCCATAGAAGCACAGTTTCTATTTGAACTAATTCTTCTCGCTCCTAAACTCACAATGACTTCGGGGAAAAAAGGTGAGGAAGAGGAGAGCAACTGAAGCTAAACCTTCAGGCCCTAAGCAAACATCCTGAGTCAAGACGTCTACATTTGGTCAAAAACATGATATCACAAAAGTCTGACCATCGTCGAAACATAAAGCAGCATCAGTGAGAGAGCATTCTTGCGGCTACTATTTCCCTGCACCATGACCAACCATTACTGCGCAGATAGCTCAGCAACAAACACACTTTAAACAGACAGTCCGACTATGAACATTGGAACGAAGGTTTATGATCGGTAAAAGTGCATATACATGAGGTGCCGTGGGTTGTAACTAAAAGGAATTGTGCATTCAACTACAGGTGAACCCGCTTCATTGCTCAACCGGTTTACAGCCCACTCCGTTTTATTGCCTAGATTTCCAAAATTCAAATGCTTTTCTCATAAATATGCTAAACGTTCCCCGTCTAACTGCCCATTGTCGGGGTCGTTTCGCTGCTTAATTGCCCAACTGCGTGGGCTGCGCTCTTGACGCTTTGTCAATTTTACGCCCTCGCTTCTACTGTACTTTATTATGATTACCTCATAGCTAGTCAATGCGATCGAGTCAAGAATAACAAATGAGAGCCGATATCGGACGCGGAACCACTTACCCCAGGGGCAGCTTTCTCACGATTCTGCCGCCCAGTATTACATATAAGCTACATTCCTTCATCCGGCTAATTGCTCTTGCGATGTTTAAATCCCGCATATTGTTCGCGATTTCCTAGTCACTTCCAAAACCTTTTGTGAAATGAAACGTGGTATGAACCTTCACCCGTTAGACTAGTTTCGTAGGAAACATTGCCATTTTGAGTGCACACTGTAGCTTCGCAAGTCGATGAGTCGAGCTCACTTGCAAACTATGAACCAGCTATTGCGAGAATGTATTCATTATGTTACCCACTACTGAAAGGACAAAAACAATGTAGGTAATCCCTCTTCTTTGAGTCTTCAAGTTAACGGAAGTCAAGATTGGCTTTAGACACACAAATTGGTGCATGCGCGGTATGTACTCAGACACTGCGGCGGCACTGAATCATGGGACCACTTAAGATACATAAACGCAACTTGGTTTCCCAAAACAAGGTGTGTTTGTGTCCTTTGATGAGCCACATGCACTAAGCATTTAGGTATTTTTCTGGTCGGCAAGTAAACTTGACAAATGTGGTAGGATTTTGTTGCGGTACGAAGTACTACGAGAAATACAACTTAAATTTTCAACGCCATGTGAGAGGCAGATCATATTATCGCGAGGGCATTATGTCGTGGATGAGAGCGATCACTTACGGCCTTAGAAGAAAATTTAGTGCGAGCGCCAAAATGCTTAAGAATAATGAACTCAACTAAGGAACATCTACGCAAGCAACTGTATCTGGAAATAAGTTTAATCGATCAACAATCAAAACAAATATAATTGCAGTAGTCCTTGGTAGAGTACCGGAGAAACGTACAGCCAAACGAGCGCATTATAAGTCGCTACTATCAGTGCTTTGAATGTGACGCTTTCTGCTATCTGTACAGCATTTAAATGAACTCGTTCCCTATCAATGTATTATTAGATTGAAAAGAGCAGGGCAGTTTCTCCGCTGATTTTTCTTCCGGAACCTTACAGCTTCCACTCCGGCTGGCTTCCATATGACCTGCTGTAATCTGGAGATTCTAAGGTGATTGTGTACGCAGTTTATTGGGCAAATTAAAGCCACGACGTTCCTCAAGCATCGTACTTCACTAGGCACTTCTCCTGCATTAGCTTGAATAAAGACGCTGTTCGTTTTAAAATGGTCCCTTGCTTGGTTTCTCGTCGCATGCAGAAGGTGTGTCAAATGTTCAGGTGTTTTTAGAGTTTTCTGCAAAGAAACGAAAGAAGACAAGTAGATTTCTGATCAATCCAGCTCATCTTGCATATACTTGCATTTAGTAAGCGCGTAGTTAATTGGATCAACCAGTTTACGCGATTGATTTCTCAATCCAGATGACTTAGTGAGTTTTGGCAATTTAAAGCGTTTAGCGGTTGCTCAATTTTTCTGCGAAAGCGTAATAGAGCCTGTAAGTCCGCGCGACGCTAGTAACAAGAATTATAGACGCTTGCCGTTTAGAGAATGATGCCGGGTGGGGAGAAATGCTACATCACCTCTCTATAGTAGTTTATTAAAAGTACATAAAATAATTCAAATGCAGAATATTAAAGTAGGAGCCATCCGTTTTCGAGTTAACACACTTCGGAGCGTTCAAGTTCTAATGAGTTCAGGGACAATGATTTCGTATGTGCAGAAATACTGGCATCTGTTATATTGAACTACACCCATAGGCATAGTAGTCAGCACAAGCTTCGCAGCAAAGTCGCAATCAGACTGAAGAGATATCAAGCATTATATCGCAAGTACATGGCATTCGATACGATGCTGCAAATACATGAAGCTTTGTGGCAGCCACTAGGTTCAATGTGAACAGCTAGACACACGGAAGCAATTCGGATACTTAGAAACCGTGTAAATGCACCCACGCAGATGTTGCTACTTAAAAGGAGAAACCACAACTCTCATCGAAAATTCAAACGCTGTCCTCAAGCAATTGTCACTTAGTGTGACATACTCTGTATGTAGAGGATTCAATCAACTCTAACCTTGCCTCTTCATTCGTCAAGGATACACAGGCGTCTCAGCCACCTCCGCAAGAAGAACAAACGTGCTACTTCGCAATATCCCTGCGACATTGGGTGAGGTGCAGATTGATAGAAGCAAAATAATTTGTTGGACTCCACGGTGTTTACGCAGATGCATACAGAACGGAGCCAACCCGGATTGTGTGCGTCAGTGCAGATTGTGCCACCTCCTTCACACTATCTCGCCTGTTGACGTGCACAGCGTCTATCTCGAAATGTACATGGGTTAGGGCAACGTGAAGACGTTTTCTAAACACAGATAAAGTGGGGCGTAAACATCGCAGTTCGGGAGTGGGTTCCATTGGTAACACACACGAAGGGGGTATAGATTTCGTCAATATTCTGGCCCACTGTATTGCATGGTCAAGTTGAGCTGGTGACCCCTCAATTTCATGTCGTGACGGAGCTGTTCTAGGTGTTTGCAGACTTGGTTAGGTCGGCTCAAAATCTGGTAGGATTTTATTAGTTTGCCACATAAGAGCCGATATCGTACGCTGTAAATCGTTGGAGTCCTCAGCCTATGTTGGGATGGAAGATGGAATAGCCCTTTGACGTGTTTCATGGTTCTTACTTGTGGGGTTCCGTGTGCTGCGACAGATTGCTTGTGCCTGGTGTGGCAGGCCTAGATTGTGTATTCCTTAGGAGGCCACACCTACGTAGTAGGCAGCTGCGAACAAACAGAGGGATCACACCGCTCGAATGCCCTCAGCAGAAAGGCAAAGGATTGGTTGTTAGACTTGTGGCCTTCTTAGATTGCACTGAGCAGCTCAGTTCAGTCTGGATTAATACCCTGACGTCGCGCTCCAGCGTGACTGCTTGCAGAACAGAGATTTCAAGATTGTAGTTGATGTTCAGTTGATGAGGAGTGTAGGCAACCATACACTTAAACGAAATATACTGGCTCAGCTTTTGCATGATCTTTATGCGCCTTCTTCAGATCGGGCTTAAGTGCGTTATGATCCCTTCGGTCGGCTTTCGCCGGCAATGTCTTATCGTCATCAGCGTACAGCAGGAAATTCGAGGCAATCAAACATGTAAGCTCGTTATTGAACACAAGAAACAGACCTAGCCACAGGACTGATGGTTTTGGATGTCCACATACCACATTATAATCTGATGGGACAAAGCACATGGAAATTTAACCAGCAGTCGCTGATAATGCAGGAAACTCCTGATCGACCAACGGACAGGGTAGCCTACTCGATGACTTCCGAGCCGGTGAAGCAGATGGTTGTAATCCAGTAGGCTGGAAGTTTTGGTGAAATTGAGTAAACGGACATCTGTCGGGTGCAAGCAGTACATTGGTTGTGCATGAACGGATTGGTGGAAACCGTGCTGCTCAGGTGCTTTCTTGCTATATTGCTCCATTGCTGCAAGTTTAATCCTTGCAGCAAGTATCTGTCGTATTGATCACCTGTCGACAGGTTTGCCTGCATCCTATGTGTGATAACTCCAATGAATCACTTTACCTTGAACCAATCCCAGAACATCTGTTCATGTAACAAAGTGTCAGCAACTCAGTGTGATGTCCAACCGTTTTTGCATATGCCTAATATCAGGTCACAGATAACTAAGTTTGGGAGGTAGTTCCGAGGTTGGCATACAGGAAGAGAGGTATGTTGGTTACCAAACTAAATGATTGTATGATTGGCTAGGACTGGAATAGGTGGGTTGCTCATTGCCACACCATCTATCTGATGATAGAATTTTCCATCGAATTGGAACTGAATGTCTTTTGTGCGCAATGTCAAGAGGGAGTTGAAGTCCTGCGCCGAAAATTCCACGTTCAGTGCATTCGGGTGATTGTCATTGATTCCGGGAGAATTGTGTGTGTGCATTAACAGTAGTTTCCTCAACACAAACGTGACATTAAGTGCGACGTTAATAAGCGATGAAGTTAGTGTAGTGGATATAGGTATGTAACAGTAGCGAATGTCTCGTAGGAAAGTCGAGTCACTGCATCTGTAGGGTATTGGCAATTTGTTCAGCTCTCTGCGCCACTCTGACTCTCATGTTCAGTGGGGAAATGCCGTGCTTCATTTCCCGGATGGTGTTAACATGTCTATATAGGAGCTATTTGTTCTTGGCAAGTTTACAAGCGAAATGTAGTTGGTTAGCCAGTTTTCCTTAATGGTTGTACTGTGTCACTTTGCTACTCCAGGTTACTGGACTATGACCGGGATGAATATGGGAGTGAGATAGTACTGGTTAAACGAAATAAAAAGTTGTGATGGGCAATAATCATAGCAAGTAAAAGCACATTTTTGCTCCCTTGCGCAAAATTATATGTATCGCTCTGGGTCATAATGCCAAAGTGGCTAATTAACTAGAATAAATCCAGAACTTTCGTAAAGTAACAAAGTGTTGAGCGTTCAATTTGAGATCCAATTGCTTGCATGAATACACCTAATGTGGGGGCACAGACAACTGAGTTTGGAAGGGCATTCCAGACATGGCAGACCAGGAGGGAGAAGAAATTCCGTCGACAATCGAGACGATTGTACTGTTGACTCGGTTTCAGGCTATTGCCTTTAAGGTTGCCGTTCGGGCTGAATTTCAGTAGGTGGCGGCATAAGTGAGTGGGGTCACTGAGTATCTGGTAGACAAATATAGTCTCCACGTAGCTGGTCTTAGCGTCCACTGAACACTCCGAATGTCTCCAGTCGTTGCTGGTACGGATGGTTGAGCAATCCATTGGCAAATTTGGTTGCTCGACGTTGGGGACATTCGGGCACTGCAAATGCACGCTTTAACAATGGATATTAAAGCTGTATTACGTATACTACATGTGTGAATACTTAGTTCTTGAGCATGAGAGAGGATGGATACTTTTAAACTCCCGAATGCACTCCGCGTCTGACCCGCATGCTGGTTACCTCATTGGAAGCGGACCCTGACTGTCTGGAACAAAGGAGATCGGACTGTACCAGCGCACAACCGTCACCTGCCTGAGAGCTTGTCTCCACTTCGAGCGCCCCAAGCTTTGCATTGTTGGCTTATCGTTGGTGGATGCGGAAAACGCGGCGTTTATTCACATTGAACGGCATCATGTTCCTCAATGATGTCGTGCTGGAGGATCTCGTAGTGAAATGTTTCGAGCGATGCAAGTTCAAACCAAGCATGCTAAGCCTGGGTAGCGTATTCGACGTGGGGACGCATGTAGGCATTGAGCATCAGAGAAAAGCTGGATGAATCTAACCTCCCGAATACCCCACGCGTGAGACCAACATACTGGTTACCACTTTTGAAGCAGATGCTGACTGTTTGGAACAACCGATTTCTTCCTGTACCAGTACTCTGATGCCCCGAGCATGAATGCTTGTCTGCAGATCGTGAGTTCCAAATTTATAGAGATAGGCGTGTAAATGGCGAATGAAGACCACCTGGCGCGTGTCCACATTGAATGGCAATACATACCTTACTGATCATTGCCGGACCGCATGGAGATCGCGCTGGAGAATCTCGTGTTCGTCCATTCCATTGATCGCACGCCAAATTTTAACTTTACCTGCGAAAGATAAACGTTTTACGTCGATAGCCTTCGCTAGATCTTTGATGAAAAATCAGAACACGTGAGATCCCAGTACCGAACCCTGCGGCGTGCCGCACTCCAGTCGTATCGGTTCGGACAGATGTTGGGCTCTAACCTCCAATTTCCATGTTCGGTGCATATTACCAACCCATCCTAATACTGGATCGTCGAAAACGTAGCTCTGCGGTATGTACAGGAGGACTCAATGATCAAAGCTATCGAATGGTTTCGAGAAATCTATGTAAATAACATCGATTCCTGTCCCCTCGTCGTTTGCTTCTGTGCAATTGTCACTTGATATAAGCAGGTTCGTGGTATATGATTGATGTTGACGAAATCTATGCTGCTCCGGCGCTATGATGCCGGAGCTTTTCTGATAGCCCCTCAGTATATCCGCGATGACCGCTTCTGTGACTTTGGCGAGCGTAGGGCGATGCGTTACTCTACGGTAATTGGCAAGCTCAGACCGAGTTCTTCGCTTGTGAATGGGGCTATATTACCTCGTTTCCACGTTGAGTGAACTATGGTTTCGTCTAGACAACACTGATAGTATCCGGCAAGTGACTGGTCTAGGTGCAAATCTGCCACCTGCAGGGCTTTGGGGTGAATGCTATCCACTCCAAGAGAACTATGTGTTCGCAAGTACAGTAGTTTTTCAGCACTACTTCTACTGTGAATGTGATGATGGAAAACACTGATGGTGTGGTGACAAAAGCAAGTACAATAGTCATGGCTTGTACCCCTCGGAAAGTAGGCAACTACTGTGCCTGTCAGGTGTTGGCCGCATTTTGCAGTGTGTATACCCACCAATAGTAGTGAGTGTTGCGATTCCGCACTGCGCCTATCGTAATCCATTCCCGTGTCTGAAAATAAGCTTGTGGTCTGAAAAGAATCGTTTTCTGACTCCTGTTGGTGTAGTAATTTGTCTTCACGAACTAACTGTACAGAATACTTGCACTGAGCTACGTACGCAGTGCAGTTTTCTGCGCTTGGATTACTTTTGCAAAGGTGCCACGCCCGATCACTCAAGACCAAACATTTTTGTGTTCAGTCTCTCAGGAAGAATTTTGGTTTGATAGGACTTTGGAAATATTTTTGGCTCTGATTCTTTGTTAACAGGTGAGGTGAAAATAGTCAAGAAATTTTCTAACCTACTTCTAGGGGGGCACTCAGTCATGAATGTCGAATTAGCGCACAAAACCTGATAATGCGTAATGGATTGTATTTTTCCGGTCTCTGCATAGCGGCTCTCTGCTTAGCAAATTAAACGAACAACGAACTCACGTGATCGCTGCGACACGTTAGTCTGCACACATTTAGCCAATCAACTATGAGCTCCCCACTAGGGAGCACTATACCATTTCTTGGCCAAGTTGTCCTC
This sequence comes from Dicrocoelium dendriticum, assembly GCA_944474145.2. Lineage (NCBI taxonomy): Eukaryota > Metazoa > Platyhelminthes > Trematoda > Plagiorchiida > Dicrocoeliidae > Dicrocoelium > Dicrocoelium dendriticum. The sequence continues at coordinate 17,182,993 of OX104066.1, read as the reverse complement.
TTGGGCAACGGAAATAATCTGAGGGGGCGTTCAACATGAGTCTACTCAATAATTTTTGTTCAGTGCGTGCGCCAATCACTTGTGGAAGTGCGTATGTGTGCGTGTATAGCCCGTCGTCTTCAGCCAATTAGACTTCAGACAAATTAAGTAATAGTGGTGCAGGTGGGACGCTTCAGCTCCTACGCACGGAACAAATTAATTGAGTAGACGTATGTTGAATGCCCCCTCAGATAATTTCTGTTGCCGAAGAGGACAACTTGGCCGGTAAATGGTATAGATCTAACGTTGACGGTTATTCGCTGTTCTGAAACTGGTGGGTTCGCCGACGTAGTTTTATACGGGTGTGCTATAAGTTAGCTGTTGTAAATAGATCTTGCACTGTTCACCTCGGTTGCTGGAGTTTCCAAATCATGCATGTTGAGCTCTCCCGTAATGGAGATATGGGTGTATTACTGCTTTGTCACAATGCAAATGCAGATGTCAGTGTGTGGTCCATCACCGGAGTGGATTTAGGTGGTTGGTAAATTACGGATACGAGACATATATCGTCGTCCTTCAACCGGAGTTTGCACGAAAAGAGATCAGTGACATACGCTTCAGGAGCATCCATGAGCTCACAGCGAAGGTCTATTTTGTACTAAACGATTACACCCCACCCCTATCCGTTTTTTCGTTCCAGAGAAGTGACATACCTAATAGGACAATTTCAGCCTCGCAATTTCACAGCTCAGCCACGATTCGGTGATCATTCTGATATCTCGAGACTAGGGTGCGTGACAGTGATGGAGTTCGACCGACTTACTGACGATGCCTTGTGTATTAATACACAAGCTGGTCAGTTTCTCAGGAACCAAAATTGCATCATTGTACGTTCAACCAAGATTGGGGTTTGTGCCGACCGTTGCGGGGTCGGCCAATAGGTGCTTTTTGCAGAGTTGTTGGCATTTGATTTGCAGTCGCGTTATATCACTGCTCTCGGTTGTCTTGGCCCTGGTGGTCACCCGTGTTTTGTTATATTCCTTCGGATGCTAAGACTGTCCTTAAATCAACCCCTTCACAAAGCTGTATGAGGGGAAGATTCACAACTGAGTCATTAGCCAGGCTTGGCCGTGGACCCGCCGCCTTTAACCGAATTTCTTTAAGTAGCTTCTTGTGGAATTTAGACCAATTAGTTACCATAAGTGGTGTCATTGGCTCAGACTTAAGTATTACCATTACCTACCGGGGTCTGTTCCCCTTGGAGCTGGAGCTGCCTAAATGGTATGTCAGCAGTTACTCCTCTCGACTGGTTCCTCCATGATTGTGAGGAATGGTGGTAGATCGACCCAGTCCTGTGGTGGGACTATGCACTTTGAATGTGAAAACCCCATACCGAAGTGCACAACGCTGCGCGCCAGCATAGTTAATGGAATGTGCAAAGCAACTGGGTTCGGTCGAAATAGAGCTACTTCTTTAGCATAAGACCCATCATCCAAGTAAAACTAATAAGCAGGACGGAATCATCCTGATCATTTTTGTCCCAAAGTAGCATAGTGGAAATAAAAATGGAGCAGAAGTAGTATATTCCCCTTGTCATGGCAAATTCAGAGCAACATTTTTCCTTAAAATCTCATACATCCAAGGGAATCGTGATACAGCGATTCCAAAGTATCTTCTTCGGAGCTAAGCATTGCCATAGACAACAAGGTAGACAGAAATGGAGACACCTATTGAAGAGAAGAAGAACAGATGATAACTCCGTGTATAGTCACTAACCAGTGTAATAATTCATAATCAGCTGATACACTCTGGGAACCGCCCAGCGGACACGAGTGAACTGTTCATAGATGGCCTGACGACCGAATGCTGTTGAGTACCAAAAGCTATTTAGTTGGGTGATGCAGTATTTACCCACAGCTCCAACCACACACCCCATATCCAGTGTACACCCGAAGGAATAAGACCGGGAGGCATGCGGATACGAACCACGTTTCATCAACGGAGCCGGCCCACACTCCTTCACAGGCAATCACAAGCACGCTGTAGTTGAGAATCAAGCGCACACACGGCGGTGGCTGGACCGTAGCCCTCTCCACATTGAGTGCATGGAACCACTCTTTGAGCCTAGCATGACCACAAGACTCGTGCACCCCGTCCCCTCCAGCAAAGACCAGCTGTCTCCTGTAGCCAGATTGACGAGCTAGTGGGTAATAGACAGGTAGGCACCTTGTCAACATGCACATCAAGCGCAGCCACACCGGGGATATCAAGCAACAGCCAATCACTTGAAACGACGAGGTAATATATGATAAATCGGATAATGCGTACAGATACGGCGGCATAACTATTCACTAAATGGGCGTAGAAAATAAATTGGTTACGAACGAATCCGCAAGAAGTCAGAGAGGTGAGAAGTTATATTCTAAGAAAATGCCACAAACTGGAAAACATGGAAATTAACTGCCATCAGCTTCAGCGAGGTGTGCAAGATTATAGGAGACAGTATAGGTAGACATTTATATGAGAAATAAAAGCATTAGGACAAACTTACAGACCCAACATGCAAGCACGCAATAAGTGAATTCAACGCAGCGTATCTACAAACGCCTCGTCGGTTCTGTCTACGTTCTCTGCAGGACCCGTCGTCGCTTCGGTGGTGATCCCGATTGGTCTCTTTTATGACTCACTAAGCCTGCCTGACTCAGGAACTCGCAACCGCATGTGCTACAGCACCATGCACTTGATGTCGAAGGAGTACAATCCATCGGTGCTTGCCGCTTCTTCTCTGTATGTATGAGGTCTTTCTCCCACAATTCGGCAACAGCCTTCGTGATAAGATCGCACCACGCACGCCGATCAACCGACTTCGATTCCCATGACCTACATTCAAGATTAGAATGTGAGAAGCTCACAATAAAGGCGGTAGCCGTTCAGATCCTGCAAACTATCGTCCAGTGTCTCTCCTTCCTGTGCTCGCGAAGGTGATGGAAGCAGTCGTCGCGGAGGCTTTAATGGACTACCTGGAAAAATGCAACATCTTGGTAGCGGAACAGCATGGCTTCCGTCAAAACCTGTCATGCACCACAAACCTACTGATTGCAAGAGGTATTTGGACGGACGTGGCTGATGATGGGGTCGGAGTTGACGTCATCTATCTGAAATTCTTCAAAGCTTTCGACCGCCTTGATCACTGCATCCTACTTCAGCGGCTACAGAGTTGCGGAATCGGAGATCCTGTATTTGGTCGGATTGGCAGCTTCCTTTACCAACGAAAGCTTCAAGTACGTGTTAGGGGATCACTCTCTAACCCAATTGAGGTGGAATGTGGTGTCCCACATGGCTCAGTGCTGGGACCGCGTTTATTCCTGGTGTTTATCAACGACCTGGCATCAGTTATCTCCTCAAATGTCCTGCTTTTCGCCGATGTCGTCAAGACAGGGCGGGCAATTAGTAATAAGCCAGATCACGATCTGCTCCAACATGCCTTAGATTGCATTTACAAACGGTCAAATAGGGACAAGCTTCAATTGAACATAGCTAAGTGCAAAGTGATACATCTGCGTCACCAGCAGGTGAGCGCTTACCAGCTTGGAGACCACACCTTGGAGCAGGTCTCTCAGGAGCGTGACCTGGGTGTATTGGTACAGGAAAATCTCGGGTTTTCAAAACAAGCAGATGAGACGACGAGAACCGGCAATCAACAATTCGGGCTTCATCGCAGAGCCTTCGGTCGGTTTGAACCCTCAATATTTCCCCAAATGCTTAACGCCTACGTGCGACCGCAGGTGGAATATGCTATTCAGGCGTGGCAGCCGTGGCAGAAACAGGATCTTCTTGCTCTCGAGACTCCTCAACGAAGGGCAACCAAGAACGTCAGGGGCCTCTTTCATCTGCCTTATCAGCTTAGACTGGAATCTCTAAGAATGTATAGCAGTCGATCTCGGCTTTCGCGAGGGGATCTCATAATGTTTTACCAGATTCTGAAGAACCCAAACCACATTTCCCGTCCGCTGCTGGAATTGAACCACAGCACTAACCTAAGAGGTCACCCTCTGAAACTGACGATTCAGTATAGCCGGCTTGAATGCCGTAGAAATTTCTTTTCCCTCCGGGTGTGCCAGCCTTGGAACGCCCTTCCTAATTATGTCGTCTCTGCTCCCAATCTGGTGATATTTTGAAGACGTGCTGACGATGCATTGTATCATTTACACTTCATTTTATGACTTGCTAGCCAGGGGCTACAAAACGCAATCAAACGGTGTCTTGCCAATCGCCTAACCAACGGATTAATGGATTTATACGTCTAACACGCGAACATCTCCGCTATTCCACACAAGTCTATGGTGAGTCCACCACAACACTTTTCACTTTATCATGCAATTGCTTTTCGCAATAATTTCCATCCCACGAGAATTGTTAAGCAATGCTTTTTACCCGTAATAAACCATCGTTCCATTGTTCCATTGATTATGTCCTAGTAACTAAGCTTCGGTTTCCCCACATTCCGCTTCCCAATACTCAGCTGACCATATACTAGTTGCTTCGGTATTCGCGTCGAATCCATACGGCTCACCTGACCGAGCCACCTTAGGTGTCTCAGCAATAGGATGCCGTCCACTGCATACATCCCCACTTCGGCGCAACACTTCCGTGTCTGCAACTCTGGCGCCCCAGCCGATCTGCAAAATTCGTCGCAGACGCTGCTGATGGAACCGCTCGAGATATCGCACATCCCGACGGTACATCGTCCACGTTTCACTGCCGTATAGAAGAATGGACAGTACCATGGATTTGTACACCATCAGCTTCCTACCAACGGTAAACTGATGGTTGATCCACACTCGGTACTCAAGCTTCCCAAATGCCGCCGCTGCCTACCAGACGTGGATACGCAGCTCACTGCGTAGCTGATGATCAGTCGACATCACACTCCCAAGGTTGCAATAGCGGGAGGTGGTTTCTAATACTTCAGCACTGATGCCGATTCGCGGCAATATTGAAGATTGCGCCTCCAGTGAACGCTCAAAGAGGCAGACAGTTTTGCTTGTGTTGATGGTGAGTCAAATTTTGCCGCTGTCGAGGCCAGTGCACTGCTACGCTACAACTCATCCGCGCCGTGTGAAAACAACCCACAGTCGTCAGCAACCAGAAACATACGGATAGTTGTCTCACAGACTAGAGTTCTCACACCGAAACGACAGATGTTCAGCAACCCACCATCAATACGGTGCTCTACACGGACACCGTAAGCACAAGCCGCATCAAAAGCACAGGACAGGATTGCATGAAGATATATATTAAACAGGGCAGGAACTAAGACACAGCCTTGCTTCACACCAGTGACAACTGCAAAGTCATCCCAGATCTCTCCACTCAGCTGCACCCTCGCTCGCATACCACTGTGCAGACATTCCATTAAACTTACAAACTTACGCCGGCAACCAAACTTACCCAACACCAGCCACAATGCCTCGCGGTTCACCGTATCAAATGCCTTGGTGAAATTAACAAAAAGCGAGTACAATGGCTGAAGTCGTTCTCTACACTTCTCCTGTAAATGACGAGCCGCAAACCCCATATCTATAGTGTTGCGACGCGAACGGAATCCACACTGCTCCTCCGCCACTTTAGGTTCCACAACCTGACTGACGAGGCGGTTGAGCAGGATTCGGGCAATCACCTTGCCCACACATCTTAGCAAGTTGCTGCCACGATAATTCGTGCAACATTGCTTGCACACTTTACCTTTGCACGGTGGTAGGACAAGGGTATCCTTCTACTCAGCAGGCACCTCCTCCTCAATCCACACGCGTTGCACCAAGTGGTGCAGCGCAGCCACCAACGCGGTTCCGCCGTGTTTCAATACTTCAGGCGGGATCCCGTCGGCCCCGGCACAGCTGCCGTTTCGCAGCTGAGCAAGTGCCTTCTGCGTCTCATCCAGTGTCAGCGTGTTCGCCAGATTCGCCTTCACATCGTGCTGCTTGAGGCCGTTCTATATAGGCCAGTCGATCTCTGAACGGTTGTTCAAGAGACAGTCAAAGTGATTTCGTCTGATCTGTATTATGTCTGCAGTCTGTGTGCAGGTAGCGCCTGCACTACCATCGATCAACATCCACACCGGCTGCAATCTCGGTCCATACACCGCCTTCAAGGAGTCAAAGAATTCCTTGTGTTGGCGGCGTTCGGCGTAGCATTCCATCTGCTTCGCGTTCGCCGTCCACCATGCATTTTTATGCGACGGAGCTCTCTCTCTCTCTCTCTCTCTCTATACATATATATATATATATATGTATTAGTTTATTGCTGTGGTCTCATATCCTGGACGCCTCCTCACTGCAACCGCTGGGTAGGAGTTGGCTTACACCCTTCTTCTTCTTCCTAAGACCCGGGACTCGATTCCATTTGAGTCAGTTCACTGACTCAGGATGCTCCACCCGCTGCCTTTCCTGTGTATACTTTAACAAAGGCTTTGACTGAGGACCCGTGTCGTTCTCCTGTCAGGTGTGGGCGTTCTGTCAATTTCCTAGTCTAACCACCCGAACATGAATTACGCCAATACTAATTAATCCATGCTGCATCGGCCGCCAAGCAGTGGCCTTTCGAAAAGGGTCGCCTTATCTGCTGCAAACAGCTTGGTGGATAAACGAAAACCTGTTACTGCTGGAGCACCCATCTTTCTTCTTCCCCTGTACATACAATCACGTCCCTGTTTCACCTAGCCCACTACTTCCTCCAATCCAGATAATCACCAACCACAGGGTTGCCCGCCAACGCAATGTTATGCCTCATCGCAGAGTGCACAAAAGCGGGGGCTGTGAAGTGCGCACACTACTGGACCGAAATTAGTGTGAGCGCCTCGAGCGACGCACTGCACTGGTTACGATGGAACTGTCGCGCGACGACATCGATATTGCGGCGCTCAGCGAGACCTGGCTCGCTGGGTAAGGTAGGTTGCATGAGTAGCATAGAGATATCTAAACCGGATTAACATACCACATCTGTCAAATGAAACAAAACACGAATGAGCATTGTCGTATTCTGTTTTATTTGTCACGCACTTACTGAGCTGTAACAACTCTCTATACTATTTGTGTGTGCACATCCCATTTCCATTTCGAACTATCGTTATACAGTAGTGCGTTCAAATCGGTAGATGATTAATATAACAAGTTACTTATTCGCGGGCATTTCCAATTTTAATTTTTACTCCAACCATCCTACGGGACTTGTCAAGCACATGCTTTTTACCCGTGATAAACCATTGTTCATCATTGTTCAGTGTACTACCGATAAGCCCGTTAGCCGTCAACACGATCGGTTTGTTTGGATTATTCCCCTCTATCCTCTCTCCATCTTCTCACAGCGTTGTCTCTGTACGCTCATTCGAACCGGATTTACCAGCGCTACACAGTGATCCATCATACGTGGAAATATCTACTACGATTAGAGGCTGTGCCATCACTAACCGTTTTCACTGGCATCTGTGATTAAGCGCAAGCGTTTAATTCAATCATATTGAGCCGATTGCCTTTCTGTGTGACACCATTTGATACAGAATTCTCGAGGCAGGCCGGAAAGCTTAAGCTTATTCCGATCCAGTGTTTCTCAATACAGCTGTGAAATAATTTGTGATTTGTGGTCTGTCAATCTGTGTTCAGCGCTCTGTTCAGGTTCCAGTCATTCGCCATTTCTTGCAACCTTGTCAGCCAGTGCGGCTGCATAACCCATCACACGGACTGCGCGACCACGCCGACCGCCCATTTGACCTTGCAACCACCACGCTCGCCTGACTGATGTGCGCCGCTCTCAAAGCTGTAAAAGTACAGAACGCTAACCAACCCACTGGGTCAGGTAATGGCATCAAATTGAATGGCAGAAAGGCGAAACCGAAGAGACTCCCATCGAAAAGCATTTGCGGGTTAGGAGAATGCCATCGAGTAGTAAAAATCGGTCTGGCTTGTTCGCACTGTTTGGAATGGTACCATACGAAATGTGCAAATGTGTCCCAACAACAGTTACGGGAGCGAAATAGCTCCCAAGATGCATGTTGGTTCTGTACTGCGTGTTCCACCATCCCCCTCGTTAAGTGCTTGCTTATCGTAGCTGAGAAATGCGACCGGTTAATCGCAGAAGCAGAGCAGAGGATAAACAATAAGATTACTTCAATGGAAGCGAGTATGCACCACAGAAGCGTAGCGGCTTCTAAGCAATGGAATGCTGAACAATCCGCTTCCCCTGAACAGTAATCAGCTACCTCTTCATCTCCGTTGTCTTCTCCAACTTTGGTAGAATGCCGGGCGAAAACGGACCGTACCTACGAGACTCAAATAGTACTCACGTCAACGGAAATCAGACACCAGTCAATACCTCTGGTTAAGCAAACTCCACTAGACGTAACATCAAGCAATAACAAGGACGAAGCAAATAAACACCAATCCTTGGTACCTGTAACTCAAATGTCCCTTGTCGAGACTAAGCCTCCCGGAACATCTGTTACATATGCAGAGATTGCTGCAAGGGTCCACCGAGAGGCAGCCGTTGCGTCCTCTTCCATTGTAAACACCGTTAACGCAAATGGAGAGAAAAACAGCGAACAATCACTTGTCAACAAGTCAGGACAAATGAGTACCATATCTTGTAGATCGACGAAAAAGGGATCCAACAACAGTGCCCGGACTGTTGTATGCTCAAATGTCTCTGAATCTACCGCCATCACATTGCGGGAGAAGTTGTCTGGCGACCAAGACCTATGGAACTCATTGTGTATGCAGATGAGTATCAAAGCCAAGCCCATAAACTTGTTACGAATTACTCTTCATCCGAACTCGCCACACTATGGTGAACCCAGACTTATTCGAGTAACTCTAGAATCCTCCACCGACGTAGAAAACGTTTTGCTCTCCGCAAGCGCGCTGAAACATGAATCCTGTGGGATACATATCTATCCTGATGTCCCTTGGAGCGCGCGACAACCAAAAGGAAACACCGAAGAGGGGCACAGCAAGCAAGACGCCTAAACACAATCTTCATACATGGCGTGCCAGAACATCCTTCTAACGATGTTCAAGAGACCGGAAAGCACGATTTAGAACAGTGGCGGTTCATTCGTGAAACACTTTCTTTGGATAATGTTGTGGCACTATCGCTCACCTGGATACCTCTCTCACCAAATTACAAAGGATGCGGTCTTAGAATCCTAAAACTTGTGGTTCAGTCAGAGCAACAAGCAAAGGATGTTTTGGATGGATGGCGGAGAAATCTGAATCATCTTCCTTCCGAAATTCGGTTAAAGGTCGCAAACACTTTGCACAGCTCAAATATTAAAGCAAATGAAGCAGCAAGTATACCGACGAATTTACAAAAGTGTAACGTGACTGCTGCTTTAATTGACTCTGACGTAGGTCTGAACGAAGGGTGGGACGCACCTTGGCCGAAGCAAGTGCAAACGAGGTATCATTGACCCATCAAAAAAACGAGTAACTGCCGACCTCCCATCGGTCGGCATTCTCCCACACGTGACAGCTTCACCCCACTGTGGGCTCCTAGAGACCGAGAAACTGGCCTGCTTGTATACGAATGCTCAGGGTCTTTCTAACAAACTGGCTGAACTGAAAGATCGCCAAGCTTCCGCGACGTATGACGTCATTGGTATCACCGAGACATGGTTGCACACGGGAATGACGGACGCTGAAGTTTCGCCACCCGGCATGTCGCTGATCCGGAACGACAGGCTCACAAAAGGAGGAGGGGTAATCCTGTACTACCGAAACGACTTACAGTGCGAAGCCGTGGAGGATTCAGACTCACAGTTCCCCGACTCTCTTTGGTGCCGGTTGCAGTTGAAAGGCAGGGACGCTTGCCTTATTGTCTTGGTGCACCGCGCCCCCAACTCAACACCCGAAACCGACCACCACCTAATGGCTGCTTTAAGGTGCAGTTTACAACAAACGTACACTCACGTTATTATCATGGGTGATTTCAACGTACATTGTTTACAAGCCCCTGCCACGATCGGAGAACAATTCAAAACCGATTTACAAGATCTAGTAACTACTGTTCCTCTTTACAACCACATCACTTTGCCCACTCGGTTCAGAACTGGTAACAGGCCATCTGTGTTGGATCTTGTGCTTACCAACGAGGAGCATATGATTGATGCGTTGGTTTTAGACTGCCCGTTGGGTCGCAGTGATCACGCAGTGATCAGTTTCAACTTCGTCTGCTATGCAGAATATCTGAATGATAATGATGAGACTGTGCGAACCAACACAAGGTACGACCGACTCGCTCATCTCGTCAGCGCCACAACTCGGTCTTTCCTCGAAGTAGAACCCCCGGAAGTCGCCTGGCTCGTGTTCGTCAACACATTCAGTCAGCTGCTTTCACAGGCTTCATAGATAAAAGCTTGAAATACGTACAAATCTGTTTCTTTCGTTAGGAGCAGAACTCGAAAATAGATGACAGTACGCAAAGCAGCATGGCGAGTGTACAGAGAAGCTCCAACACCGGAAACTTGGGACAACTACGTACCAAAACGTAACCACTGCACTCAACTGTTAAGAGAAGGCAAAGCCGCTTATCAACAGAACATCGCAAAAACCTTTAATGCTAACCATAAGCACGTTAATAGCCTACGAAATGTGAGGCAAGGATTTCCTCCACTCAAGACGGCTGATGACCCAACAAGAACGTCTATGGAAGCAGCAAACGCGCTGCAGCTGCAACACGCCCCCACGTTTCAAAGAGTTTTGCCACCAGGCGATTTATCAAGCTTTGCTTTCCGCTCGCCAAGACCAACCCATTACACTTTTAATGCAGAGGCGGTCTTTCAAAAGCTGACTTCTCTACGCAAACACAGCTCGCCGGGTGTCGACACCATTCGTCCAGAAGCATTGGGAGCAACAGCAAACCAACTGGCAGGACATTTAGCTCAGTTTTTGCAGTGCTGCTTAGACCAGAACCAAGTTCCCGCCATGTGGAAGCTTGGTATAATAACCCCGATTCACAAAGGTGGAAGCAGAACTGATCCCTCCAACCACCGCCAAGTAAACTTTCTTCCTATACTCTCCAAGGTCATGGAATCCATAGTTGCCGATGCACTGGTGTGCTATCTGGAAAACTGCAACCTCATAACTCCTGAACAGCACGGTTTCCGTCGACAGCGGTCATGTACAATGAATTTACTAATTGCACGCAATAGTTGGACCGAGGCAGCCGACGCTGGAGAAGGTGTTGATGTGATCTACCTGGATTTTTCCAAAGCTTTCGATCGTCTGGTCCATCGGATACTACTGTCCAAGCTGCAGCATTACGGGATCGGAGACCCTCTTTTAAGCTGGATCGCCAACTTTCTACTTCAACGGCAATTAGTGGTCAGAGTTCGGAGCTCTTTATCGGATCCCATATAAGTCGAGTGTGGTGTGCCGCAAAGCTCTTTTCTAGGTCCACGTTTGTTTTTGGTGTTTATTTATGATCTTGCACAGGGAATCGCTTCAAACGTCCTAATGTTTGCCGAGGGTATCAAGATCTGGTGCAGGATCCAGGCGAACGCCGACCAGCATGTGCTTCGGCGTGATTTAGATACGGTGTAGCAATGGTCGACCCAAAACTTATTGCATTGCAACGTCAGTAATTGCAAGTTGCTTTCCATCCGACATCAGAGAAGCTACTCATACTGACTTGGAGCGAATATACCGCAACATTCAACTCTCGAACGTGACTTAGGTGTGCTGGTTCAAGATGACGGGTGGCTCCCGGCAATCCGAAAAGGCCTCGAATACCGGGAACCAACACGTCGGGCTGTTGAGGCGGGCTTTTGGACAAATAAACAGCTCCATATTTCGACAAATGCTCAGTGCGTATGTTCGCCCCCATGTCGAATATGCAATTCAAGCCTGGCATCCATGGCTGAAACACGACCTTAATGCACTGGAGCAGCCTCAACGCCGGGCATCTAAGAACGTAATTGGAATGCGCAATCCTTCCTACCAGGAGAGACTGCAACGACTGGGATTGTTCAGCGGAAGCTATCGCAGGCTACGAGGCGACCTGATTATGACATACTTGATTCTGCGAGACCCACATCATGTGTGCCGCCCTTTACTGCAACTCAGCAGCAATACAAACCTGAGGGGCCACTCATTAAAACTCGCAGAACAATACAGTCGTCTGGAGTGCCGCAGAAATTTCTTTTCCATCCGTGTCTGTCATCCGTGGAATGCTCTCCCAGAATCGGTCGTCTCTGCACCGACACTAACAATATTTAAAAGACGGTTGGATGAAGCACTCATCCACTTACACTTTGTCACTTAACACTACGTCTCCATCCTACACCTGGAGTTTACCATGGAATTATTTGTTGTTAACTGTGGGTGCTGTGAATCTAAGAGGATCGCAGGACTACAGCGAAGCAAACGATAAGTCCTTATTTTCATTTTTAAAGTATTAACTATTTTACTATCCTTATCATCATTATTGTTACGTTGATATCCCCACCAACTATCCAACGGGACTTGTAAAGCAACACTTCTAAACCCGTATAAATTCATTGTTCATTTTTCATTTCCTCTAAGCCGATTTCTTTTTCTTCTTCACACGCCACTAGTATTTCCAACAAAGTTACATACAATATCAGTCAAAAGCAAGTAAAACACAGAAAATTTACGATTTCCCAGTGATATTGGGCGTTCAGTCTAATAAATTTTAGTGCCGTTGTACACAATAGCTCGTAGGAGGAAGACTGCTTTTGGGGTTTTACGAGAACCTACAGCTATCGATTATAACCATCCTGGAGACGAGGATGATTATGATGTTGGTGAAGACCATTTTCCAAGAGTCGGCAGAAGATCACAGCATCTCTGATACTCTAACGTCTGATAGCGTTGCTTCTCATGAGGGCAGTAATGAGAGTGTATCAGCCGATTTGCATCTTCCAGTGAAGTTCACATATAGAAAGGGGATACATCGTGGACCGCAATGGAATTCCAGACAACTACTATTGGTAGGAAGTCATCACGGCACGTTTTCAAGGCTAGACCAGAACCTACGGTCTACACTAAGAAATGTGTGAAATATGGTGAGCTGTCAAGCGCTTTGGACATCAGAATCACGTCCCACGTGCCGAAATATATTCAAGGATATACTAAAGCTGATGCCAAGAAAGTTTTCGACATTCCTTTTCACAAGCATTTTTGAGCTGCATGCATTTGTTAGCTACTTTACATCAGGGGCTTTATGGGCTTGAAGATTATGCCGATGAATACGCTGTCGTGCGATAACCAAGGATTGCCTAAGACAAATGGCATGAACATATTCAAGGAAATAATGAGATTTCTTCGTTTTGACATGCGAACTACCAGAGGTGCTAATCTGCAGACCGACAAGTCCGCTTTGATATCTGAATTCCGGGATGCTTTTATCCGCAACTCAAAGCAGTACTATGGATCTTCGCAATACCCCACCGTCCGCGAGCTATGTCTCCCAACAAATCCCGCTGTTGCTCTCTTCATTACATGGCCAACAAACCTGCTAAGTTGAGTAACACATTTTGGAGTTTGGCAGAAGTGGACAGCAAATATCTAGTGAAGAGATTTCCATATCTCTATAACAGGGGATCTCGTCCACGAAGAGAACATATTCCAGCGAACGTGAGATTGAGGCTTATGTGTCAGCCTTATTGGGAAATGGTTATAATCTCACATGCGACAACCTCTTCAAAACTGTAGCATGGGGAGAAATACTCACCAAGGATAATATAAGTATGCTGGGAACTATTCGATCTCGTAGAAAGAAGTGCCAACGAATTTGAAGCAAAGCAGTGAAGAGCTGCTCAGTTCACTTATTATGAAGACTAACAATAGACACACATTAACATCCTACTAGTGTGAAATGAATAAAAATGTTTTGGTTTTCAGTTCCTTGCACAGTAACTCTTCCATTCAAATCTATTGAGAGAAAGAGTCCATGACTGTATTGTTTTACACATCTGCAAGGTATGGGGTAGATGTACTCGACCAAATGGTAAGAGCGGTCAATGTCAATTCATCATCTCGATGGTGGTCAGTCCAGGTACGCTTCAACGTGTTGGGTTTAGCTAGCATTAATTGCTGAATACGTTGTAATAGTGTCTCCATGAATAAATTATCACGCCGATCGGATCTGATGGGTCTTGCGGAAGAACTGTGTAAATCCATGCATCATACAAGGTAGTTGACAACTGGACTTACGACGAACGACAGTGCAGTTGGAAAATCGTGAGACAAGTAAACGTCGGCAGTGTCAGATTGGCTCCTGTACAGACAACAAGTCAAACATCAAGTACTCTGCAGGTGAGAAAATTAGTTTTTGGCACATGTGGACAGATAAGGTATAACCACGGAGCGGTCTTTCTAGTGTTAGACTTGTGCGGGTCCAGTCATCAGCCATTAATTTAACACTTTAAGAGATATGTTTGCCGAACCGGTGGACAGGGTCGGTAACTTGCTCAGTGACGAAAGCGTCATTTGTATCTGGCATTTGTGCGATGTTTGCAACCGCCATCGCCCCTACAAGAAACGATCTTCTCATGGTGGCATTTGACTAACGGATTCCACGTCAGTGTCTGCATCCTACGCAGTTAAATTTGACAACTCAAAGGAGTCTAAGGTTCAGGTGTACGGCGACACCCATACACCATGCACGAATTCAATCTGAATGCAACGATACAGTGCGGCGCATGCAAATTCTGTTCCAACACTGGTAACACGGGTGCTCTAAAGACACCGTGCATTGCGAACTCATTTGACACCGGTTACACATATAGGCTAACATGGAAGCGTTGCACGATAGCCCCACAGAGTCGTCTGGATGTGAATCGCATTTGCAGAAAAACATTACTAATAAAATATGATCATGAACTGTGTACGAATCCGCCTACTTTGTTATCGTGAGGAGGTTGTGTGTGTTTGCACTATACGGTCTTACAAGGAGCATTTTATGCAGTGCTAATTTTGTGATGTTTCATTTAGTAGGCGCAGAAATTCTACGAATCGAAAATACATTCATTGGACGACAAACTCAGGAGAGAAAGATCACGCTCACTTTCAAACCGGCTGTACTGTGCGATCGATTGCATTTGGTACCGACGTGTCTATTTTTCATGAGGTCGAGACAAATGTGACTGGTCTTCTTAAAAGCTGGCTATTCTGTGGTGGCCGCAATGACAGGCAAATCCAGAACCGGATGTCGCCAACAGTATATTAAACGATATATATAACTTCAAGTTCAGTGGTTTGTAAGGAGTATTAATGATGGGTCTGGTTCCATTTCAAAAAGTACGCGCTTGAAACACGGACGGCTTTGAATGATGAATCGCGTTAAAAGCAAGTACACTGGAACCTGTCTAAGGAGACCACTCAAGCGACCAACAAAATGTGATCGCTTTGGATAGGTGGTCGCCATAGCAGTTGAACTGTAGTTGTTTCCGCATTACTTGCTGATAACATCCCCAGTCCGAAGCTCTCGATCAAGTCTCCGTGAGATGAAAATAGAGCGAGCCGTAGCCTCTCATCCGACAGAACGGTTACGCCTGCCGACAAGTTGGGAAAATGCGAAATGGGCATCCAGTATATTTTGAAGTGCGTGGTGTTTCTATGGTATAATGTAAGCCTTCGACGTTTTAATTCGAGGTTTGTTTGATTCAATGTGTTTAGCATGTAATTACCCATATAGGTGGTGAATCCCACCTGAAGCATAGGTGTAAAGCTGATGATATTTGGAAGGCTGAAATAAAAACTATCCGTGGTGTCAGCCGCATCGACTGAAGCTGTTGCAAAAACAACTGCCAAGAATTGCAACTGCGTCCGCACGTAACCCACAATACAGTGTGCTGCAGGGTACGGGTAGGGTACTACACAAATCGTCTTTAAATCTGATGGTGAGATTACTCTCAGTGGCTTGACGTTAAGGTCCACTTCTATAGAAGTGCCGCAATTTTGAACTTAATCAAAAATATTCATGGCATTTGATATTTTGTCACATTCCCCTCCTGTGTTCTTTGTTTCGCATTAACTGATGCTCCAATCAAGCATTTCCAATTAGTCTATTTTTCCACAATGCCATTCTCTTAAGCGCCCCATGATTGCTCTACAGCTTATGTCTATCTTTATTTTGATTTGCGATCTCATCGGCTCGGTCGTTGGGTTTGAGTTTTCTAGATCTGCCAGAGTGGAGTACAGATTGCATCGCAACCTGGATGGTCTGCGGACCCAGGTGAGCATTATCGACCGACAGCGATTAGCATCCTTTACGTGGATCAATCAGCTTTACCGGGCGATATAAACAAATGTCACCGGTGTGATTAGCATCATTCTAAACGTTAGTTGTAAGTGCTAAATACCCCAAACTTGCTGGCGAAACACACATTACGTACGAAAGATAGTTGTTAGATACTATCGACCTTAGACTTGTTATATATTAATGCTTGAGAATATCATCCTGTCTGAAGAGTGAGACCAAGCGGGACAGGAGGGACCATGAAGCTCACAGCACAAATGTCAGTGAAGTCAGCTTCCGGCATCTCATCAAACGCGTCCCATAAAAGTGTTCCACTTCCGTGGGACTACAAGTAGGGTGTCCGGAAGCACGTACAATTTGCTCGGTCGTGATGTTGGTTGAGCTCTTCTCCTGTTCCACACCCAGAAGCGGATAGCGCGAATAAGTCTGGTCGTGTGATTAGTGTGCTGAGATGCGTAATTTCATCAACTGTGATCAATGGAAACCCTCTACTCAAATACAGCTGCAACCCAACTCAGAAAAATGAAACTAAAGAAAGTCAGGTGCATGCGACGATTATTCTGAAACACCCATTTTATGAATGAATTGCGACGCACATACCTAGTGCGCACCGCCATTCACACTGAAATGAACGTTAGTGAATTCAGACCTTAGGACCGTAACTGGTACTGGCAAATGTTAAATGTTGCCTTCCCGAAATCACAGCACTGCACGACAAGTTACAATCACAGAATTAGTAAACAGACTTGCAGTTGGTGGGAAAATAATTGTTACATTCCTTCATTCCAGCGCTCAATGTAGGTCAGAACCAATTTGAGTTGGCGAACCTGTAGGGCAGTTACGTTAGTGAATACTCGTAGGTGTGAGAAAATGATGGTCAATGCTAAATTCATCGATATGTATGTCAATGGTTTAGGTAAGTAACTAGGGTCACGTTGCTTGAATCGCCTGCTAAAGATTGGTTGAAGCTTTAAGCGATAATGCTCAACAATCTGTGAAGTATAAAGAGATACCTGCCTGCTCGCCAGATAAACGAGACCGATCAGCATCCAGTTACTGGAATCTGGCTGGAGAAACACCTACGAACTGTGATTACAACCAATCATAGATGGAATTAACATAACAAAGTACCGTGCTACACTTTATGAATAACAGCTTGTATCGTTTTTGTCTGCTTTTAGTCTTACCCTATCATAGGTTCTATATTTGGAAAGTTGGACAGCAGGCTTTATCCCAGCGAATTCGACAAATATCATATCAAGTCAAAGAACATATCTTCCGTCAATATCTTTCAGTAAAGGGATTACAGTTCTCGTAGCATTCTGACCTACTTCGTCTAATGCTGCTAATGCACCCAAAAAGTTAACATCCCTCACAATGTTCACTGTTATTCAGCCACTGACTTTAACTCTTGGTTGCATTTTATTTCGTAACTGGTTGCTCCGCTGCGCCTTGTGTTGAGCCATCGCGTGCACGGCGGGGAACATCGCGAAATACGTGATTCTTTTCAGATGCAACTGAGACGTCTAAAACTGGTTACTGCATGCAAAAATCACTGTTCAGCAGTGCGTTGTAATTATTACAGCATTTCGCTAAATAATCACGAGTTATGATGTTCTTTTGATTCACTTGACGGAACGACGACGACGTCGACGGATGTTCCCAATGTTTGCCACTTATTGTGTCGTTGTCGCAGGTAACTAAGCAAAGCAACGATATTGTTCCCATATACCAGCTTAGATTGGAGCGCTGTGTAAATACCAGCCGTTTCGAAATCGGTGGGTGGAGCAGAACGACAGTCTAGCCATATGTTATCGATTGACTACAGGGCGCAATGAATGCTTGGAATCCACAGATTTGGGGAAGTCCTCAGTAGTGCTTCGGAGTTTTACACCATGTAACTACACACTGAGTGAATCATCTGATCAGTCGTGTACAAGTAATTGAGACCTCTCCAAGTTTATCGATGTCTGGGACACTGAATATCTTGTGGAGTAAACATGCTTCTGTCAGTAAACATGCTACGGGAAGAAAAGTGAACGGAAGGATATATGCTAAATGCGAAAATTATACTCGTCCTTCGGATGATCACTTACGTCGAAGTGCGCCATTAATATTTAAGTAGTCAGCCAGGTCTGTTGGGACATGAGGTAGACGCTAATTCAAAACAATCTATTCAGTACGCAAAATAGACCCAGTAGCCGTAGAGCAGGAGGGGGCGAATGTCACAGATTGCTCATCAGATGTTGTTGAAAGAAGTAGGATATGCGAGCAAAACACGTATATTTGACATTCAGAACTGAACTACACTATAGCGAGGATCCGTAAAGGGAAAGGTCCATTGAAACTACTCAATTCATGTGAAAAGTCTGAAGAGGTGTGTGCGCTCAAAACGTGTATTTTAGCGATTATGACTTGTCTTAGATGCGGTCGAGGATGCAAATTGGCACATAGCTGAAGTTCATTCTGACTATACCGGGAGTTTATTGTAATTAACCAATCGGTATGAAAATTGTTGGATTAAGCTATCAAAAAGAATCTGCAAAACATCAGCAATTTCCAACACTTTGTGGTTATTAGTCCCTCCGCTTCTCTGGTTTTGAGAATAGACGGAAAGCTGTGAAAAGCCGCTTGGAAATTTCATGCCCACAAATAAGTTGCAAATCTACCCGTTATTCCTCTTAGCTAAACAATCTCATATCGATTGGTATGATAATACCCTACGCTGTTGAGCAACCTACTTCATGTTTGCCTTTCATTGTTATTATCGTTCTCTTGTTTTATTTCGTACATTCGCTTTTCCTTGTCGATTAAGTATGGGTCGATCCCTGGGGTGCTGGTCTGAAGCTTCCCGATCGGCAGATTACCCACGCAAAGTGGACAGCAAAAGAACCACTACTAAAGATAAAATTGTGCTGGTCATAAAATACAACAGCAGCAGCACACTCCCCACTGCCACATTAACACTCGGTGACATATGCCGACAAATCAGATTAGCGCGGCCATCATACTCACCGAATAAAACAACGAATGGTTCACCAGCTGACTGGCTTGAGTGGTAAGCCTATACAAGTAGCACCATCAAGACAAGAGAAATTGGTGTTGGACGCTTTCCGTGTTGCTGTCTGTCATCTCAATACTCCGAGGTGCGTCTGGTACTTGTTGGGAGTTATCTGGTAGATAGCCTGAGTTGTGAATGATATTCAGCACACAGTGGTTGGCTGCTATCGCCATGATCACTGGGTCACTGATTCCACGAACACCGCTTAACACAGAGGTTCGAAGTTGAGTTTCAGATTGTGGAGCACCCGCCGTGTGTCTTGGGTCGTGACTCGCAATCCACGACACTCGGCGATTACTCCAAATCCCGAAAACATAGTCGATGAAGTTTTGTCTGGTTTTAGACCACAATGACACACGGCCAGTTTAGGTTTGGTGGGGCCGACTGCAACTATTAAAGCGCTACCCTTCATGGAAGCGGATGACAAGGTGAAAGTCCCATGGATCTTTCTTGTTTTACTTCCTTCTTTGCCTTGAAGCTGATGAGACTATTGTTCCATGTCATTGCTGGTTTATCATTCAAAGCAAGTCAACTAATAATAGGCTTTATATGCACCTGACTGGGAACGTTATAATAATTAGGGAGTGTTCCTGACTTTACTCTACGTGTCCTTCATTTCTATCTCTATGCCAACGACTGGTTTATTGTCTGTACGTTTTCCCTAATCAACTTGCGTTTGGTGTTTGATAAAAGACCCTTATTTGCTGCTCATGTCTTGATGGACGTGTCCGACGTTGCGGAGAATGAACGATTATTAAGTAGTTTATTTACAGTTCAACCGATTCCCGGGAATGTGTATGTGTCTGGACACGAAACCCTTCCGGTGACAGGAATTAGCGTAGTTTGTTGTTCGGGCTTTCGCTAGGCGCACGCCTGACTTAAACAATCGCTGCTCATAAATTGAGCTTGAGTGCTAATATCCACAACGCCAGACTTCCTTTTGCGGATAGTAGACTGGAATGAAATGCTTGACTTAGAGGCTGTCTGTGTCATTAAGACATACTACCGAGTTCCGAATGGCCACTGACAAACTTTGTCTCTTTTGGCACCGGCGCGACCTGTCTTGTCTATAGATAGCCTATGTCTGAAATGTCACAATGAAATCTAGTATGTCGTAATATCGAAGGCTTGCAAGGTTTATGAAATCAGAGTTCCGTGATCCTTTGCTCTTGATTTCTGCTGACTTCTGTTCATTGCTTGTCTACAGTGACATCAGCAGAATAGTAACGATGATATTAAGTCACAAGTTTGCATTGCAGACAGCTCATGTCAAGCGGCGAACTATTTACTTGCACCGCAAGTTGAATTGTGACGTTGGCTGACACTGACGATTGAGGTAAGCGAGCTGAATGCAGGTTGAAATCCAATCCATGCAAGGTGCAAAAACACTTATGGTCACTTGTACCATAACTTGGAGGCGTCAAAATTTTGGGTGAGGTTCCGGAATGCTGCTAAGTTTGATCACAGCTAAAGATGTGGTCTTGATTGGGAATAAGCTTCCGTCATCCCTATTAATGAATTATGATCTAATTAAGGATATCCTAACTGTTTTGGGGCATCGGTACATGGATCAGGAAATGTTGTCATGCTTGCGCTAATGAGATAAAAAGATGTAGATCTGTATCACTCGCAACCCTACTAAGAAGCGAACTTGGAAATGAACTGCGGCAGTTTTTCCAAATTCAACCTAGGAGACCCAACGCGAGGTTGCGATTGGAAAGTATCTAAACCGAGGATGCTCCGCGTCCGTTCCGCCGCTTCCCTTTCTACTCCGGTGGTAAACGACTGGAACAAACTCTCAGAAACCGTAGTCATCGCACAGACTGAGGAAACTTTGAAGCGGTTTTTGGATTCTCATCTGTGTAAGGTGCCTGGACAGAACTGTCTCTTTGCGACTGCCCTGGTCATTGGAGAACTATTGGTTCGCTAAGGCACAGTAGTTTCTCCTGCTGATCTGGAAGTGAAAGACCTAACCTGGGGTTTTCCTTCTACCCTCTACAAATCAATGAACTTAATGAACCACGCCGCCTAGAACACTGAGATGAGCACTTTGGTGAGCAATTCCGTCGTCTCATGATTTGTTGGCTCGCTATTTCCCAGTGGAATTTAAGTCCCTTTAACCCCAACCTGGTTCTTACCCAGTCTAATGGTGAATTGACCATTACTTTATGCTTTAACAAGTGTTTGAGTATTAGACCAGTTACAAATAGCCTAGCCTTTTTACCTTACAAGACTTTAGAGGAAGCTTTACTCATATTGATGGCTATTTATTTGTACGGATGCGCAACTTAGAAGCTTGGGGCAGTGTAATGCTTAAAGATGTTGGAAGTTGATTACCTCAGAGGAGATTATTCCCCAATGTCAATATAACTGGTGGAATGCATTGACGCTGCCAAGTATCTTTCTCCCTACTGCTAATGAGTGACTTCTGTAGTTCACTCACTGTGTGATAGACCCTCAGATTTATGACCCTGACTCAACTAATGTGGAAAAGCTAATGAGCAGAAATGGGCCTGAATTTGAGCGCTACACAAGTGTCTTCCATCACTCAATTGACATACCTGATGGCCTTGAAATAATCAGAACCACCTCAGAATAGATTTCGGTTTACGCATGTATACGGTCCTACAATTTCCAGTAACAGTATCCCTGTTTGTATATATATATATATTGATTAAAATATATGCATTGTATTAACTTATGCTTAGAGAGGGAGATAGTGGTAAGAGATGGAGGTTAATTTAAAGAGAGGGGGCGAAGAAATAGCGCAAAAATCACACTTCGGCTCTTCGCCATGCCAACAAGTGTCTCCAAACGAAAGTTTTTGTTACCGCACCCCTTAAAACTTGAGGCACCGACTAAAGTCATATTGATAGTGAGAGCCTGCATTCCTCATGAACAAGAAATTAGCTGGCCTGCCGTTCGCATATTCCATAAGAACTCCGGGGGCGCAGGCGGCACAAGCCGTGCGAGTCAGTGAATTAGTGACCGTAGCAACCGGTCCAGCGCTTGAATTTTGCAGCATGCAATAAAAGTGCTATACAGAACAGTTCCTAATCCAGCGCCGTAACTAAAGCGCCGCACTACCTCATGAGATAAAACCTAACTTGGGATGACGCTAGTGACCGAAAGTAATTAACATCTCCATTTAGAGTTATAAAGCACACGAGACCATAGGTAAACAATTGTTTTCGATAATTCGATTCAGACCATTACAATCATATTTAATGGTAAAATAAGGAACTGTAATCTACTCACTGGCTCAAATTACATAGTTAATTAACGGTTCAGTGAAGGAGGCTAAATGTCGAACTTTGACCTGACAGGTCGATTGCATGGTACCGAGCTTGATCGGTGGCAATCGACCTCAGCATCCTTCATTATACTTGGCCAATAAAGCTGTAAGGCATGGAGCAACTTCTTTTGCGACCATAACAAAGGTTGGTGCAACCGGATGCGAATCGATTCCGTCGTCACGAGCTCATGGAGGCGCAAACCTCTTGATTGATGCTGGAGTACCCTGTAAATTATCCTGAAAACACGCTTTAGATCAACTTGGTGCCCCGTGTCGACAATATGGGCTAAAACGGCGCTGCTAATGACCCCAGTTCAACCTTGGCGCAACCAGCGAAGGCAGTGATCCTTCGCGCGTTTGGACAAGTGCCGTACCGTTCCACCAATCTAAGTAGCCTCACATGCGCAGTTGAACTGATAAATAACCACAGATGAAGTCAGCAACGGCAGCATATCCGTATTGCGTGAACGAACAAGTAGTTCAATAGAAAATGTACACTTTAACTTGGCTGCTGGGAATGTCGACTTGACTGCCGCTGAAAGACTTTTGGTTAGGCGCTCGGCAGCAGCATCCCATTTACAAGATAAGCTTAAAAATATCACCTTCATCGCGGTTAAAACTAGTACCCGCTTAGGCTTTTCTTCAAAATGCCTTTGTAACAAATCTATCAGGGTAGCCATTCTCGCGCAGCGTATTCTTTATAAAACCTAGATCCTCATCCAGGGTGTCCTGTGAGCAAATTCTGCGTGCTCTTATGGAAGCTGTCACACAGGCTGTAATTCACAAGCTGTTGTCTCACCGGCTCAAGAATTCCTACAAGTTACTGGGCAACTACGTGGTAGGGGAAGTTAACCATTGACAGCATAGGACGAAGCGCACTTGAAGTGATAATATCCATAGATATTTTGTAAGTTTTAAGGGGATTTATTAATTTTTTCTAGGTTCTTCGCAGTTAGGCGCAGGCGGCTGACTAATACTTATCCCGGGAAGCGCTTGCTGGCCGTTTCGCCTTATTGGGACTCGTCAGTTTCTCACACCCGACGAATCTTGCCGGATTCGAACCCACGACCTTACTCTTGCCAGTCAGCGACTTGTCTCTTAGCCTTGGACGACGGCAGCGGACCGCCATGACTGATGTCTGACTGCGATATAGCGCGGCTCATCATTCAATGTCTCGCATATTATGAATGTGCAGAGAACAGGGCTGGTCCCCAGAACTTAGACAGGATTAGTTGAAGGCTATTAATGATCCATTTTTCATCTGCTCTTTTTGGACAATTTATTTCGTGTCACAGAAAAACTTCGTCTTATCGCTCAGAATGCTTGTGAGTTTATAACTATATTCTTTACTGTCTAATAACACCATCCCGGCACCCTTGTCCGATTTTCACAGAATGACCTCCTCATTGCGTTTAAGATCCTTCTTGGATAATGCCCAGTCTATTACCAATAATCGTGTAACCGGAGGCATTCGGCTTTATAAAATACGTTGTGCCAGATAAAACCGCAAGCTGTGTTTCCGAACAAGTCCGAAAGGTACTTACACAACTTTTCTAGCATGAAACTGGATACAACCTTAATTGAAGTTCTAACTCTCGGTTCAAAATTTTGTGCACCTAAACATAGAGACAAACAACTTCATTACGAGTAGCAATTGGAAAACCTGTATGACCAAAACTAATTGGTTAACGCCTAAGTCTAATATGGATCTCGAACGATATAAATGCTTCTTGGTACACGGTTGCTACCAATGTCGTAAACATAGTGTCCATAATCGTGTTCCATTAACAAGAAAGCACCTAGAAGCGCTGAAGGGGCTTAAACGCAATGAGGAGGTTATTCTATGCAAACCGGACAATGGTGCCGGGATTGTGTTATTAGACAGAAAAGATTATATTGATAAACTCACAAGCATTCTGAGCGATAAGACGAAGTTTTCCTGTAACAAGAGGGAAGTTGACCAAACGGAACAGATTGAAATACCGATCACTAACAACCTCCACCTGCTTTGGGCCAAGTGGTACATAACTGATGCCTGTATGACAGTCTTAGACCTTGCGACACAAACGTTCCAAGACTTTACGGCTTGCCAAAAATCCATAAGGCCGACATTCCGCTTCGTCTTATTCTGTCAATGGTTAACTCACCCTACCACGTGATTGCCGAGGGACTTGTAGGAATTCTTGAGCCGGTGAGAGAACAGCTTGTGTGTTGCAGCCTGCGTGACAGTTTCCAGTTCGTCGAGAGCATCAAGGAGGCTAAAATTGATGAGAAGGGGATGCTCTCCTTTGATGTTGCCTCCCTTTTCGCTAACCTCCCGCTGATCGCAACCATCGATTACATTTGCGAGTATATAACGAAGTCAGAAATTAAGATTTGTGTACTTGTGCGCTTCGTCCTATTCTGTCAATGGTTAACTCCCCCTACCACGCAGTTGCCATTGACTTGTAGGAATTCTTGAGCTAGTGAGACAACAGCTTGTGAGTTACAGCCTGTGTGACAGCTTCCATAAGAGCACGCAGAATTTGCTCACAGGACACCCTGGATGAGGATCTAGCCTTTATAAGGAATACGCTGCGCGAGAATGACTACCCTGATAGATTTGTTACAAAGGCATTTTGAAGAAAAGCCTAAGCGGGTACTAGTTTTAACCGCGGTGAAGGTGTTAGTTTTAAGATTATCTTGTAAAGGGGATGCTGCTGCCGAGCGCCTAACCAAAAGTCTTTCAGCGGCAGTCAAGTCGACATTCTGTAGTACTAGTTAATACTAGTCCGAGACGATGCGCGGAATTAAGCGCGGATATCAGAAGGCAAGTGGAGTCGGACACAGCGGACTGTATTCGATGGGCTACAACAAGAAAACGGACGGATGAAGCGAGGCGAGAACGTACAAATGAGCGCGGGAACTTACAAGGGCAGTTGTGTGTCGAGCCGGTTGTAAGATTAAAACAAGAAGGAGTAATGTACAATCGGTCAACAAGTAAACTGTACAGGGAAGATAAGAGTTATCTTTATGGGCGCTACAAAGCTTCCCCTAGAAGTCTGAACATAGAAAGCCTTCGATTTCGCAAAGGGCAATTGAATCAAGGTTCGTGAGGCAAATCGTGCCGAGTAAACTTGAACGATGGTTCGTGTAAGTGGGTGTTCGTCGGAAGTCGGAGTCCGCTGTGCCGTTTATGATTTGTTATTTATTGAATGCAGGGCAGGGTGCATTTCGGCGAGCCGTTGGAGCGGGCTTGTCGGACTACAAAAAACTGGCTAGCCCAGAAAAAGGCCGACAGGACCTCAACCTCTGCTGCTGCCAAACGGTGAGCTTGGGAGTGGTCTCTCCCCCGTCGCACCCCGCCCCGCGCCAAAACGACCCTCGTCACACGTAGAAACAACCATGGTCCCACGGAAAAACGAACCTCGTCCAGCGAAGAAGCGATATTCGTCCCGCGGAGAAAACGACCAGTGTTTGCTTCAGGGTCTTCAAAAACGTTCCTCGTGTAGGCCAGTCGATCGAAGGGGAGGGTTGGGTCATGTAGAGAGTGTACATTTTCTACTGAGCTACTTGTTTGTTCACGCAATACGGATATGCTGCCATTGCTGACTTCATCCGTGGTTATTTATCAGTTCAACTGCGCATGTGAGGCTACTTAGATTGGTGGAACGGTACGGCACTTGTCCAAACGCGCGAAGGATCACTGCCTTCGCTGGTTGCGCCAAGGTTGAACTGGGGTCATTAGCAGCGCCGTTTTAGCCCATATTGTCGACACGGGCACCAAGTTGATCTAAAGCGTGTTTTCAGGATAATTTACAGGGTACTCCAGCATCAATCAAGAGGTTTGCGCCTCCATGAGCTCGTGACGACGGAATCGATTCGCATCCGGTTGCACCAACCTTTGTTATGGTCGCAAAAGAAGTTGCTCCATGCCTTACAGCTTTATTGGCCAAGTATAATGGAAAGGATGCTGAGGTCGATTGCCAC
>OX104066.1:17136497-17155920 GCA_944474145.2 Dicrocoelium dendriticum | reverse complement strand
AAGTGGTCGCGCGGTCCGTGTGATGGGTTATGCAGCCGCACTGGCTGACAAGGTCACAAGGAATGGCGAGTGACTGCAACCTGAACAGGTCGCTGAACACAGATTCTTTCACAGCTGTGTTGAGAAACACTGGATCGGAGTAAGCTTAGGCTTTCTGGCCTGCCTCGAGAATTCTGTATCGAATGGTGTCACACAGAAAGGCAATCGGCTCAATACGATTGAATTAAACGCTTGCGCTTAATCACAGATGCCAGTGAAAACGATTAGTGATGGCACAGCCTCTAATCGTAGAAGATATTTCCACGTATGATGGATCACTGTGTAGAGCTGGTAAATCCGGTTCGAATGAGCGTACAGTGACAACGCTGCGAGAAGATGGAGAGAGGATAGAGGGAAATAATCCAAATGAACCAGTAGCACGCACGTCACGCGTGTGTGAGGATGACCTTGACCGTGTCAATTCGATTGGGGACGAAAGTTAACGACGTCAGTCAGGAATACGCTTTTACGCATCCGTGACGGGTGAATTATAAGATTCTAAGGGAAACAAAATCCTTTCTACAACCCAAACTAAAATGTTGCGTCACTGGTTTCAGGTGATGACTTTGGCAGTAATTATGAGATGCTAGGATCAGGAGTGTACTACATGGGTGATCGCTCTTAGTTAGTATCCGGTGTGTTAGAATTTGGTCTCTGCGAAGCCGTCGCTATGCTGAGAAGAACACACCGAGTAAACGAAGGCGCAGTTCGTAACTTAGACCAGGTAGTCCACTCGTTGCCTTTGTGGCTGTTTTTTGAGGCTGCTCTAAGAGAAAAAAGTCTTGCTTTAAACATGACCACCAGCTCTGAACAGCACATTCAATGTGTGGACGAATAAATGACTTAATAAGAAGAAGTATTAGACATCGCCGAAAGGTGTCGAAAGCTCGCCTAAAAACTTCCAATCTCAAGCGGCTATATCTGCCGCTTTCGAATCTTGGAACCAAAATGCCAAGTCCAACTGAGACGATCATACCCATGTTTTTGTCCCTGGTCATTTGTTGTGGAAGGTGTTGTCCCAGAAGATAAGGGTTGATGAAGCTGCTGCGCACCTTCCACAAGTGGCAGTTTTCAGGGTTCACTTGAAACTGGTTCGTTTCTGCCCATTCTTGTATCCGGTCTTTTGAATTCGGTCCTTAGTACAACCGTTCAGAGATTGACTGGACTGTGTTGCACGGGCTGCAACATCAAGAGATGAAGACGTGTCTTGCCGACGCGCCGATACTGGAAGAAACGCAGAGAGCACTTGCTCAGCTGCGAAACGACAAGTACAGCGGGTCCGAGGGGATATATCTAGTAATGTCGAAATACAGCGGACGGGCTAGCGTAAATACGATGCACAAATGGTGCAACGCGTACAGTTTGAAGAAGACTTAACGGTTTACGCGAAGGATAACCTTGTGTACAAAAGCAAAGGGAGTGAGCAATTGGCCACGAATTAACTTGGTAATCGCCCGAATCCTGCTCAACTGTCTCGTCACTCAGGTTGTTGAATCGAACGTGGCGGAAGAGTAAAGCGGTTTCCGTTGGAGCTACAACCTTAAGTAAATGGAATTTACAGCTCGTCAAGTTCAGAAGTGCAGAGAACGACGCCAGCTCTTATGCTCACTCTTTGTTGACTACATCAAGGCATTCGACACGGTGAACCGCGTGGCACTGTGGCTGATGTTGGGTAAGCTTCGTTGTTCGCGTAGGCTTGTAAGTTTAGTGGAATGTCCACACCATGGTAAGCGAGAGAAGTTGCTGCCGAGTAGACAAACCTCGGATGACTTCAACGTGAAACAAGTTTATATTTTAGCCTGTGCTCTGTTTAACATTTGCCTAAATGCAATGCGGTCTTGGATTTTTGATCCTACTTCTGATTAGGGTGCCTGCATGGAACCTCGTATTGATAGTGGGTTGCTAAGCATTTGTCAGTTCGGGGCGAGAACCCTAGCGTGTGAGACAACCGTCTGCATGTTGTTGTTTGCGGACGACTGCGCGTTGTTCGCACACATCACGAAAGAGTTGCAGCGCATAATGGCTGCTATCGCTTCTACAGTGCCCACATTCTGGCTCACCATCAACACAAGCAAGACCGTGGATTTTCGATCAAGTTACTTGGCGAAATGATTGTAATATCGGGCGCTGTATTCAACTTCAAAGATACCGGAACCTCATTGAAATTCACTGTCAAATAATTTCAGTTACACGGAAAAGCTGTTCAAAGGCTGCAATAATGGCCTTTGTTCTCGCTCCGCAGAACCGTATCCTTTTGAATTTTGAGTTAGAATAAAACCTTGGATTGTGAACTCTCCTGGAATTGAGCGTCGCTTGAAAGTGCCTTTCTTTGTGACCTACACGTTTGCACTTCTGACACTGGTGTTTGTTGTAGCTACAGAATGGTGCAAAGTACCATACGCCAAAGCCCAAGCATGCAGTCGGGGGTTTGTGATTTGGTACGTTGCGGCTCCCAGTTTGAATTTGAACAGCCGTGGGACAAATTTTCAGTCCCATTTTGGGTCAGCGTTTACAATCATTTTGGCATCATGTTTCAAGCTGACCGGTCTCTAACATTCAGACGCGAACTGTAATCTCAACTGGGGTTCCTGCTCCAACTTGTGATGGATGCGTGTTCTCACATCACCATGGGTTTGCGATTGAAGACTGGAAACAAATACGGGCTCTTGAACTGATCGGCCGTCGTGGACCACAATTTGAACCTTTCGTACACTCTGTTCACGATCCCAAGCTTGTGTGACAAAATAATGAGTATCCCAGTTTTAAAAAGTTATGCCGTATGCTGAACAAAGCTAAATGCTTACCGAAAATTTTCGTCAGTGTTTTCACGGTTTCGTCAAAACGAAGTCTCTTTTATTCTTTGTCAACACCAACTTCGTGTATCTTTCGTGTTCAAGTGCACAAAGTCTTCTCAACAGCAGCTGAACCTTCCAAGCATCATCTTGGCAAGCCTATTCCACTCGAAGAAATATCTTCATATTTTTGGAACCACGATTCGAATCTCACCGCACTCAATCCGACGAAAACAAATTCTGTGTTTGATGCTGCGATGTCGTCAACTGATGGTCGTGTAACTGTTACTGTGGGTTCAGCTTGCATGTTCAGTTTCCGTGAAAGTAACTCGATCAATTGCTGTTGAGATTTCTCAAACTGCAATTGCTGCGAATGAGGTAGAGTCTGCATCTGTTCAAACGTGATTGACAAGTTTGTTCTAAAGTCCGTCGCCAGTAATTTTGTATGGGCACTACGACCGCTTCCACCTACTAACGGTAGTGTGAACACGTACGGCAATCCGTGTACAGTACAAGTTAATCACAAATGTGCGGCAAACAGAAACACGTATGCTGGGAGCCATAAAAGAGAGCGGGATGAATAAGGATGAATGAGGCAAACTCACTTATCCGTGCTATAACACACCAAAAACGGAGTCCCTGTGCTTGCCCCAAATCCAGAGTAGTAACTGGGTTTTGGAAACCACCTCCTGCTTTTGCTACCTTAAGTGTCTCATCTCCACCCATCTTCAGATGATGAACGAGCTGTGCAACTTTATATCGAAGACGGCTGCTGCATTTAGAAAGCTTAATACTCCGACGTGGTACTACCACCAGCTGACAGTTTGCACGAAGCTGATAGTGTACAAGTCGGTGGTTCTGTCCATTCTATTCTGCAGTGAAACCTGGACGCTTTATAAATAGGACGTGCGATATTTGGAGCGCCTCCAGCAAGTGTGCCTGTGACGGATTCTACGCATCGGCTGGAGTGACCGAGTAGATACGTGGATTTGTGCTGCCGAAGTGGCATGTGTGCAACGGACTGCATACTTCTGCTACGATACCAGAGGTGTCCCGGGTATGTTCGCAGTATGGATTCAACCAGGATATCAAAACAGTTGTTTAATGGCCAACTTAGTGCAAGGAAGCGGCACGTCGGGACAGCCAAAGTTACGTAACCAGTACATGATCCAGGTGAGTTTATCATGAACTAATTTTAACTTCAGGTGTTGGGAAGCTATGGCAGTGAATCGGCGTCGACAGCAAAAGCGTATCAAGCTGGCAGTTGCCCACGTGCATGGGAAACCACCGCTGCATGCGGGAAAGAAACCTCGGTTGAGGAAAAGACAGGCGCCGACGGTGGATAGCCTATCGACATCAAGCACATGGTAGCACATGCGGTCTCGTGTGCCTGAGACAAACCGGTTTAGTAAACCACCAGCATCGCCAAGTAAGTCCAACATCGATGAAGCGATGAATCAGGTAATAACTAATCAACACGAAGATTCGTCAAAGCTACGCTCAGACAGACAGCCACCGCACATCCAGGAAAGTGCCCGACAGTCGTTTCATCCTACTGGGTCTCGTCAGTAGCGCGTACCCGCCGAATCATGTCGGATTGGAACACACGACCTTATTCTTGCGTACCAACTACTTATGCCACTGAGCCATGGATGAGGACAACAGATCGCCGTGACTGATATGTAGCTGCGATATATCGCGGCTCATCCTCCACTCTCATGCTGCTTATGTATGTGCAAAGTAATGCGTCGCGACGGGGGCCATCCCTGTTCTCTTCACGTTAAGAAGTTGCATGAGAGTGGAGGATGAGCCGTGCTACACCGCAGTTGGCTCTCAGTCATGGCGGTCTGCAGCCGTCAACCATGACTCGGCGGTATAAGTTGTTGACACGCAATATATATATATATATATATATATATATATATATATATATATATATATATATATATGGTTGGCGTCATCCGGTTTCGGAATTGCCTATCAATGTGGCCAGCCACAGGACGCCTGCGCCTACAGAGGGATCATGGGTGGCTTGCGTTGCACCACCCGCAGCTCCAACCACACACTCCATATCCCGTGTAAACCCGAAGGAATAAGACCGGGAGGCATGTGGATGCGAGCCAGATTTCATTCACGGAGTCGGCCCGCACTCCTTCACAGGCGAACACAAGCACACTGTATTTGGGAATCAAGCGCACACAAGTCGGTGGATGGACTGTAGTCCGCTCCACACTGAGTGCATGGAACCACTCTTCTAGCCTTGCACGACCACAAGGACCGTGCACACCGTCCCCTCCAGCAACACCCAACTGTCTCCTGGAGGCAGTATGGACGAGGTAGTGGGTAATAGACAGGTAGGCACCTTGTCAACATACACATCAAGCGCAGCCATAGCGGGGATATCAAGCAACAGCCAATCATTTGATACGACAAGATAATATATAACAACTCGGATAATGCGTTCAGCTACTGCGGCATAACCATGCACTAAATGGGCGTAGAAAATAAATTGGTTACAAACGAATCCGCGATAAGTTAAAGAGATGAGAAGGTATATTTCAAGCAAATGCCACAAGCTCGAAAACGTTATCCAAATTAACTACATTTGGCTTCAGCGACGTTTGCAAGATTGTAGAAGACAGTACAGGTAGGCAGTAATATGAGAAAGGTAAGCATTAAGACAAAATTGATTACCCACCACCTGAAATAAAGAGACTTAGCACGCAAGCACGCGGTTAGT
Source organism: Dicrocoelium dendriticum (assembly GCA_944474145.2). Lineage (NCBI taxonomy): Eukaryota > Metazoa > Platyhelminthes > Trematoda > Plagiorchiida > Dicrocoeliidae > Dicrocoelium > Dicrocoelium dendriticum. The sequence continues at coordinate 17,150,349 of OX104066.1, read as the reverse complement.
AAACCGAATGCGGCGTGCCTACAAACGCTGCACCGGTTCTGCCTACGTTCTCTGCAGGACCCGTCGTCGCTTAGGTAGTGGTCCCGAGTGGCCTCGCTCATGGCTCACTAGGCCTGACTGACCCAAGTACTCGCGACCGCATGTGCTACAGCACCATGCGCTCGATGTCGATGGAGTACAACCCATCTGTGCTTGCTGCTTCCTCTCTGAATGTATGAGGTCTTTCTCCCGCAATTCGGCAATGCCTTCGTGAGCAGATCGCGCTACGCACGCCGAACAACCGCTTTCGCTTCCCATGACCTGCAATCAAGGTTAGAATGTGAGAAGCTCACATTGCTCATGTCCTGGTAACGAAGCTTCGGTTTCCCCACATGCCGCTTCTCAATACTCAGCTGACCATATAACAATTGTTTCGGTATCCGCGTCGAATCCATACGGTTCACATGACCGAGTCGCCTTAGGTGTCTCAGCAATAGAATGCAGTCCACTGCATAAATTCCACTTCGAAGCAACACTTCCGTGTTCGCAACTCTGTCTCCCCATCCGGTGCGCATAATCCACCGCAAACACTGTTGATGGAAGCGCTCGAGATATCGCACACTCCGCCGGTACATCATCGACGTTCCACTGCCGTATAGAAGAACTGACAGCACCATGGATTTGTACACCATCGGCTTGGGGTAAATGGTAAGCTGATGGTTGGTCCAGCCTCGGTACTCCAGCTTACCGAATGCCGCCGCTGCCTGTCAGAAGCGGATACGCAGCTCGCTGTATAGCTACTGGTCAGTAGACATCACACACCCAAGGTAGCAGAAGCGGGAGGTGGTTTCCAATACTTCAGCACCAATGCTGATTCGTGTCAATATTGAAGATTGCGCCCCCGGTGAAGGCTGAAACAGACAGACAGTTTTGCTTGTGTTGATGGTGAGCCCAAATTTGGCCGCTGTCGAAGCCAGACAACTAGTCATGTGCTGCAACTCATCCGCGCTGTGTGAAAACAACGCACAGTCGTCAGCAAACAGCAACGTACGGATAGTTGTCTCACAGACTAGAGTTCTCGCACCGAAACGATGGATGTTCGGCAACCCACCATCAATAAGGTGCTGCGCACGAACACCGTAAGCACAAGCGGCATCAAAAGCGCAAGACATCATGGCAGAAATATATATATTAAACAGGGCAGGAGCTAAGACACAGTCTTGCTTCACACCAGAGACAACTGCAAAGTCATCCGAGGTCTCTCCACTCAGCTGCACCCTCGCTCGCATACCACTGTGCAGACATTCAATTAAACTTACAAACTTACACGGGCAACTAAACTTCCCCAACATCAGCCACAATGCCTCGCGGTTCACCGTATCAAATGCTTTGGTGAAATCAACAAAATGCGAGTACAATGGCTGGTGTCGTTCTCTGCACTTCACCTGCAACCTACGAGCCGCAAACACCGTATATATAGTTTTGCGACCCGAACGGAATCCACACTGCTCTTCCGCCACGTTAGGTTTCACATCCTGAATGATGAGGCGGTGGAGGAGGATTCGGGCGATCACCTTGCCCACACAACTCAGCAAGTTGATGTTACGATAATTCGTGCAATATTGCTTACTCACTTTGCCCTTGTACAGTGGTAGCACAAGGGCATCCTTCAGCTCACCAGGCACCTCCTCCTCAATCCATACGTGTTGCACCAAGTGGTGCAGCGCCGTCACCAACGCGAGTCCGCCGTGTTTCAATATTTCAGGCGGGATCCCCCTCAGCACCGGCACAGTTGCAGTTTCGCAGCTGAGCAAGTGCCCTCTGCGTCTCATCCAGTGTCCGCATGTCCGCCAGACTCGTCTTCACATCGTGCTGCTTCAGACCGTTCAAAGTAGGCCAATCGATCTCTGAACGGTTGTTCAAGAGACAGTCAAAGTGTTTTCGCCAGATCTGCACTTTGTCTGCAGTCTGTGTGCAGATAGCGCCTGAACTACTATCGATCAGCGTCATTAGCGACTCTAATCTTGGTCCATTGACCGCCTTCAAGGAGTCAAAGAATTCCTTGTGATGGTGGCTTTCGGCGTAACATTCCATCTGCTTCGCCTTCTCCGTCCACCATGGGTTTTTAATACGGTGAATCTCTAGGGTCAGTCGCCGTCGAAGTTTGCGAAACGGATGCTGCTTCCCCAAGTCATTGGGGTCTGCAACATGTGCAGCAAACACTGTATTCTTCTCCGACACCAATGCGCCAATCGTCGAATTGTTCTCATCCAATCAATCAGGCCGCTTACAGTATGCGCGCACGATGGTCTCCTCGGCAGCAGCTGTCACCTAGTCACGAATGTGGTGCCACAGGTCGTCAACTGTGGCTATGCAGCCATCGCATTCTCCAGCTCAATAGGTTTCGCTATAGTACCCAGGGAGAGAATGATACATTTACGCCGATTCACGGCGGGAGTGCAATACATAGATTTACGAAAACATATGTACAGTTTGGTCCGCACCAATTTGCGGTCAGTGCCACACGGCTCCACGCAGTACACGAGTCATGCGCACTTCACGCATATCACGCTGAGGTACGATGACATAGTCGGGAAAATGAGCGTGACCACTCCCTGGGTGCGTCCAAGTTACTATATCGCTCGCACTCAGTGCAAACCGAGTGTTCGTGATCGTCAGGCCGTGAGTGGCACACAGTGAGAGCAGCCTGTCACCGTTCGCATTCGCTGAACCAATGCCATGCGCACCGATAACATCTGTCCACACCGATGCATCACGCCCAACGAGAGCGTTGAAATCACCCAGCAGAAATAGTCGGTCGCTCCTCGGCACAGACCGTTTTACGGCGGATAGCTGGGTGTAGCAGTGATCAGGCTTGTCATCAGGATAACACATGTTAGGACCGTATGTGCTTATAAAGGTGGCAAACTTACTTCTTCCGAGTCCTAGGTGAACACTCATCAGTCGCGCGCTGATGCCTGTTGGTTCGCCAACTAGCTAGCCATGGAGGCGACCGCATATTGTAAATCCCACCCCAAGACCAGGTGGTGCTGAGATGGCGTTTCCCACCCATTAGAATGTGCAGCCAGCACCTGCTTCCTGCAACTTACCTTACTCAGCGAGCCGGGTTTCACTGAGCGCCGCAATATCGATGTGGTAGCGCTTCAGTTCCATCAGGACGAGTGCAGTGCGTCGCGCGGGGCGCTCACTCGAGTTCAAGTCCAGTAGTGTGCACACGTCCCGGCATCCGATGCTGAATGGTTTGCCCGCAGGCACACGATTTAATTGGTGGGCAATCGCACGCGAGGTGGCGGATGCGTTTCGGAGGTTTGCTTGAGGGTCTCCACCCGGAGCCTTTGGCTCAACAGCAAGACACACAAGGCAGTGGGGAGCAGATCCAGCTCGGGAATGAGATTTCAGAGACTGATTGAGATCTGAACAACAAGTAAGCGAATAAGCTCGATTTTGGTGGCTCTCGTTAGGCTAAAACACCAAAAATGATAGGAATAAGATTAACACAAAACAGCAAATAATGGTCAAGTTCAAAGTTCAAGGTCATTGGAATGAACATGCTAAGTAATCTGATCAGAAGTGATCGATGACTTATCGGCGGCATGCTCCTCAACGTGAGTATTTATGATAATGCGCCAGGGCAAACACGACACTTGTCCAAATACGTGAGTAAACACTGCCCGCGCTAGTTGCGTCAAGGAGGAACTGGGGTTATTAGCAGCGCCGTTTTGGCACATATTGTGGACATTGCGTGCTTTCAGCACGCCTTCAGAATAAGTTACTGGGTCCCCCAGCATCAGTCAAGTGGTTTGCGCCTCCATGCTCTCGCGACAGCTGAATCGATTTGTATCCGCTTGTTTCAACCTTCTTTATGCTCGCGGAAGAAATTGTTCCACGTCCTACAGCTTCTTTGGCCAGCTAGAATGAACGATGCTGATGCCCACCACCACAGACCAGGTTCGGCACCATGCAGTCGACCTGTCAGATCAAAGGTCGACTTTTAGTCGCCCTCACTGAACCGTGAAGTAGCTATGTAATTTGAGTCAACGAATCGATTTCACTTCCCTGTTTTACCTTTAAATGTGATCGTGGTGGTCTGAAGCGAATCATCGAAAACAATTGTTCACCTATAGTCTCGTGTTCTTTTTTAAATTTAAATGGGAATCTTCAAGTTGCTTAAAGATACTTTTGCCTGTTGTGTGTTAGGGATGCGACGACGGCATGTCTTAATTGTTTTCGTCTCTTCGTCAAATCCATTGGATTGCAAAACATCCTCGGATCCGGCAAGAAATCCCGTAGGTCTGGCGTCGTTGAAGTAATAGTTTAACCCTATGATCAGCACTTAGCTTTCAGCGTCACTGAGCGTCCGGCTAAATAGATGCCTGACCCAGCTAGCATTGACACTTTTGCCTTTTTAGCCGGGTACTTTTACCAACTTGTCTTACAAAACAGCCTGCTTCTACGCTGTAACCTTTGCTGTTCTGCAATCTATTGCTATGCCTAGTTGTTCTTTCAGAAATTGTCCTACGATTTGTAGATAGACAGCTCTGTGTTCTTTTAAACAACACTCATATTTTTTGACGCGATTATAGGCGTCCACAGTCATCACCTGTATCATGCGTTTTCTAAATTGTTTTGCCATGGCCCATGCTGGCGTATGGTTAATTGGCAGCTTGTTGTTCACACTCTGAGGAAGAACGTCACTTCGCATACTGTCATGTAGGAAAATAAGTTGCTGCCGGGTTGAGGCATGACTGCAGGCAAAACCCTCCCCTCGGCGAGCAGTGCAGAGCGTTGAAGGCCTAAGTGCCGAAAATCGGTGCCGTTAGTTGGAACTTTGTTCAAACTATTGTTAGGCGATAAGGGCGATTTCCTAAATGAAGCTGGTTTTAGGCGATCGATCGTAACAATGTCCTGTTGTCTACAGCAGTCAACTGTGAATGTTTTATCTTTTAAGGTTGTCCACTTGGAAGGACCCGACATACGGCGACTGCAGACGTTGTCGAACACAGTCTACGCGAAGCAGTACTTGTGAGCAAGTAGAAAGATTTAGGCACGCACTCCGGTTTCTTCTGCAATCGTGGAGGAAGCAGGTGCAGCTAACGTATCCGGGGAGCTAGGCGATCAGTATACTACCGTAGGCAAAATCGGAAATCAACGGTGTCCGTGCAAACGTAGCATGCAGCCGTCGACTAGTTGTGCTGGTGTTACGTTGTAACCGGTTATTTCAGGGTTCCTTAAACCTAAGAGAATGAAAGGAAGAGTCTCGCGTTATGAAGTCTGCGTGCACTCGGAGCGCTGCTTTAAACTGTCCGTGAAATCTCTCCGTCATGTCGTTAGCCGCCGGATGATACACCGTCGTCTGAACTTGCCGACATCCTAAATCTTTAAATAAGGTTGCGAAAGTGTATGAGAAATGTGACCCTCGGTCTGTGGTCACGATGGTGAGACAATCATACTGGGCTACTCAGCGCACTAGAAAGCTTCCGCTACCCTTTCCGAAGAGCAGTTTGGAATTGGAACAGCTTATGACCACATGATAAATCGATCGATACAAATCAGTAGGTATAAAGAGCCTCTGGAAATCGGCAGAATACATACGATGCCGACATGCATGTTGCGAACCGTGCGCCTGACGTTGGAAGCGTGTCTAATGGGATTTCCGTGCACTTTCTCACCATCACACCTTGAGATGGAAGGCAAGCAGCTGGGTAATTGCTAACATCGCGGTTGACGTTGCGCCGAAGACTCGTGCAGTTGAAAGCTTTACCGGTGCACGTAGGCCTCGGTGATAAAATCCGTGTAACGTATCGAACACAGTCTGACAAAATCGTGTGGTACGACTAGGCACAACATACCTAGAGACGTGTAGCTAAACAACAGTTCCGTCTGATGATGCCATTGAAACGGGTCCAGTGAGGAGAAACTGCCCAATAGATCCACATCAGGATAATTGAATTGTGCGGTGGCCATAGCTGCGAGGTCGATAGCAGTGCTTATGTCAGTGGAGATCGTTTACACACGAAAAAGTGCCTCGACAACGTCGTTGCATGCACCTGAGGCATGTTGTATCTCGTTTAGTGTGTTCGGTATTTACAGTAGACGCCATCAGTGTTTGCGCAGTAATCTAATAATAGTTTAAGAAATTCTAAGAAATACACTAATCACCCGTGCCATCATCTGTTGAAGCTGAGCCGCAACAACAACATCTCAAATCATCATCATCTCACAACATCATCCCAAGCATCATCTCAAATTGGCAGAACCATACAGCCGGTTGGACTGTCGAAGAAGCTTCTTCTCGCTGTGTGTTTGACACACACTGGATACCCTCTCATAAGCAGTAATTTCAGGCCCCACTTTAGTCGTGCTAAAAGCTCATAAGGACGGTGCACTCGCCGTACTATACCATATAACCTAACTCAAACGACCCACACAAACAGCAGCAAAATAAAATCAAATCAACCCACCTCCACTTTTGCTTGGAAACTACAGAGGATAACCTTGGATAATACATGGAACCAAGTGTAGACCACTCAAACGGGGAACACTGTAACTGCTAAGTGGGCAATTTCTGCTTGTTCACTATTTCCGGTTGCTATTATTTTGACTTTATTTTGTTCACTCCTAACCGATCACCCGGCGGAACATGTGAAGCTTCGGCTTTTTTCTCTGCAATATACTATTGATTATTGAGCATTAAGCGGTATATTCGAAGTGACATGACTCAGTCAGTTGTCGAGCCAAGCACGTACATCTATGGTTCTTGATCGATGAAGATGGCAAAACTTCTAAGATATGTCGGAAATGACGTATGGCTAGGTAGGTTGCTAATAGACCCCTACCGAACGTACTGCAATAAGATTCGGTAGCTTGCTTGTGTCTAGCGAAAAGCGCCAGCGATTGTTAAGTGTCACCTCCCGTTTACTACGTCGGAAGCGTGGGAGCAAAATGACAGAGGGGCTGTCGAGTCATGATGCGCTATAGGAGCTATGCTGGCAATAGCCTCATTTGAAACCTTGCGCACAGTGCGTGCTGCAGATGAAAAATTGATTATTATACTCCTCACCCTGAGGAGGTCCGTGGGAAGCTGCATACCTGACGCACATCCATGTATGAAACAGCGATAAAGGCTGAGGAGTCCATCGAAACCTCCTAGATGTTTGAAGGAAATAGACTTGGAATTGTAGGTGAGTCTTAATTTTATTTTGTAATGGCACCACACCTGGTGGAAAGATGTGATGGGCAAGAAAATTGACCGAATCTACCCTAAACACTTTTCTGCGTTGATCACCCCCCTTTGTTGGGATGAAATGTCAGAGGGTTCTGTAGATGGCGCAAGGGCTATTCGCGTGCGGAACTAGCGATTAGGACGCCGTTGAGACTTGTACAGGCAAAGTCCAAGTCACGACAATATTGGTCAAGAAAGCACTGAAAGTTTGTGCTACATGGTAATGAATTGGGACAAAACAAACTGGGTCATCACAGCTGTTCTCGCGATGTCCGTCTCTGCTTCCGGAATTTTGTCGTATACGCGTACCAAGTCGGTTTAACTAAACGCAGCCTTGCCTGACAAAATGGTTGTGAGATCCACGATGTGTAGGAATGGACAGCCATCGGGAGTAGAAGCAACGTTTTAAACACTAGGGCGCCAGTCCTCCAGAACTTTCTTTTAGACCATGTGAAGCGGTGACACCAGTGGATTGTTGGATGGTCTGACGATGCCGAGCGGATGCATGTTGTGGAATTCAGCTCATACGATAAGTAGCTTGTCTGCACGAGTGGTCTTGCTCGGGCTGTCATTGGCGGGCCACGTTTGACTATGTGATCTGCGACCTCTACCATGACTAGTGGATGCTTTGCAGCTAGTCATACAAGTCGCACTTATTCGGAGAGTAGGCCCACGTAGTCTGGTGTGCGCCAGCGATTCGAAAACGGGACTGAATATCGTGGCAGGGGAAAAATAACTTTAGCTCCTAGTTTATTTAGGTCATCTATAGGTCTGTGGAGACCAGCATCAATAAACAGTCCAATTTGACGGAGGAAATCGTCGCCGGTGATTAGGAAGGGTATAGACGCTATGGTGAAAGCGCACAGAAATTCACGGCGGAGATCTAAGTTTAGGTTAATCATGCACTGACCGAATGTGACCATCGGCTAACACTTAGTCGTACTTAAGTTGTACGCTGGCTTGGTATGCATGTCGTGTGTTCGCAGGGATGACCCTCATTTCCCCCCCCCCCAGTGTCTTCGTGAAAAGTAGTTCAAGAACATCGATCCTTAACATAAAACAGGCTGTCTGTTTTTTTTACTGATAATAGTGCAGGCATGCTGACTGTTCGCTTTGTCTGACTCGACTTGGCCGTGCCTAAAGCATAGAGCCCGACAACGTCAAGCTTTTCCGTCATATTGACGGCGACACCAACACAAACCGTTGATATTTTCTTTATCGTGGGATCGAGCACATGTCGAGGAAGTATTGCATTTTGTGCCGAACGAGACACACTTCGTGAAGGCACAGATGCGCTGCAACGAACAGTAGCCGAAACGTGGTTAGCGACTGAATGTGGCGTACGCTGCTTCGAAGCCATCATTGCTGCCAGCTTACTAGGAAGTTTAATAGTGGATGTTTGTGAGAAGTGTAAAGTTCGTAGAAAGTAAAAGTCACGAGTAAAGTTCACGCACAATAACGTGCCTCAACGGGAAGTGGCTCAACTTCTTCTTGTCTAAGGCCAGTTCGGCTTGACGTCTCGAAACATGTGCGACACTCGGTTTTCATCGCAGCGAAACGTCATCGAAGCTACTTGTCGTCTGCTGCGGAAACGTTCGAACGCGGCGTCTGCCATAGTAGCCGTTCAGAAGCTAGAACATGGACAGCATTATCTTCCACGGCTGTGGGAGACGTGGAAGCGCCTTTATTTCAAACAACAGTGCTTTGAACTTCTCTAAGCAACGTCGTCGGCTTGCGATTATCCAGCTTGAGACGATTAAGAGATTCCAACCAAGCCCGTGTGTTGGCTTGTGACTCCTTTGAACTGGTCTGCTTCATCGCTTTGTGTTTGCCTCCTTCGGTGGACAAAACAGAATATTCTGAACTATTGCCACCATTAATGAACGAAAGCGTCGGATGAGCTAGTTGTACCTCGATCGTTCAGTCAGAATCCCCCTATTTTTGAGGTCGCTCTTAAAACGAGCACGCCAAATAGCTGGGCAGCTTTCTATGAGATACAGAATGGCCAAAGTTGGCATGCCTACACGGTGAAACAACTCAAATAATACGTGCAAGTTGCGCATAGCGAAGTTCATAAACAAGCAAACGTACGACGAAACTATTAAATTTACGTAACAAACAAATATTCACTTGTAATCTCGTTAAAAAAGTGCCCATCCAAAAATATACGACGCAAATTGCTGACTTCGCGCGTGCCGATGGAGACATCAATTGCTGAAACTAATGCATGCTAGTCCCATACGATGCGCGCAATCGAGCGCGGATATCGGAAGGTAAACGAACTCGATCACAGCGGACTATATTCGAGGGGCTACAAAAAGCAGTGGACGGATGATGGGAGACAGGGCTGAATGCCAGCATAGTAACTCACCGAGTATACGAGTGCGAGACGGTATAGACAGACAGTAGGGAACGATAAGACTAGAGAGAATATTGTGCAATAGGACAGCAATAGCATTTTAGGGCGCTACAACTTCCACGCCCATAATATGCCTCCCAGCTGAGGGGCCAGCCATCTGTGAATGCCAAGTACTTCTGTGTGTACCAATTTACCTGTTCCTGTGGGAAAAGTTACATAGGTCACACCACGAGACCTCTGTCTGGTCGTGTTCCTAAACATCGCCCAGATTGAACGAAACCTACACCCTTGCAATAATCGCATACCTAATCCAAAAGATCATACCGTCTTTGTCTCCCCAAACATTTTTTCTCACCTACCGTGTGAAGAGAATCCATTTTTATAGCTACCAGATGCCGGACCTTTGCAATGGCGGGGACGACCGCAATTCATCTCAGCAACCCTCGGAGTGTGTGCATAACGTGCTCGTCAAGACTTTGGCTATGCTGTGGCCAACTGTCGACCCGTCAGCTACAGCGCAAAAAATTCACACCCATTATGGTCATTGTGACGCCATTTTATAACTAATAAATCCACCCATTCTTAACTGTATTAATGAGTTGTGTTTGGACTGGCGATGGATCAGTGAAAATGAGTTTCTTTGCTAGACCGTCTTTTTATGACTGAAACGGGAACTATTCCCCATTTTACGCTCCACTAGGCCACCCTGCTCTCCTACCTGTAAAGTATTTCTCTCCAACAAGTATCCCCTTTGATCACTGCAAAGGTAATGGAAGCGGTTATTGCTGATGTGCTAACGGCTTGCCTGAAAGAATCTACCAGAGCAGTATGCCTTCCGACGGAATCGATCGTACACTACCAATATACTACTAGCATGTGCCAGCTGGATCGAAAAAGTAGGCTCTGGCACAGATGCTGTTATTTTGCTGACTCCTCAAAGGCATTCGACCGGTTAGAGAATGATATCCTTGTTCTACAAACTCCAGACCGTTAGTATTGGTGATCCTCTTCTATGGTGGATCAGAAGCTTTCTCCTGCACCGGCGCTTAAAGGTAAGAATGCGTGAATCCCTTTCAGGGCCCGTCCAAGTTGAACGATGAGTAACACATGGATCGACGCTGGGACCACGGTTGTTTTTAATGTATTTCTACGAAATCACACAGCTTATAAGCTCGAACGGTCTGCTTTATGCCGATGATATCAAAGTGTGGATAGCTAGCAATACAGCAGATAACATCACACTAATTCAAACCGATCTAGACAGGGTTCAAACGTGATCAATTGGGAATGTACTTCGGTTTATCGTAGTGCTGCGCTTCCAGGACCAGCTGGTGTGCTCCTACAAACTCGCCAACCAGGAGCTTCAAACGTCGATTCTTCGGTTTTCAACAGCCTCTCGGCCCGTACATACGACCACATGTGGAATACGCAATACAGGCCTGGCAGACACGGCTGAGGAGTAATTTCACAGCCTTGGAGATAACCCAACGCCGAGTAACCAAGGATGTTAAAGCCTTGTATTATTTCCGTATGAACGAAGGCTTTAAGTGCTCGGGGTCTTCAGCGGACATTTGAGAGACCCAACCACACGTGCGTGTATTTGCTAGAGCTCAGTCACAACGGTACGTTGAGAAGTTACCATTTCAATCTGGCAGTGCAGTATAGTCGTTTGAATTGCCGTCGGAACTTCTTTTCCGTACGTATTTGCAAAGCGTCGAGTGCTATATCGGAACCTGTCATATCTGCTCCGACGCTGGTAGGGTTCGGAGCTGGAGCTGACCGTGCACTCATTTCGCTGCATAACCTCCAAGAAATGATTGCTCTTGGCTAAACACGAGTGTTTTGGGCGTTTTCACTGACAGTTAAATCCCAGATTTCGTTCCAACTTTTCCACCTGTATGTGCTCATCAGGAGGCGGCACGATTTTTACCAACATCCCATTTGCCGTCATTCATTGTGGATTTACACTTGCTTACAGTTATGATACCTATACCGCAGTTAGTCCATCAGTGTAAACCTGCTTTGTTTACAATTTGCTGTATTTTAAATGTTCACCATAACCATCCTATTGGACCTGTTAAGCTTCTTTAACCGTATAAAACCATTGTTCCATTGTACTCTCAGACCGACAGCTCAGAATACAGTAGGGAATGCCAAGTGCCTGTTCTATCGTTGTACAACACATTTGCACCTTGTCTGCGGGTCATGACGTCACAAGATCAAAGCAACTTTGACAGTGCGGCGCTTAATCACCAATTCACTCCAACTCAGTTAACTTCTTCCCCCAGGCATATTTTGAAGCTGTCGTGTCGCTATGCGAGAAAACAAGGAGTCATCAAATTTACCTTTTGTTCCTAGTTTATCATTAAGCTTTACCGGAGCCTGTCGTCCTCTTCGGCTGAGCTCATATCAGTAAGCTGGGTAAAGTGTGGACTAGATTTGGATGGATCTTTGGCAGGAAGCAGGCTCACGGATGAGGGTAGGATGTCCGACCTACCGATGCGAATGTGTTTGTCATGAGCTCAGAGTAAGTTCCTGTTGTGAACAAAGTGAAGTGAGCGAAGCAAAGCTAAACAAAGATGGAACCATGAGCTTCAAATAAATCATTGTGAGGGTGTTGTCACGGGCGCATTATGTATTTTATTGTTAAATGCTTACTGATTAGCGAAGATGGAAGGCTAGAGGGTATGCATCTGTGTTGCTCCATCATAGTTAGATCAGGCCGTGCGCGGAAACACGTCGCGGATTCCTGCGCGTTTGGAGGGCATTACAACTGCACTATATCCCATTCGGGTGCGATGCGATCCCTAAATCTCTGGGTAGTGCTTATCTAGATATTGCTTTAATTCCGACACTAATATTGCCCCTACTATTGTCCCAGACCAACTGTTCCACTATTTTACCACTTGACGCTCGAAGAAGAGAGGGTGAACTACCTGTTTCAGATTCAGCAGTACGAGCTGGTATCAGTGTCCGGAAGTGCTGTTTAGTTAGCGCGCGGGCAGCAGCGGCATCAACATGGTGAAGTGAACCGCATGCAATATCCGGTGGGTCATAATGAGACCGACGATACGACAGCGTGTACAGCCCAAGTACCCTGCATCAGTCTTTGTACTCACTCACTCGCGAACTGCATATGAATCTAGTAGCTACATGCAGTGCCCGTTCTAGTCTCCGTATCTCACCAGTGGGATATCGGCGAGAGCCTAAGCTAGAGATGTGACCCGGTTTTCTGCTCTCGGATGTTTGTAGTTCCGTATGTACAGAGTAAACGTTCGATCCGTGTCAGCTCTAGGTTTAACGTGCTACGAGGAATGGCGTGGTCTCAGCGTCTGTAGAAGCCTATTCTGGATGGATACGTAAAAGGGACAAAATCTACCGTACCGTTTCACACGAAGACCCACACTTGTCACTGTTTTATTCAATGACAAAATTTGATGTATGGTGCACTGTCAAACTGTGCATTTTTAGAACAACTTCTATATATAGGAGCCAAACAGTTTTCTGATTTCTTTGCGTTACACCTCCACCTTGATGACAGACGCCAGCCTAGCTCCTTCCTCTACCTCAGTATAGTAACACTATGCGTAAGTATTCGGTGTCAAAGATCGATATCAGTAAACTACTCAGGAATGCGATTCGTCGACGCCCATGTGAAGCTACCGACTATGATTTGTGGAGTTTCAAACATTTCAGTACATCTTTAAATGCCACTAAGAAATATTTCAATTCTATTAACAAGTTTGTGTAGCCCGCGTTAATACTGAGTTTTCTGTGGAATCTTTCTACCTTTTACTACACAATGGTATCCGCAATTCTTTTTCCCTTTAATTGTTCTGTGTATGTAGGGTGGAGTCCATTTACAAAGCACAAGCATGCAGTGTCGCGGGTTATCGAAAAATAAATCACGCGTATTGCCACAACCGTGCTCCAGGGTTACAAGGTTGCCTTCAACCACACATGGTGTAGGCAGCACACTGCTTAACAGAGCTTACCACAGACAAATCGATTGCTTGAGTCGTGTGAAAATAGGGTATCCGTCCTCAGTGGCGTACCAGCAGATTTTGCTGCGCAAGTCGATGATAAGATTTTGTCAGCCTGTTAGCAGATGAAAATGCTTTCGCCTACGAAATCTCAGAAGGATTTCTAAAGCTTTCTCATGAACTAATAAAGATCGAAGTCTGTAGTGCCGATACAGCTCCTAGACTTTTGTCTTGTTACAATCTCCGCATACAGCATTTTGTAACAAACTTCTCACCATTTGCCTCCCA